>JAQMRL010000015.1:13451997-13869497 GCA_035578175.1 Catonia carolina
TGTGTATGACATGTAAATGAGGTGGTGTAGTCTTGTACAGACCCAGGCCGACCATTCCTAAATAGAGTATGGTTAATTAAACCCCAACCATCAAAGTACACCGGTAACCACTGTCTAGTATTCAAATCCGTATAAAAGTAACTACCTTTACTAGGATTTGAAACAGGAACCTTCGTCTCCGAAAATCAGCTGTTGAACAGCTGATTTTGGCGACGACTTCACCTCTATACCAACCCAGTGGGTTATCACATTAAATAAGCAAGAAGTAATGTTATTATTTAGTGAATCATTTAAAATTCAATTACAATTTAACATAACTTTACTGAAAATAATGAAATATGAAAACCCTAAAAATAAAATAACATTTTGAAATTACCGTAAAACTTGTATTACTTATGATAATAAGCTCGCATCGAACGGAACTCACGGACTAACTAGTCTATCACTATATTCCAGCCTCTCTTAGTTTGCTCCTAATGTAAACAAATAATGATGTCACTGAGCATGCGCATTATATCAAAATGTGTACATGCTGATTATAAAGTAACAACAAAATACTTTCAAAAGTATTTAAATACAAAATACTTTCAAAAGTATTTAAATACAAAATACTTTTAAAAGTATTTTATTAATGAAATTGTTAGGCCTACATCATATCATGACTAATGTTTTTAGTACTTTAAGTATAGGGTGATTCAAAAAGAGCGCCGGTTTTGATATATCAAATTAAGAGATTTATTTTATTGAAAAACTGAAAATAAATACATCAAAAAGTTCATCTTATCTTCCGATTTCATGTATGAAAAATGATGTCATGCATGTGTCCTCCTCTACTGCGCTGGCACGCATCAACTCTGTCCATGAAATTGGATATTACTGCACGACAAGTTTCGACTTCCATTTGCCCGATAACCCGTCAAATTTCCTCCTTCAAGTCATTGATGTTTCGGGGTTTATTGGCATACACCAATGACTTCAGATGACCCCAAAGATGAAAGTCACAAGGCGTCAATTTTGTTTGCGAAGGTGTCATCATCCTGCTGTTTTCTCAATACCCAGTCAACAAACTGTCGTCTCTTCTGGTGGTCTGCCACTTTCAAATGTTGCGTCAACTGAATTTTATACGGGTGATATTGGAGATCGTACCAAAGAATTTTCCGTACAGAAGAACATCGTAAACCCAATTGTTGAGAACGGCGACGTATTGATTTTGCTGGGCTAACAGCCACACTGTCACGAACCAACGCAACGTTCTGCTCAGTTCGGCCAGAACGACGACGTCCAGAACTTTTAAGGTCGACTGTTGAACCCGTCTCAAAAAACTTTTTCATGAGCCTGCGAACTGTTGATTCATTCGGTGCTACATTACGTCCTAGAGTACCGCGAAGTCGCCTGACAGTAGCCGCATAACTCTCTCCACTCTGGTAAAATGTTTTGACGATTAACACTCGTTGTGCAATAGTAAACTTCTCCATGGTTAGACACAGACTGCGAGAGTACTACACTGCGAACAAGAGAAACTACAACTGAATCGTCAATCGGAATGTTCTCCGAAATAGAAATGAGGTCTAACAATGTTGCCAACCGATAAACAAAAATTTACCAGCCGTTTAAAAACCGGCGCTCTTTTTGAATCACTCGTTACTTATAATTTAAAAAATAGTTACCTAACTAAATAGGAATACGACATCCATAAAGTCGCAGACTCTAGCGTGCACCGTGTAGTAGGTGGCTTTTGTTTGTTGACAGTAGGAGCAAACTAACAACGGCTGAACTATATGTTAGAAAATAGCAAAGACTTACAATTTCTGTATGTATTACTTCAGTTTTCATTCGTGACTCAAACTGTTCAACCTCCATGATTACATCAATAAAATTTATCCAAATTAAATTCTGACAAAATCTTCAGCGAATCATCTTCTAAAAACATAAAAATAAAAAAAATATTTGAAATTCCCCTGAAACCAACTGTGAAACTGAATAATATTACAACAGAATTTAATTATAGCTAAAGAAATAGGTTATTTTGGATGTCACAAATAAATGCCTTTACAGACTCGAAAATATTATAATTGAAAAGAAATCAACCTGAGAGAAGTTAACGTAATTTTATAAGTCATGTTTCTTCTTAGTTTATTACTAAATAGTT
This sequence comes from Catonia carolina, assembly GCA_035578175.1. NCBI lineage: Eukaryota > Metazoa > Arthropoda > Insecta > Hemiptera > Achilidae > Catonia > Catonia carolina. The sequence goes on from JAQMRL010000015.1 coordinate 13,454,147, forward strand.
TTAAGAAATTGTTGAAAAAGTCTGTTATTTTAACACAATTCCTTCTGACAATTTATTGGCGAATAAAAGCCTCGACAAATAAGTCAACCGTAATTTTTATCCAAACAAGTCGACTTATATTTTACAAAAAAACAGCGCTATGATAAATGCCATAACAGACACAAACTAGGAATAAACTGAATATATAGTACTCAATTCTGACTGGTTCTAAGAAAATAACATTAAACATTAAAATTGAATTTATAATCTATAGAGTTTGAACTATTCAGACCATAAGAAACCATTGGCGGGATTTGGCGGGAGTCATTGGGGGGGCAAATACCGGGGGGTCTGGGGGGTATTCCATACCCCCCAGCACAAGGGGAGGGGTCAGGGGGACCTCCCCCGGAAAATTTTGAGATTTTTATTGCCTTCAACTCAATTTTAGGCTAAATTAAAAAGTAAATTTTGTTGGGATTTTAACGTTAAAACGTCATTTTAACTCCCAATTGATGTAAACCTAAAATTGATCTAAAATGGTCCAATAACAATGTTTTTAAATGTTAAAAAATAGTATTAACTTATTTAACCATTAACACATTTTTATTGGACCTTTTTTTTTTTATTGCACATACAAATTGATTGTGAAATATTCTTTAAGACGCCAAAATGTCAACTTCAAAATATTTTCCATGATAGCTAGACTAAAATTATTTTTTCGATACACTAACTTGGTTAAAAATGTATACCAGTAGAATATTGGGGGGGCAAGTGCCCCCCCTTGCCACCCCCAGATCCCGCCCATGTAAGAAACTAATACATCCATCCCGTATTTAAAGTTATTACTCACATTCAGCAATACTGAATCCGATTTTATCATAAACCCAAAAATTTATTTACAAATATTCACACATAACCTACACAAACAAAACAGTTAACATCTGTCTTGCTGTACTGCCTTCGCAATTTCTTGCCGTTACGACCATTTATAATGTTTTCATTTTTCTTAATTATTTGCTATTAATTGAACTAAAACTATGAGTAAATATTATGTATGATTATTGTTCAATCTTCTGTTGATTTGACAAATAATATTTTGCATGGTACAATTTTCCAAAGAACTGAAGTTAAATCATTGTAGAAACATCGGTTCCATCAAGCATAAAACAGTGCAAAAAAGGAATATTATAAATGATTCATTTCGAGTTGCCTCAATTTTGATTATATTTCTGTTAATAATGCTTGTATATAATTTATTGCATTTGCTTTATTTTTTCATGAATGCGGTGGGAAGTTAAAAAGAAGCTTTAACTGTCTGAACATCTACGACTATTTCCGCGGCGATCAAACTAGCAGCGGTTGTCCAAAACAATAACAATGCAATCAGACATGTTATTTTTTCCGCATTTTTCAAATCTCTGGTAGAGTATCCGCGCGGTTAACCAAAGCATTAAATAGTTTGTTAAATGGTTAGTAAATAGTTTGTTTATTAAGTACTTAAAGAATCACCACGCCGATAAAGTGAAGCTGTATACTGACGGGTCCAAAAATGTTGATATACACAGGACAGGTTTCGCCGTGTGGTCTGAAGATCTAAAAATAAGAATACAAAAAAGAGTAAACCACAATTTTACGATATTTCACGCGGAAGCCTTAGCAATTTTCGAAGCATTAAAAATTATCTTTAGAAAAAAATTAAAAAAGCCGTCATTTTCACCGACTCTCGTAGCGTTTTGTCAGCTCTTTGTGGTTCTTACGGTAAAAATAAATTAGATGATTTTATTATGGATATTAAAGAAATTTATGTAAACTTAATTAGAATTGGACTTGACGCTTCCTTCGTTTGGATCCCGGGTCACTTGGGAATTGCGGGTAACGAAAGGGCCGACGAACTAGCGAAAGGAGCGCTTGATAAAAATATTATTGACATCCCTAAGGTGAGATTTGGCAATCTTTTCCCCTTATTCGAATGTGTTCTACGATCTGAATCTCGTACTTTCCTTAAGTCACAAAGCAATTTAAAGGGAAAATTTTATTTTGAAAACTCCAAAGTTGGTTTGCACAAACCGTGGTTTGCTAATTCTAGAGGCCCTAGAGAATTTATTACTCTGATCAACAGAATAAAATCTGGTCACACTTGCTGTAGAGCACATCTGGCGGATAAAAATGTGATTGGTTCTGCCGCGTGCGACTGCGGCGTGGTCAGACAGGACTTAGATCATGTGCTTTTTGATTGCCCTTTATTGTTTGAAGCTTCGGAGAAACTGAGACTCGACTTGTGGAGAACTGATCCTGGTATTGTATATGAAGTAAAAGATATTATACGTAAAGATAACGAGCTTGCCTACAGGGAAATTTTTAAATTTATAAAAGAAAGCAAAGTTGTAATTTAATAGCGCCCTCTCCTGTGGGAGGATTGGCGCGGCTTCTGTTCGCCTAATGGTTTTGATAGGGACTGTATCGTCTCTGGTGACCAAGTAACCAACTAAAAAAAAAAAAAAAAAAAACCAAAGCATTCATTTTGTCACTGGGTCAATCTGATGTTGAATTTCGTCTTTGATTTTTGAAACAATTTGTGTTTTGCTGTTATTTTACATTGTAAGTCTCAGTTATTCGACCAGGATGTCATAGAAACGTTCAGAAGAAATTGTAAAAGAAAATATGTTATAAATTAATACAGAACAATAGGCTACTCTTGTAAGAGAAAAATTTTTGCTTTGCGGTACCTAGTAATTAAAAAGCTTGAATTTGTATTTGCTACCGTAATTGCTATTAAGGAGTTAAATATCGGTATAAAATAAATTTTATTTCTAGTGCATTTGTGATTTATGGGTGTTTAGTTGTTTCTCTGGATTGAATTTCAAAAGCTTTTGGTAATAAGTAATGTGATTATGTATAGTACAAGAAAAATGCAATACAGTCAACTCCCGATTATCCGCGCACGTCGGATGAAATTTTTTTTCATTCTTTTTACTTTCTCTTGCCTATATGAATATATAGGAAGGAAAGTATTGTTTTCATGTCGATTTTAAGAAATCGAGTTTTCAGCGATTGGTCTGTGTGTGTGTGTGTGAACAGAATATCTCAAGAACGGAACATCGTACGAACTTGAAACTTAAGTTAAGTACCACTACCGGACTCGACACGAACATTTTCATCAAAATCGGTCAACCGGAAGTGGTAGTTTATTCGTGTAATTTTTCACTTTTTTGCGATTTTCTCAAAAACTAGTCCTACGATTTTTTTTAAAATCGCCTGGTTTACTACATTTTTTATGCTCTACAATATAGGGTAGGCGCCATGTTTGCTGAAATTCTGCGTGAGGCTGTTTTTACGTAAAAACATTTTCTTTTCAAGATTGCGGCTTTAATATGCATTTTAGCGCAAAACGTTATATAATAAAAGTTGTAGAGAATGTAAAATTCTACAACTTTTATTTCAAACATTTTTTTGTATAACGCTTAGTTTAGCGGTAATTTGCGATTTTCTGTTTTTTTTCTCACGAAAATGTGAAAAATTGATTTTTTTAAGATTTCGGCCTTAGTATGCATTTTACGACAAAAGTGTATATAATTTAATTTATAGAAAATTAAAAGATCTACAACTTTTATTTAGAGCATTTTTCTCTACAGAGCCTAGTTTAGAGAGAAAGAGTGATTTTCCGTATTTCTAAGCCAAACTGAGGTTGATTTTCATTTTGCATCAGTCACTCATGATTAAAATAAGGTTATGTTTTTGAGGTTAGTTTTTGTTGATTTCTAATATTTTATTAATAATGTTAGGTTTATTATTAATTATTTGCATTGGCAAGAGAAAGTTGTGTGAGTGTTTCACACCAGATTTTTTCTTAACGTTAAGTAAATTTCTCGTAATGTGATAACATTAATGATAAAATTTGTACAGCACAGGAAGTACGCGCTTTGTAAAGTAAAGCACATGCTTTGCTTTGTGACAAACTTATCCTCTTGAAGCACATCGACACATATGTGGCCATTAACACCACAGCTTGATATTTTTTAAATACTTTTAACGCCCAATTGCCACATATGTTGCCAAAAACCTTTATTGGTTGCACTGCTCTCTTGTCGCATCATCATCATGTGTTATTGCATGGTTTTAAGAGCGAGATTATAATTAATTTAAAAAATTAACTTGTCCCTCAAGAGATTATGTTGAGAAAACTTCAGTCCCAAATCAAGAACGTGTTTTAACTCAAAAAAAAACAAAAGCAGATGACAGATTTTTTTAAAACGTTGTGACTTCTATAACAACTTAGCTTCTGCACATCATTTGTAAGTAAACAATATTTTTATGTTTTTTTCTAAAATACATTGTATGTACTAATTTAAAAAAATTACAGTAAAAAAATATTTTTAGGGACAAAAAATAATTAACAACATTCAAAATTTTAATGTTATATTTTGTAATTACAGCTAGCGTTTTCATTATTGTACATATTTATGTACTTTAAATAACCAAAAATTAATAAAGATTTTATACGTATACTACTGTATATGCCTACGCTTTTTTTCGTCATTTTGCGGATTATCCGCAGCACTCGTGCCGCCCAATTCTGCGGATAATCGGGAGTTGACTATATTATTTACTTTACTTTACAACCAGGGCGTTCAGGCTTCAGCAGCCCCTCCTCACCGCGACCTAAAAGATCTTTTGTGATTGCCCCTATTCCTTATTTATGCAAGACCCACACTTTCAATAAAGCGCAGGATCTGCCTAGGATCTAGTGCACTTACCTGAGAAGGTGTTAACACGTCCTTACCCATCAGCGCTCTTCTTTTGCAGCCAACCACTTTGCAACTGCATAAAATATGCTCAGCCTTCTCTTCTGCCTCATGACAGAATCTACACAGGCTCTCTTCAGCAACTCCTATCTTGGATAAATGATACCCAAGATTACAATGACCAGTCATCAGGCTCACTACCCTCCTCAAGTCCTGTCTTCCTAGTCTATTATATATCCCAGCCTTCCTGCTGGAATAGGCAATGAATTTCTTTGCCAGTTCACAGCCTGGCACCTTCTCCCAATAGGAGGTTTTAGCCTCCTCTTCCCAGGCCCTAACTATACCTCTATAATAGCCTTCACCAATTCCACAGAATGGCTCTGGGCCTATGAAGTGAGAGGCTGCACCTTTCTTTGCTAAGGCATCCGCTCTCTCATTTCCAGGCACTCCCTGGTGCCCCGGCACCCAACGCAGCGTCACCACGTTACGCTTGGCCACGGCATTCAAAACTTCCCGACAATCATAGGCCAATCGCGACTCAAAAGTACAAGAACTCAAAGCCTTGATGGCCACCTGACTATCGGACAAAATATAAATGTGCGACCCACTGAGGTGCCTTTCAATACACCTCTCCGCACAGACCTTAATGGCCAATATTTCAGCTTGGAAGATGGTTATGTTACACCCAAGGGCCAGGGAAATCTTTCCCCCGGCCCCCAATCCCGCTCTTCCGCTCATCACTGAGCCGTCAGTATACAAAACGGTAGCCCCTTCCGGTATCACTGGCTGTCCCTCCGCCCTATCCTGACGATCAAAAATTTCCACCCTCAGTGAGTCGGAGAAGTCGTACGCTCTGTTCATACGGTCCCGAGGACCACCTACCACACCCATCCCCTCAATCTCTTTGAAGATCTCGGTGTGGCCCATCTCCCCTGATGGGACCCCGATCTTGCCCTCCAGCCTCAAGGCAGTTCTTATCGCCTCCTTCTTCACTTGAATATGAAGAGGAGGCAAATCAAACATCGTTGACTATATTATACAAATGAGGGTTATGCAGATACCCATTTCATGTACGGTTTACGTAAGTGAAATGCTACACAAACTGTTGAAGAATATAGATTTCCAATCAAAATATTCCAAACCTGCAAGTTTTTGCAGATAAGTCACCGGCACCTACAGGAAAGAGGAATTACAGCAAAAAAAATTGAATGAGCAGGTTATGAATATGATAAGAGCCAAGTCTTTCAGAACTCTTAGATTATCTTCATGTTTGGGTATTCCACTCGCCAGTACGTATGGTATCTTGTCTATAAAATCCTCTTAATTGTTCAACATGAAGGTGATTCTAATCAGCAGCTGAATTTTTATCAGTGGTAATTGCAAAACAGTGGGCTTCCATCATAATATTTATTTATAAATTAAGCAACAGTTAATCATGATGGTACAGTGGTTAGCGCAACTGGCTTTCTATGCCGAGGTTCCAAGTTTGATTACAGGTTAGGTCTGGCATTTTTTCATCACTCATTTTCGTATATAATCATTCTCTACTATCTGTATTAGCACAAATTTCAAAACAAACAAAACCAAAAAAGGAAAAAATTGTGATAGGATGAATGATAAAAAAAAACAAAAACCCTTTTGGAGTAAATTTTTTTTGTTTTGTTTTACACCCAAATGTTTTGCAATTTCTGCTAATGCAGATGGTAGAAGATGATGATATATATGAAAATGAGTGATGAAAAAATGCCACACCTGACTGGGAATCGAACCCGGAATTCCGGCATAAAAGCCAGTTGTGTTAACCACTATGCCAGCGGGCCGGCCATTAAATGTCAGGCGTGGAATAATAGGCAATGATGTTATCGCAGCTCATTTTTCCAGTGTTAGACTCACACGTAATGCATACTTGAACTTCCTTACAAATCTGTTGTGAAACACTCACACAACTTTCTCTTGCCAATGCATATAATGAACAATATAATCTAACATTAGTAACAAACAAAAAAACTAACCTCAATAAACATAACCTTATTTTAATTACGAGTGAAAGATGCAAAATGAAAATAGACCTCAGTTTGGCTTAAAAATACGGAAAATCACTCTTTTCACGCTGAACTGTGCTGTGTAGAGAAAAACGCTCAAATAAAAAATTGTAGATCTTTTAATTTCCTATAAATATGGTTATATACACTTTTGTCGTAAAAAGCAAACTAAGGCCGAAATCTTAAAAAAAAATCGATTTTTCACACGTTTTCTTGAGAAATACACAGAAAATCGCTAAACTAAGTGTTATACAAAAAAAAGTTTGAAATAAAAGTAGTAGGATTTTAAATTCTCTACAAATTTTGTTGTACTATAAATTTTTGTGCTAAAAGGCATATTAAAGCTGTAATCTTATAAAAAACAATTGTTTTATGTGAAAACAGCCTCGCCAAGAATTTCAGCAAACATTGCGCCTACCCTATCTTGTAGAGCATAAAATTTTTTAGTAAACCAGGTGATTTAAAAAAAAAATTGTACGACCAGTTTATGAGAAAATCGCAAAAAAGTGAAAAATGGCACGAATGAACTACTACTTCTGGTTGACTGATTTTGATGAAAATGTTCGTGTCGGGTCCGGTAGTGGTATGTAACTTAAGTTTCAAGTTCGTACGATGTTCCGTTCCTGAGATATTCTATCCACACAGACCAATCGCTAAAAACATGGTTTTTTGGTTCAGGGGGTCTGAAAATGTGTAGATCCGGTGAAAACTCCATTTCGAAAAATGGACGGTGGACAAAATTCGAACTGGCACAACTCTTGCTCTACATGTACACACAGTTCCACATGAAGTATATCCATAACCTATTCTTTCAACTAGGTCTACAAATTTTAATGTACGCAAATTCCTACAACCTTATTTCAATTTACAAACATGAAAATAATTATTTCATTTTAAAATATATAGGCCTATTTAATTTGTCCCAGTAAAAATTTAAAATATAAATTACAAGAACTAAACTGCGAAAACTCACTGAACTATACTCTAAAGACGCACGCAATTAACTAAACAAATTGGTCTGAATATTTTTTTTTTTTAATCCCTAATGTGTGTACCTGCCCATAACAGACAGGTGGAGTGTCAAATTATTTACACTCGATCTGTTAGTTGCAGGGCTAAAATAAATAGTTCTGTTTCTTATCACATGGTCAGCCAATTAAATGACTGAATCATTTAAAAACAGAAGAGGTAGAGGTGTAAAAGACACTAATCAGAGTTATCTCCTCTGAAAGTAATGAATTTCATTGTACAGCCAGACCCTGTGGTGAATGAAGTGAAGGTGTCATTTGCAGAGTGGAAAATATGTGCTTTTCAGAGGGCTCGGCATGCTGATAAGCGTACTTTTACACTCAGTGAGGAAGCCAATGGTAAACTACCTCACTCCTTGTTTTACTTAGTAAAACCTCTACAGGTTCAAACCAGCCTTTTGGCTGATGACCTAAACAACAACACAACAACAACACTGTCGTTGCATGGCGAGGGGTGAAAAGTGGAGTAGATAAACACAGAGGCTGCTTGTGCCAATTCGAATTGTCCAAGGTATACGTTCATATAGGCAAAAGAAAGGAAATAGGTAAAAAAAAAAACAAATGATACAGCTGCTGTAACAGATCAGTGAAAAATTTAATATTTTTACAAATTATTGAATACATGGTGCAGGATGCATTATGAAGATATATCTTTTAATACAGTAAGACCTTGACAAACGCGAATTCACGTTAGCGCAATTTTGTTGAACTAATTTATATTAGCTTTATATTGGCACAGTAGTTATTCTTATTGCATGAGTTCCCAGCTTCATGTAGTTGTTGTGGAATGCAGTGCACGTTGTTAAAGGAGTGCGAGAATGAATGAGTTAGTAGTGTTTCACAGCTGATGCATTTGTAGAGGTTGTTGTTGTTTAGGTCATCAGCCTGTAGGCCGGTTTGAACCTCTAGAGGTTTTACTAAGTAAAACGAGGAGTGAGGTGGTTTACCATTGCCACAACTCACTGAGTGGAAAAGTACGCTTATCAGCATGCCGGGCCCTCTGAAAAGCACATATTTTCCACTCTGTAAATGACACCTTCACTTCATTCACCACAGGGTCTGGCTGTACAATGAAATTCATTACTTTCAGAGAAGATAACTCTGATTAGTGTCTTTTGCACCTTTACCTCTTCTGTTCTTAAATGATTCAGTCATTTAATTGACTGACCATGTGATAAGAAACAGAACTATTTATTTTAGCCCTGCAACAAACAGATAGAGAGTAAATAATTTGACTCTCCGCCTGTCTGTTATGGGCAGTTTAGTTTTAGTTTAGTTTAGTTTTGAGGTAGCATGTACTAACTAGACTAAAAACATTTTCTTATCATCCGGCGCATTAATTTAACAAATACCTACCAGGTTATTAACTTAGCCGGATTCATAATATTTAACTTAAAAATTTATATCAAAATATTTAAATAAATAAATATAATAAATACAGTAACCACGACTTAGGAGTTTGAATCAACTTCAACGTGGCGCGTCCCCAGGTGGCGGATAGGGGAAGGCCCTGTAGATATACAGGGTAGGTAGGAAATAAAATACTACCCGCGGACCAAAATGATTCAATAAAATTCTATAAGCGTCTACTCACCAAAGGTGCCGCATATAGGTCAGCGTCTGCAATGTGCACTGGTCCGACGGCTGCTATGGAGGCGATGTTTGATTTGCCTCCTATTCATGTTCAAGTGAAGAGGGAGGCGATAGGAACTGCCTTGAGGCTGGAGGGCAGGATTGGGGTCCCATCAGGGGAGATGGGCCACACTGAGATCTTCAAAGTGATTGAGGGGATGGGTGTGGTAGGTGGTCCTCGGGACCGTATGAACAGAGCATACAACTTCTCCGACACACTGAGGGTGGAAATTTTTGATCGTCAGGAGTAGGCGGAGGGACAGCCAGTGATACCGGAAGGGGCTACCTTTTGGTATACTGACGGCCCAGTGATGAGCGGAAGAGCGGGATTGGGGGCCTGGGGGGCCGGGGGAATGATTTCCCTGGCCCTTGGGTGTTACATGACCATCTTGAAGATGAAATATTGGCCATTAAGGTCTGTGCGGAGAGGTGTATTGAAAGGCGCCTCAGTGGGTCGCACATTTATATTTTTGCAGTTGCATAGTGGTTGGCTGCAAAAGAAGAGCGCTGTTGGGTAGGGTGTGTTAACACCTTCTCAGGTAAGTGCACTAGATCCTAGGCAGATCCTGCGTTTTATCGAAAGTGTGGGCCTTGCATAAATTAGGAATATGGGCAATCACAAAAGATCTTTTAGGTCGCGGTGAGGAGGGGCTGTAGAAGCCTGAACGCCCTTGTTGTAAAGTAAAGTAAAAGTAAAGTAGGTCAGCATCTGTTCTCCAGAGGAGCGGCTGAAAGAATATCCTCTACAACTCAATACTGCAGTTGAAACCAGTGGTTCGCCACACCAGGAAAGAAACATCCTTGAAAAGTTCACAATATGAAAAGTTCTTTAAAAATCAGGCATTACAGGACAGTAGTGTTACCAGAGATACTATATGGGTGTGAAACATTATGGGATTTGACAGTCAAGTATGGAGGAGGAAGAATGGAGACAACTGAGAGGAAGATTGTTAGGAACTGTATAGGGAAATGGAACATCCAAGAGGGAAAATACCAGAACATCTCCAATGCAGAAGTGTACCAGAGGATAGACCCACTGACGGACGTCATGAGAAGGAGGAGGATATCTTTCCTGGGGCACATCCTAAGAATGCCCGAGACAAGACTATTAAAAAGGCTAACAGAATTTTACTGGAAGAGGAAAACCCAACCCAAGTGGCTCAGAATGGTTGTGGATGACATGAGGGAGCTGAATATAGAGAAAGGATTTGGAGGAGAAGTCTGGAAATTACAACCTACTGAGAGACGGAAAGATAAAATTCAAGAGAATGGAAACCAACAGGAAAAAAAATGGTGATAAGGAACAATAAATGAACTTACAGTGGTCCCCTGTGGCCGTACAAGCTAAAAAAAAAAATTACAGTAAGAAGTCGATTATCCGAACGTCTATCAACCGGAAGACCGGTTATCCGGATGCCCTTCAGGAAAAATTTGTAAAATATTATACGTATTTTTTTCTTTTTTTTTTTTTTTGGTTTAACGTCCGACTGTTTTGCAAATTGCTGCTAAAGCAGACGGTGAAGGATGAAATGAATTTTTGTAACGTATGAAAAAATGCCATGCCCGAGTGGGATTCGAACCCAAGACCGCGTGATGAGAGGCGAGCACGTTACCAACATCACCAACGCGGCCGGCAATATTATACGTAGGTACAGGTCATTTGTTCTAGCTAGAAGCTCTCCCTCCAACGCTCTGTGCCGCTGAGCTGTTCTGTTTAGTGGTGGGGGAAGCACCTCGTAGTTGTAACATAGTATACGGTTAGAAAGAGAGGGAATGATTATTAAGTGAGAAGGAGACAACACTTGCCCCTTTGAAACTATCCCTACTCTACCTACTCGCCCTCCTCTTACAAGCTTCTTCCTAAAACAAACGTACTATACTATGTACATTTTTATGTATGTACTAATTTATTTTTGAATTTCATAGACATACAAATTTAAAATACTGTTATCGTATTAAAACGTCATATGTGATAATGTATAAATGCTTTGTTTAAGGGGGTAGTCAACCTAGAATATGAAAATCAAAACTACTGGCTATAATTTATCATTATATATTTTTAATGAAAAAGTAATTTACTAGTCCAGCCTCTCCAAGTTTGCTCCTAATGTAAACAAACAATGACGTCACTGAGCATGCGCATTATATAAAAATGTGTATACGCTGATTAAAAAGTTACCACAAAATACTTTGAAAAGTATTTAAATACAAAATACTTTTAAAAGTATTTTTATAAAGAAATTTTTAGACCTACATCATATCACGACTGATGTTTTTAGTACTTTAAGTACTTATAATTTAAATAATAGTTAACTTAATAGGAATACGACATCCATAAAGTCACGGACTCTAGCGTGCACCCTGTAGTAGCTGGTTTTGGTTTGTTGACAGTAGGAGCAAACTTAGAGCGGCTGAACTATAGTAATGATCTACCACTTGACCAGACCAAAAAATAAATTACAGCCCCGAATACAAGGTTGGGGGTGGAAAAGTGGGCTTCCATGGGGAATCGATTATCTCAGGAACATTAACATGATTCTTACACTAAAAAATACAGAAAATTGCTGTCTATTATTTGTTGTATGCTCTTGTATTTATTTTATCTTACAAGAAATTAATTGAAGAAAAACCATATTTTCAAAAACATTTATTTTATGTATTCACAAATTATTTTATGACAAAGTCCTTATAAAGGTTTTTGTAATAACCATTCGACAGATAATAGAGCACGAAATTATGAACATTTTAAAAAACAATTCATCCAAATATCTCCAATACAAACCAAATTATTAAATTCCCAAGAATGTATAATCATGCAAAAACACATTTCCGGAAAACTTAAAAGTTAAAGGAATAATTTCACTCGCCTTGCTAGTGAGCTTTATATTAAACAGACGTTCTTATTACTTTTTGTCAACGTACAGACAAAGTAAACACATGCTATGATTCAGAAAATTTTAAACTTCAAATAAGTGAAAAAAATCGTATTTTAAAAAAATATCATCTTCTTAAGTTGACTACCCCCTTAATACGCAGAAAATGGAATGAAATGGCTGGAACAGCAACCAGAATGAGATGCCACTAGTTTTAATTTTAAAACTACTTCAAGATTTGGTTGCTAGCAAGAGAGTTGCTTCCCTTAAACAAAGGAATATTTCAGATTTTTTTTAAAAACAAATTTTGTGTAACACATTTATACTGTACATAATTTATGATTTTTAGTGTTTTTAACTTATAGTAGTACAACATGTTCATTTATTTTGTAAAGTACGATATAGTGAATTGTATGAGTACATAATATTTATGTGTTTAATAAAAATTAAGTTACAAGTAAAATAGTATCGTGTACGTATTATAGAACAGTTTTCAGTTCTAGCTTCTACAGAGTGATTTTTTAGTCCTGTTACCCAATTGTTAATGCCTGGTAATATTTTTCTAAAAAAAAAAATTTTGTTTTGTGACACTAAGTTGGTAGCCCTACTCAACCAGTATGGATATGGCAGTGTGAGTTGATTCTCCTTGAGCTGTGTAAAATTTTGTGCCATTTCCGGTCGTGCTACGAACCGAATGTCTTTTATCCTAAAACAATCTCTTGTTTAAATCTGGAGGCTGAAGCTCTAGAACTAATCGTATGTGATACGGATACAATTTAAATTTTTTAGCAGCTTTCTGAGCATTTGAACATGACAAATCAACATGCGAGGTAAGTTTTTGTAAACTTTTCCATGGAGAATTGAGCAATCTTGTTTCCACATTCTCTTAACGTCATCTGTCAAGAGAGTTGGTCGACCGCTACGTTTTCTGCTGCAAACAATACTTGCTTCTAAAAACAGTTAGTTAGCCTAGAAATTGACTAGAATAGAGTGGAGGAACACCAAAAAATTTAATTTGAAATGATTCTTTTACATTCGCATACGATTTTGTAGCAAAATATTGTTCAAGAATGAAAACCCGTTGTTCTAGGGTAAAAGACATTCTGTTCGTAACACAACTGGAAACAGCACAAAATTTTACGCAACTCAAACTGTCGTATCTATACCGGTTGAGTAGGGCTACCAACTTTGTGTCACAAAACAAAATATCCCTTTCTTAGAAAAAATTACCAGACATTAACAATTGGGTAACAGGACTAAAAAATCACCCGGTATAACGTAAAATAAGTTCGGAAAGTCTGTTATCCGGACAAATCAATTTACCGGACAATCAAATCCCCAATTGGTCCGGATAATCGACTTCACACTGTAAATCAGTGTTTCCCAACCGGTGGTCCGCGAGAGCCTTTGGGGTGGTCCGTAAGAGTCCAGTGACTACTTACAAAAAAAAATAATTCCTGTGATTAAATCAAAGTTACAATTTTCATTGAACAAGATTAAGTAAATACATTCAAGATTCAGATTAAGTAACGGTAGAAGAGTTGTGGTGTAAGAAGGCCCTGGACTTCCCCAAGATTCGGCAAGTAGCTATGCGGTATCTTATGATTTTTTTCAACCACTTATTTGTGTGAGCAGGGATTCTCTATAGTTCAGCCGCTCTAAGTTTGCTCCTACTGTCAACAAACCAAAACCAGCTACTACAGGGTGCACGCTAGAGTCCGTGACTTTATGGATGTCGTATTCCTATTAAGATAACTATTTTTTAAATTATAAGTACTTAAAGTAGTTAAAACATCAGTCATGATATGATATAGGCTTAACAATTTCATTTATAAAAATACTTTTAAAAGTATTTTGTATTTAAATACTTTTGAAAGTATTTTGTTGTTACTTTTTAATCAGCGTGTACACATTTTGATATAATGCGCATGCTCAGTGACATCATTATTTGTTTACATTAGGAGCAAACTTAGAGAGGCTGGACTGTAGTTTATTGTTAATTAAAAACAAACAAGGCTCTTAGTAAGAGCTTAAAACCTAGTATTCCTCAGCTAGTCAGAAAGATTCGTGCACAAAAGTCGCATTGAAATTTTAATTTCATTTTTAATTAATTTTTAATTTTCATTGTTATTTTCGACTAAGTAAATTCTGTATTCCTTATTTTATTAAAAGACAATTAAAATATTTTTACTTTTTGTGATTTACAAGGTACCCTACTTTCTGAAAATAACAATTATATGTTTGTAATAATAGTTTGTTTTTTAAAATTTGTTTTATTTAATCACCTTTTATATTAATTTGGTTACAACTGACAAGATATACATAATATGCAATAATGTAATAGGTGGTCCGTGGTAGTTCACTTTTAGGCTGAGTGGTCCGCAGACCACTGCGGGTTGGGAACCACTGCTGGAAATACAAACAAATTTGTTAAATACGGAATATTTTGTATCAAGAGTAATACATCAATCATTCTCCCAGCATGTGTCACTCATTCATTATACCTCACCCGTGCCTTTCAACTCGCAACTAAACGGAGCTTGGAGCCGTACAATATTTAACAAATGTTCACATTATTTATGACCACTGTTTTGCTAACTCCTCTTGAAACCGGTATTTTTACTTAACCCACCCCATTTTTACTTCCTCCTGACTATATGAATATATAGGAAGTATTGTATTGTTTTCATGTCGATTTTAAGAAATTAAATTTTCACGCAGCTCGAAGAACAAATGAACTTTTGGCCAAGTTTAAATGGGACGTTTTCGATCATCCCCCATACAGCCCGGACTTGGCTCCTCCTAGTGACTTTCACCTGTTCCCCGAACATGAAGCGGTGGCTTGCATTTTAGCGGTTCGCCAATGACGAAGAGCTTCAAAACGCCGTGAATGATTGGCTACATTCACAGGTGGCAGATTTTTATGCAGACGGTATTTCAAAGACTGTTCCAAGGTACGGCAAGTGCTTAAATCTGTTTGGCGACTATGTCGAAATATAGAGAAAAACTGTAGTTTTAATATGTATATAATAAAAGTTTTTGTATCTTCACTCGTTTACTTTTTATTTCAAAACAGAGGTTATTTTCTGGATAACCCTCGTATATCTCGCGTACGCCAACGTCTTACCGTACTTTTAAATGTAAATTTTTTTCGTTAAACCCGCTTTCAGCGCTATGATCTGATAACAAGTGACCGGTAAGAATATCTTTCCGCTCGAATACTTGTTCGCAAAAAAAACACTTAAATGGCCCGACGTTATGCGTGAACTCGTGTCTTTCCATATGCGACTTTTTCGCGAATCCCTTTTCGCAGACACTACACTTGTACGGCTTAACGAAACTATGTTGTTTTAACATGTGCTCATTTAAAAAACTTTTATATATAAATTCAAATTGACACAAATCACACTTATACACCTTCACCTTCTTCTTCTTGGTGTTATGTCTTAACATGTGATCATTTAGCATGTTTTCTTCTTTACATTCGTATTGACACATATTACATTTGAATGGTTTTACGGCATGCGTTAACTCGTGTCTAATCAAAGCGGATTTTTTTACGAATCCCTTTCGGCAGACTTTACACTCGAACGGCTTAACTTTACCATGTTTGAACATGTGTTGATTTAAATAACATTTAAGTTTAAATTCCAACTGACAGACGTTGCACTTGTATACCTGCTTATTTTCAGCGTGTGTTAACATGTGAATTTTTAGATGAGATTCTTTTGCATATTCGTTTTGACACTTGTCACACTTATACGGTTTAACCTCACCATGTACGATTAACAAGTGCTCATTTAGAAGAGATTTTTTTACGCATTCATATTCACACATGTTACACTTAAATGGCTTAACGTTATGTGTTAACAAGTGTTTAGTCAGACGATAGCTTCTTCCGAATCCTTTATCGCAGATGTTACAATTATACGGTTTAATGCCGCTATGTACCGACATGTGTGTTTTTAATTGACATTTTATTCTAAATTCCGATTGGCACACGTCACATTTAAACGGCTTAACGCCACTATGTACTAACATGTGCGCGTTTAAATCTATTCTTCGTTTAAATCGTTTTTGACACACGTCACACTTATACGGCTTAATGTTATGCGTTAACAAGACGTGTTTATTAAGTTCGTATTCTTTTCGAAATCCAAATCGACATACCGTACATATAAACGGCGTTTCAGTAAAATGCGTCAACATGTGGTGATTCAGACGATATTTATATACGAACTCCTCGCGACACACGTTACATTTAAACGGCTTAATTTCAGCATGCATCGTTGCCATGTGTCCGTACAGAATGGGCTTCTTTCTAAATTCCTTCTCGCAGATTTCACACTTAAATGGCTTAATGTCACTATGTGTCGTTAACATATGCGTATTTAGACTGTATTTTCGTCTAAATATGGATTCGCAAAAATCACATTTATACGTTTTACCACGAAAATGTATTAATATGTGCTCCGTTAGACGACTTTTAGCATCGAATTCAATTTGACACAAATCACATTTAAAACGCTTTCTACCACTACGCGGTGGTACCACGTGACTGGTACCGGTACTAATATTAGAACCGCTATCATTTCCGGTACTAAATGTTGCACCACATCCACTGTCTATTATTATATCACCACTGGAATAACTACTGCCGTCTCTATCAATGCACGAAAGTTCTCCGCTAGATTTGTCTGGATTAAAATCTACTTCTTCTTCAGAAACACGTGCATCCTGAAAAACAAAATCAAGACGGAAGTGAATTAATCTTAAAACAGTATTAAAATTGTTGATTGTATTGAGAAAAGATATTATTTTAACACGCACACGCACACACACACACACAGTTCAATCACAAACACAAACATACCACTATTAGGAGCCATTTATGATTTTTACTTTCTCTTGTTTATATGAATATATAGGAAGGAAAGTATTCATAAAAGAAAATATATAAATATAAAATATACATATAAATAATATAATATAAATATATAGCAAGGAAAGTATAGGAAGGTAAGTTTTCATGTCTATTTTTCACTGGATCTACACATTTTCAGACCCCGTCAACCCAAAAAACATGTTTTTAGCGATTGGTCTGTGTGTGTGTGTGTGTGTGTGTGCGTGTGTGAACAGAATATCTCAAGAACGGAATATCAAAAAAAGTTGAAACTTTATCCTGCTGAAACCAACAATCTCGATCGGGTAATTCTAACAACGCTATAAATTGTTCAATTAAGTTGCGGTACACCACACCATCTACAGATATGTCAAAAAATAAAGGCCCAACAATACGACGCCGGGAGATTGCACACCTAACACCAATTTTACGTGCTTGTAGTGGGCGTTCATGAAATGTGTGAGGATTATGAGCGCTCCATATTCGGCAGTTTTGGCTGTTGATGTAACCATCCAAGTGGAACCAGGCTTCGTCACTGAAATAAACACGATCCGATATTTCAACACCGTTGTCATTAACAAGAGAACGTATCCAACGACAATACTGTATATGTTTCCCATGGTCAACTTCTTTCAGTTCATGAACGACACCAATGCGGTAAGGATGCAGATTTAATTTTTTTGTAGCCCTTAAAGCGGAAGATAGTGATAATCCAGCCTGTGAAGATAACTTTCTAAGTGATTTGACGGTTGAGGTAGTCAAACGTTGTTTCACATCGTCCAAAACTTGTTCTGTTAACACTGATGGTCGACCTGTGCTTTTCCGATCCTGTACACTGCCAGTCTCACGAAATTTATTAATCAGACACGATATTGTGGTGTTATTAGGTACTTCAGAATTGGGAAATTTTAACTGGAACTCGTCTTTCACTCGTTTGTAAGATTTATATCCGCAATAACTTTCAATAATAAAAACACGTTCATCCTTTGAAAAAGCCATGTTTGAACTTATACAGACACAAATGAATACTAGGATAGCACTAGTACATGTCAGTAATATACAATGGGTCAACAGTGAAGAAAAATGAAGAATACTGCTGTACAGCATAAAAAATAAAAGTAAATTAGGCAATTTTAAAAAACATCATAGAAGCCGTTTTTGAAAAAAATTGCCAAAAAGTGAAAAATGACACGAAAAAACTACTTCCCCAGTTGACTGATTTTGATGAAAATGTTTGTATCAGGTCCTCTAATTACCTTAAGTTTCCAGTTTCAACTTTGTTCGATGTTCCATTCTTTACATTTTTTGTTCACACACACACACACACACACACACACACACACACACACACAGACCAATCGCTAAACACTTGTTTTTTGGGTTCACGAGGTCTGAAAACATGTATATCTGGTGAAAACTCGACTTCCAAAAATCCACATGAAAACAATACTTTCCTTCCTATATATAGACAAGAGAGAGTAAAAATTCAATTATTAGCTATTAGCCCTTAAAGTGCTAATCCTATTATTAGGACATCAGCAGTTTTACCAAAAAATGCCGGCGTCTTCCAATGCCATGCGTTTCATTTAAAATGCAGTGCGTATTAAAAATGCGTGTGTATTTAAAATGTGTTTTAAAATGTTGTGTGTTTTATTAGTACGTTGACTAAAAAATTCATAGAATTTTTGTTTTCACTCAATTTGTAAAAACAGCGTATGAAAATAATCAGTAAGAAATTGATTGATAAAATACATGTTGAGTTTTTTATGAATGTAATCGATTCATATTGATTAAAAAAACTAAAAATTGAATTTTTGTAACATTTATCGCAGCATTTTTATTTTTTACAATATATAAATGATTTTTTTTTGTAGTTTTTGCGTAATATTGTCTTTAGAGAGATATAAATGAAATTTCCACAAAAAATTACTACGTATCATTTTATTTTTAAATTGTAAGAAATGTGTTCCAAGTTAAAAATGTCGTACAAGATCGATTCATTATGAACGAAACAAAGTCATTAAGATACCTTGAAAAAATAGCCATGTTAAGGATAGATAGATAGATGCTAGAAATCGCACACAAGTAGCATTTTTCGGTAGGAACTCACAAAATATTCTCCTGGCACTGTAAAGTCCAGCCTTTCTTAGTTTGCTCCTAATGTAAACAAATAATGACATCACTGAGCATGCGCATTATATAAAATATATAAAAATGAGTACACGCTGATTAAAAAGTAACAACAAAATACTTTCAAAGGTACAGTAGACTCTCAGAAATCCGGACTAATGTGGCGGACGGCCGGTCCGGATTTCAAAAAATCCGGATTTCCCGGTGGTTGGCAATTTCGTCTTTATGGCGAATAATTATGACAATAAGCATTAACGTTTATCTGCTAATATAAGAGTGAGCTTCTGAAAAAACTTTAAAACACTGTAGGCCTAATAAATTACAGTAGGCTACTGGTACTGTAATTATTCAATATACGAAGCACAAACATTGACTAAACTTAACGCTACTGTACAGTAATAAGATTCGATTGCACTCTTTGTAAGATTTGCAAGTTACGGATTTCAAACATGTAACAATGAACGTCATATATGTCTCAATTATAGAGTAATTACACGATCAACTAAATAAAATCTAAATGTACTTTAGTACGGTACTGTGCTTAGTAAAGTACGGTTCTGGGATTAAATAAAATGCCTCGTAAAATCATAAACATAGATTTTACTGAAACACAGAGCTCCCGACGACGCAAACTACTGTGGGCCCTAAATGACAAAAAATGTCATTTACATACATTTTATATACGCAATTATTATTAAAAAGTACATACACACAAATTATAGTGCTAATCGCATGATCGTTCATCGGGCCAATCCCATGAAAACTTTTTACTGGTTGTTAATTTAAAAGTTGTAAATTTTCAGAAAATAAAGTAAAAAAAAAATCATCGTCCGGACTAGCGCGATCCGGATTTTTGAGAGTCTACTGTATTTAAATACAAAATACTTTTAAAAGTATTTTTCTAAATGAAATTGTTGGCAGTAGGAGCAAACTAACAACGGCTAAACTATAGAATAATTTTTATTTCGTTCTCAAATGACTGGAGTAATATAAGTAAGATTACAACCTTGTAATGAGGTTAATGTTGACGGTAAATTGCCGAATTTTAACGGAATGAACAATTGCCCTTGAGAGAGGAGGATAAACAGTTCGTCCGGTTCCTGACCATTTCCCTACAGGTCAAATTTGGATTGAATAATTTACTTTAGGTTAAATTTTTAATATTCAATAAATTGGATTATATACACTTTTGTCATATAATGCTAAGGGTGAAATATTAAAAATTCATTTTTGTTTTACAGATTCTCATGAAAAAAAAATCACTAATTACTGCAAAACTAAGCTTTAAACAAAGAATTTTTTAAAATAAAAGTTGTAGGTTTTTAAATTGTCTACAACTTTGATTACATACACTTTTGCGCTAAAATGCATATTAAGGCCGCAATCTTAAAAAAAAAATATTTTTTTCTACCAAGAGAACATCCTCCCCAAGAATTTCAGCAGAAATTGTCCCTACCTTACCTTGCCTATACTAATATAATAAAGAAGAAACGTCTGTCTGTTTGTTTGTATGAGGTGGTAATCTCAGAAACTACTCAACTGATTTTAAAAAAATCTTTCATTGTTGCATAGCCTAGAGCTTCCTGATCAATATAGGCTATTTTACAACTTTAAGTAACTTTAATTAAGCGAGTTAAGCAACTTAAACTGTGACAATGTCGCATGTTTTTTGTTTATTGGGTGCATAGAACTTTTATTTTTTCCAAGTCCTCTGGATGGTGTATTTTTTTGGCTAGAAGCACGATTCAACTTTTATATTTCATAGAAAAACATGAAGAATAACATTCGATTACAAAAACATTAAAAATTTGTAAATATTCAAAATTTTTATTTTTGTACTGCATTTCATATACGAGGGGGTACCCAAAAGAAACCGGAATTATTTTTTAAAACTATTTATTTTTAATTTTTTTACAAAAGAACCTTATCCCCTTCAAAATACTCTCCATTACAACTAATACATTTGTCCCACCGGTGCTTCCACTGTTCAAAACATTTTTTGTACTCCTCTTCAGTGATGGCTGCCAGCTCATCCGTCGTTTTTTTCTCGACATCATCAACGTTGTTAAATCGGAGACCTTTCATGCCCCTTTTCATGCGTGGGAACAAGAAAAAATCACACGCAGCCAGATCGGGTGAGTACGGTGCGTGTGGTAGCAAAACCATGCCGTTTTTCGCCAAAAACTGGGTAACCGAGATTGCCGTGTGTGCAGGCGCGTTGTCGTGGTGGAAAAACCAGTCCCCTGTCCGCCACAAATTAGGTCTTTTACGACGAATGCTGTTCCGTAGTCTTCTTAATACTTCAAGATAAAAAGCTTGATTTACCGTCTGGCCTGGTGGAACGAACTCTGAATGGACAATTCCCCTCACATCAAAAAAACAAATCAGCATTGTTTTGATGTTCGATCTGACTTGATGACTTTTTTTTGGTCGGGGTGATAATGAAGTCTTCCATTGACTGGATTGTTGTTTGGTTTCTGGGTCGTACCCATAGCACCAAGACTCGTCACCCGTAATGATCTTTGACATGAAATCTGGATCAGTTTCAAGCTGTTGTTTCAAATCACTACACGTTTCAATTCGACGTTCCTTTTGAGTGTCTGTCAGAACCCGAGGCACAAACTTGGCAGCGACTCTTTTCATTGTCAAGTCTTCTGTTAAAATGCGTTGGACTGAGCTCCAAGATAACCCACTAACCTGTGATATTTGGTCAATGGTCTGTCGTCGGTCTGTTCGTACAATTTCTTTCACTTTCACAACATTTTCGTCTGTTCGGGAAGTCGACGGTCGTCCAGAACGAGGTTTGTTCTCAATCGACATGTCGCCATTTTTAAAGCGCAAAAACCACTCGTACACTTGGGTTTTTCCAATAGCATCGTCTTTGTAAGCTGTGTTCAACATTACAACTGTTTCCGCGGCGTTTTTACCGAGCAAGAAGCAAAATTTCACAGCCGCACGTTGTTCATTAAAACTTGCCATCATGAAAAACGACACGAGCACAAAACAGCACTAGCGAGAACAATCACTGCACGAGAACAGAACAAGCTAGATCAACGAACAAAATGGCATTGAACTGGCAATGAGTAGCGCTACAAGCAGCCTAGTGGCGGGAATTTGTACTGCACAAGCTCCGCCCACAGCAGAGCTATTCCGGATACTTTTGGGTACCCCCTCGTATTTGTTTTCATTGGACAGGTACCGGTAGTGAATGAGTCGTATATTTCAAATTACTATGTGTACCCGCACCCACGTATTACTGTCTCTTTCTTTTCCATCGGTATTACTATGTGTACCCGCACCCACGTATTACTGTCTCTTTCTTTTCCATCGGTATTCTTATATGCATTCAATTCAATTCTATTAAATCACAGGCACAAATATTTAAAACGATGGGCATCGATTTGAGACTTTAGAAAAACAATGTATTTTGCTGCCACAGGGCTACAAAACCACAAATATTGAATATTTCTATTTCATATAATGAATTTATACAATAATTTTACCAACCTTTTTTTTAAACTGCATCACCTTTATTTTTATTCTTACTTACACGTGTTTCAGTGGATCCACCACCCTCAAATGACAAATGACTGAAGATGTATCATCTTCTGTAAATTTTAACCTTTTGAGGACTATGAACGCACGGGTACATTTACCGCTCTGCAATCGTAAAGGACTATGCACGTACGGGTACGTTTGCTTCTGTTTTTATACTTGTGCTGACATCTATCATTTTCTCCATGCACTAGGTGTTATAAACGAATAATTAATTTAGTAGGCTTTGATTTATGCGATTGAAACAGCACGTGTGTTTTGTCTAACCTCACTTATGAGTTCCGAAAAGTTTTTATAGTTGTGTTAGCTTCTTGCTACCATTTGTTTACTAATACAGAATACTTATTTATAGTTGACTAATAAACAATTTTTATTTCTTGTGAATATAAGTGAGTTTTATTATAATGTAAATCGTGTTTCAAGTATATATTTCTTTTATTTTGAACATTTCATTTCATTGTGTATTTTGTATATACGAGTGGAAATGGCTAGTTTTAGTGGTAGGCGTCTACAGGATGACAATATATTACAATATATAACTAATCCCGATTCAGATATTGAAAATTACAATGAGAGTGATAGTGAAAATTCATTTTATGTACGGCATGATAAATGTGCACACGATGTGCGCGCGCATGCACGTATGGGCGCTTGACTGTGCGTGTGAGGGTTATTTACGTGTACAAGTATTCAAGGGGTGGAAGTTTGTAAAAAAAAAAAATAGCAGAAAGATAATAAATAAGGGAAGCAGAAATAGACGAAAAAACTAAAAAGAACTCAGGCTGTGAGCTAAGTTCTAGATTGAAAAACATAGTCCTCAAAATGTTAAATAAGTGAGATAAAAATTTTTTTAGTTTCAATTTTTTTATTTACTCTGATGATGGTGGATCCACTGAAACACGTGTAAGTAAGAATAAAAATAAAGGTGATGCAGTTTAAAAAGAAGGTTGGTGAAATTATTATACAAATTCATTATATGAAATAGAAATAATTTCAAACTGCAGGATGCATTATAAAGATTTATTTTTGAATATTGCATATTATAGAGAGGTTTTATTGTATAGAGAGGTTCTGAAATAATTTAATGAGCCCTACATTAGCTGCTGCGAAGTGAAGCGAGCGGGGGTTGCTAGTTAAAAGAATACAAAAAGAAAACGTTAGAAATTGACGTACCTTATCATTTTTAATGCAGTTATTAGCCAGTGGATCAGATGACAAGCTCTTGTCTTCAATCTGGTTTATTTTATCTTCGCGTGTTGTTTCCTGAAACACAGCCACATCTGCATTAACAACAAAATCAACTACTGCACACTCCGCCATGTGATATCAGTTCCAGCAACCAGCATACAAAAATGGTCTTCTTCTTCTTCTTCTTCAGGTGCCATCTCCGCTTCGAAGGTTGGCAATCATCAGAGCGATTTTTATCTTTGATGTCACAGCCCTAAACAATTCGCTGCTGCTGCAACCATACCAATCTCTTAGGTTTTTCACTGATTCCTAAGATATTGATTTTCAGTCTTTGCATTGTTAATTTATCTACTCTCACAGTCTTGTTCATTACTGTTCCCCCCGGAGATCCGATTGGGGAACTTATAAAAATGGTCTCAACACGTTTAAATGTAATTGAATCTTAATTCGTTCCGGAAAAACGATCGTAAAGCGAAAATATCGTATTGTGACACCGCATTCTTGCCCAATCATTAGACCATATAATATACAATTCCACAAGAAATTTACATTAGCCTTTATAATCTGTCTATGCTAAGAGTACTCCGACGTAGGCAACCAGCAATACAAGTGAGCATGCGCATTAATTAAAAATATGCGCAAAATTAAAAATTAAAATATGCCCAGAGTTAAAACTTTCAAGTATCTGGGGGCAGTGATCTCAGAGGATGGATCCATGGAGGCTGAAATAGTGCATAAAATAACACCGGGCTGGAACAAGTGGCGTATGCTGACTGGGGTTCTGTGTGACCCAAAAGTGCCCATAAAAATAAAGGGAAGAGTCTACAGAGCGGCAGTTAGACCAGCACTTGTCTATGGCATCAAAGCTTGGGCACTTAAGAGAGTGCATGAACAGAAACTCCACACTACAGAGATGCGCATGCTGCGATGGGCGGGAGGAGTCACATTGAAGGATAAGGTGCGGAATGAGCAAATAAGGGGAACCTTCAAAGTTGCTAATATAGCAGAAAAGGTGCGAGAATCCAGGATGAGATGGTATGGTCATGTGCTCAGGAGAACGGATGATCATGTCGTGAAGAGGTGCCTTTCCATGGCTACAGGGAGGAGAGGAAGGGGTAGACCCCTTACCACGTGGATGACGAATGTCCAAAGAGACATGAAAATGTTGGGCTTATCCGAGGAAGACGCACAGGAGCGTAACAAATGGAGCTCTCTGATTGGGAAAGCCGACCCCGTGTAACGGGAAGAGGCGAGGCCAAAGAAGAAGAAGAAGAAGTATGATCAAAAACAAAAGTCCATGCACCACTAATTAATTCGCTCTAACCTCAATATAATAAAAACACGTGTTTATTTGTTAGAAAATGTTAACCTATTTCAAGGTTATTTCTAAGTTCATTAGTTAGAAAACATGTGTTCATTTGTTAGAAAATATTTTATAAATCAAACATTAGTTTACCATTAATAAGTAAAACTTACTACCTATTGTTACACTTACATCGGTTTTTTTCATTACATTATTTACTATTATTATATTATTATTTATGATTAGTGGGTTTTTATTATAGACTCACTTTTATTTTATTTTTGATCAGAAGTAATATAAGATTAATGCTTTTGAAATTATAACAGGAGAGTAAACAATTCCAGTGATTCGTTTTTTATCATTTCAGATAGTTTATTTCGTATCATTAAAATTAATGTCTGTGACTAGTTTCATACAACTGTTAGCACTTGCCCGTGTGTAACTCATTTTTAGTTTCATCAGTTATCTTTTGGTATTGTATCGGTTCGTTTCGATTTTCTTCGTAGACTAAAGTTGAAAAGTTTTGTAAGCTGCGTTTTGTTAACACGCGTGGCAGTGAATGTGTTGAGTTTTTGAAATATAAAAGCGGTAAAGATTAAAATGTAATGGTTAAAATAATTAATTAAGCTGTCGCTTTATGAAACTACAATAATTACAAGTAATCTTAACGGTATAATTGACTACGCTTAAAGGATAATGTTTATTTTAGCTGGATGTAGATATTTTTATGATGAACGTAGTCCAAAATAATTGTCCGGCGGAGAGGTAGATAGCACTAACTAGTGTAAAACTTTCGTTTACAACCTATAGGTGCTTGCCTTGCGCGGAGTACTCTTACAGTAGATGGACTATTCATACAGATAACCCTATACATTCTTCAGAGAGCGCTGATTTCAGTACAGGTCATTTGTTCTAGCTAGAAGCTCTCCCACCAACGCTCTGTGCCGCTGAGCTGTTCTGTTTAGTGGTGGAAGAAGCACCTCGATGGGAACTGATCAGTCTCTCCATAGTGCTAGCAGCGTTAACAGCCTAAGTGTACTATAAATCCTAAAAACATTGACTGTATGTTGTAATTTTATATTTTTGTTGTTCTATTCCCTTCACAAGTCTTCAACTTGTGCATTCGGTAGTAGGCCTACTGTTTTATGTACCTATTGTTTTTACGCTTTCACTATTTGGTTTTGTCTATATTAATTTTTTGTATGTATTCTTTGTTTCGTTTCTATTTTTTAATTATTTAGTTATTAAAATGGTACCTAGTTGTAGTAGTGAAAATTCGAGCAAGAGTGCTAGTGTATTACGGAAAAGTGTATAAAAGCTAGTGTAATAAACACGATTAACACAAAAATTTCCCAACAATTTAAATATCACACAATTAAACATAGAAAATAACAATTAACTTCACTTGTCTATTACCTGTTTCATGTTGACAAACTCAAAATTCTGTGCATTTGGATCAGTCTGAGAAATGTCACCAGAGTCCAAGGCTAGATGCTCCACTTTCAGATCCTGTTGAAAAAGAAAAACAAAGCTGATTATGTGAAATTCAAAACATAAAACACGTGCAACTACAGAGTAAACAGAAGTTCATCTAGATACGTCAGCAACAAGTTAGGTCTGTTTATGGTTTTCTGCGGAAGTAACGAGAGCCAAGGAGCAATTCTCACGCTTACTGTCGATTTCTTTATTGTATATATCCAAGTTTGGAGCGTTGTTTCTTCAAAACCGCTTCTTCAATTTTAACGTACTGTAACAATTATCGCTGAGGTCCATTTCGGGATCTAGGTTATTAAATAATTATTACACTAAACGATTTACAAAATAAATAATAATAAACTAATTTTTTTTTTTACGCCCCAATTGGAGCACTCAAGTCACTCATGGACATGCGTTCCTTGAGGAGTTAGTTGTGGCACCACACTGTTGTTTTCTTCGTTCCCACATCAATTTCATATTCCTTGACCTGGTGGCTCTCAATCTCTCTGCTACAGCTGCATTCGGCTGTCTTCTCTCTCTGAAAGGCAGTTGGGTTATCCTCTTTTCCTTTAGGATGGTCTTCTCTTCTCGTCTCTGGATCATTTCTTCATTCTGCAGGAAATAGCATCAAAAGTTGGACTCCAAATATCATGGGAAAAAACAGAGATAATGCCAGGCTTTAAACAAGAACTTCAGAGCCTGCAACTAAGCAATGGAGAAAAAATAAAGATAGTTCAGAAATTTAAGTATCTCGGTGAAATAATCACATGGAATCTGAATGAAAAGCCTGCAATTGAGAACAGAGTAACCAAACTGAAACAGGCCCAAAGAATCACCTGGCCCATATATAAGAAGAAGTCCCTATCAATTAACTCCAAAATCAGGCATTATAACTCTGTAACCAAGCCAGAGGCTACATACGCTTGTGAGACCCTTTTCAACTTGAACACTCGATCAACCACGGACAAACTTCAGAAGATAGACAGAAGAATATTAAGAACAGCCATTAATTTCAAGCATCAAGTCCAAGGAAAATGGTGGATAGTCCCCAACAATATAGTTTATAAGGAAAATGAGCCGATATTGGCCACAATGAGGAAGAGGAGAGTCGCTTTCTTTGGCCACCTTAGCAGACTGCCTGACTCAAGACTCAATAAACTAATTATAATAAAGTAATACAATAAATAACTTAATAATTTACTTAGCACTACTTACAATCAATTTTATAGAATACACATACAAAATAAAACTGAATACACAAAAACTGAATTTAATACAGATATATAATAACTTTTAACAATACACACACAAACAAAGACAGTATAACAATCGTTGACCAACACAATGCTCGGAACCGTTAACCTGCATAACGCCCGACAGTCACTCGTCAAAGATCAAACGAATACTAACTCCTGACCGCACTCGGGGGTTTCTTTTATAGTGAATCAAAAGAACCTTCCTGAAAAACACCGAACTTCGATACAAATAGTAAGGTACAAAAAAAAACCCTTTATAAATGAATGCTAGAAAAATCTATTGTAAACAAGTCAACTATTGTAAATAGAAAATGTAAACAACCGGCCCCTTTATAAATAGCTGTACAACAATACCCGACCTTTTATCACACACAATAGCGCAGTTATTTCAAACAACTTTCATGAATAGGCCATACCTTTATTGTCACTATTGTCCTATTGTCACTTATTGTTACTATTTCACTTTATTATCCTCTCTTTACTATATCCATGAATGAAATTCTAGAAATTACGCGAACTATGTCTTCTTCGATATCGTCACTGTACTATACACCAAAACTTAGCTGAATTCAATCTGCGTAGTTACATGTCACTTTCATATTTTTAGCATTCATTAATATTCCGATATCAAGATGAGAAGAGAAAAAGAGCCGGTTTTCTTGTGGCTGCAATACTTTGGATGCATTTAGAGACTTATAACTCAAACGCCGCGCGACCGATTATTTGAGATTTTGCTGGAATATAAACCTGTATGTTGTTATTGTACGTACGAAATTTCAAATTTTTAGCAAATTAAAATTTTGAGTTAATAGTAAAACTCTGAACCCCTGTTAACTCCGTAACAGCTCATAAATTCGGCAATTTCAAAAAACCTTTGTATTCAGTGTAAAAAATTAATACAATTCATTAATATTATGGTACAGCGATTGACCAGTTATTCAGTAGAACTTTTTAAATATTTAAATAATGGTAGATGCTGCGGGGAGGTGGAAGAACCTTAACATGTTGTTGCGTTGTAAATCGGTAGGCCTACTACCTATTTGTATTAGCATACCACCTGGGACCTGTCCCTCCAGTATACGCAAAACAAACATAACAATGCAATGTTAATACCCATCCATCATTTACTTACAATTGTCAACTAAACTACTTGTTGTGTGTTACGTCGGAAAATGACTTAAGCAGAAAGAAAAAAGAATAAAACCAATTTTTTAGGTGATTGGGTAAAACGATTTTTTAAATCTTCGAGAACTTCCGCAGTTAACTTTGTTGGCTAGTGAGGTGGTTTCTCATCGAGTACACTTCCAGTTCTACAGAATTTATTAATCAAACGCAATATTGACGATTTATTCAAAACGGCAGAACGGGGAAATTTCAACTTAAACTTATCTTGCACACATTTGTAAGATTTACTCGCTATGTAAGTCTACAATAAACTCGCGTTCTTCCTTGGAAAGAACCATTGCTGACACAATATAACGAAACGACTGCTGTCACCGCACTAATGCTTGACTGGAACATTGTAACTGTCTTAGGTAGTTGGCTTTGAGTACACTGTTGCCAACATACCGATTGGGGGACAGAAAATTGACCGATGTATTACTTCCTATTTTCCTATAATCAGGGATGCGTCCTTAATAAAACACCTGTTAGTATGACTGAAATTTTTAATTTTAATTAAAATACATTAATGAAAATTTTTAATTGTTGTAATAATTGCCATAGAGATGGATTTATGAATCCTAATTTAGTTTATTTTCGGCCATATTAGACGATAGTTGTCTAAATTTTTCTAGTGAAATTATTCAATACGTTTAAAATTTTTAACATTTATTATTTCGAATGAATAACGTCTTTTATATTGTTTTATATTGCCTTTTAACAATTTTAAAAATTTTCGAAATTTTATATGTGATTTTGTTTTAAATTAATATAAACTTGAAGAGTTATACTTTACAAAATTATTCAATATAAAGAAATTACTCGACATATTTAAATTTTTAATATTTTCTTATTACGAATGAATAACGACGTCGTTTATATTGTTATATATTGACTTTTTGGAATTTTTAAAAATTTACAACGTTTTAAAAATGATCTTGTTTTAAATTAATATAAACTTGCAAGAGTTCACTTTAAAAAATTATTTAATATAAAGAAATTATTCAACATATTTAAAACTTTTAATATTTTTTTATTTTGAAAGAACAAGGACGTCTTCTATATCGTTTATATTATTTTATATTGTCTTTTGACAACTTTTAAAAATTTTCAAAATTTTAAAAGCGATTTTGTTTTAAATTAATACAAATTTCAAGAGTTTTACTTTTAACACAAACGGACGGATATACGCTGAACATGGATGATGTTATTTAAAATACTGCGAGGTAAATGATTAGGCCTAATCTAGAGAGAGAGAACGTACCAATTGATAATGACAACTAATAATTACCAGGAGATTTCTACTACTTTGAATTTACTTCTATCACTAGGAGAATAATTAGGAGATTTCTCCGAGACATATATTTCTGGACTTTGAACAAAACCATACAACGACAGACCGATTGAGGAGATTTTTGGTATTGCGACTTGGAATGCTGGAAAAGTTATCGGAATGTGACTGGTGTGCTGATTAGACCGGATGAAATTGTCGATTTAATTTAAGGGCCCGTTGAACAGATCTTAAAAGATGGTTACGGAAGAAGTTAACGCGGTGAAGGATTTAATTTGTAAGTTTGCATCTATTGTATTTATTTTTAACAAAATTAATTTGTCTTTTTTACAGCTGTTGCTACCACCTCTGCCTTTGGGGCAGGGGACCCTCGTTATATGATTTTTGTGAAAAATCTCTCATTACTGTTTACCGAAAGTTCATATTTTAAATATTTGTCCTGTTTTATCAAAAACTATAATCCCCAGAAATGAAATTTTCACACACATTCAAATAGATGTGGATACATGAACTGTGTGTTTTTTCGACATACTATGGAGCATATACAAAAATTTTCCTGTCACGATAGAGGTGGAAAACATTTAAATAAAAAGAAATGCACATATTAACATTTGGAAATAGTTACATACCATGCAAATAAATCTGTCGCTAAAAAAAAATTGTACAAAATTTCCAGACAATAGTCCATGCGCACGTTGACAAACCAGGATTCAAAATTCTTGAATATGACCTTCCAAAGATACATGGTCATCCCCATCTTAACAGATTCTTTTCACTCTTCAATGTGGTGTCTAATTCTGTTACTGAATTCCCATCCACCCGCAGCTCAAGTTTTTTCAATGCAAAGTCTAATTTTCTCAAACGCTGACAAAGACCTGACTATGCTCACTCTATCTGTATAAGCCTTTGAAATTTTTTTACAATTAGAAAACACTTTCTCTCTCGCGGCTGATAAACTAGTTACAATTCACTAATAGTTTGATATTTATTCTAGTTGTATTAAAAGCAAATTGAAACTTGAGCAAGTATTTTCATTAATATGTATGTTTACAGGATTGGATTATTAAAACCCGGATCATACATAAAAAATTAAAAAAAAACACAAAAAAATAGCCCGAAAGATGGTAGTAAAGCAGAATGGTATGTGCAGCAACTTAAAGATAGAAATATAGTAACTACAATTGGATGCGAGAAAAAGAAATGGAAACACAACGGAGTATGATACAATTAAGAAGACAGTAATATAACTATTAAGATTGGAGAACGCAACAATTTAAAGATAGAAATGTATCATCTACATTAAATCTGCCATCTACTCAAACTATTTTACTGATCGTGACAATTTACCCGGCTTAAGACAACGAGGCATTTACCGATTTTGACACAGAGGCATTCACCGGATTAGACACAGAGGCAATCACCGGATCAGACCAAAAAATAAAACAAAAACAAAAAAAAACAAACCGGATTGGAAGGCAGTCATATTTATAGGGTGGCAACAGCATTAATTAAGCCAATAAGTTATTGATTTTTTTAATTAGTGTTGTTGTTTATCCTTTTAAAGCGAACGGACGAATATACATTGAACATGGACGATGTTATTTTGAATACTGCGACGTAACAGATTAGGCCTAATCTAGAGAGAGAGAACGTACCAATTGATAACGACAACTAATAATTACCAGGAGATTTCTACTACTTGGAATTTATTTCCATTACTAGAAGATTTCTCAGAGACATATATTTTTCGACTTTGAACAAAACCATATAACGACAGACCAATTGAGGATTTTTTGGTATTGCGACTTTAGAATGTTGGAAAGTTATCGGAATGTGACTGGTGTGCTGATTAGTACGGATGAAATTGTTGATTTATTTTAAGGGCCCGTTGGACAGATATTAAAAGATGGTTACGAAAGAAGTTAACGCGCGGTGAAGGATTTAATTTGTAAGTTTGCATCTATTCTATTTAATTAAAAAAATATTAATTTGTTTTTTTACAGCTGTTGCTACTACCTGTGTCTTAGGGGGGTTAGGGGACCCTTGTAATATGATTTTTGTGAAAAATTCAATTTTTGAATTTAGCCGTGTGTTTCGTAACTTTAAACTTCTTTAGACATTGGTAATAATAATTTAGCTTAACCCTTTCTAGACCGCACAATAATAAAATCTCGAAAGAGTAATTACAACGCTAGGTTAGACACATGCCCAAAACAGGCAGGTGGTGTTATTGTAATTGCACTCTATCTGCTTGGTCCAGGGCTAAAAAAAATAGTTCTGTTTCTTATCACATAGTCAGCCACTTATATGACTGAACTATTTAAGAACAGAAGAGGGAGAGGTGTAAAAGACACTAATCAGAGTTGTCTCCTCTGAGAGTAATGAATTTCACTATGCAGCCAGACCCTGTGGTGAATGAAGTGAAAGTTATCATTTGCAGCGTGGAAAGTGAGTGTTTTTCGAAGGGCCTGGCATGCTGATAAGCATACTCTTTCAATTCAGTGAGGAAGGCATTGGTAAACCACCTAATTCCTCGTTTTTACGTAGTAAAACCTCTAGAGGTTCAAACCAGCCTTTCAGCTGTTGACCTAAACAACAAGGTTAGACGATCTGATCTAAAGCCCTTACCAGTTTACAGAAAAAATCAGACTAAGCAACTTAAATTGTTAATTCACAAATAAATGCAATGTTACTAAATGGAACTTGTAAGTCGCAATGGTCAAGAAAGGCCAAACAAGAAATAAATTTGAATTTTTTTTATTCACTGCAGATCCTTTATGTTTTGATTTGATAATTCATGTAAATAATCAAAAATATTCATTACGATGGTAATTTGTCCTTCATATTGTCATTTATTATCAACTGACAACAAACCTGGTCATGATCTTTATTCTAAAAATGGTAGATGAAAAAGTATAATGCAAAAAATTGTCATCAAAATAATTCATACATATGAGGTGTGGCAATTAAGTTCCGGGAATTTGTCACAAAACAAGCAAAATTTTATTAACCTTCACAACAGCCTCCTCTAACTCTTCCTATGGATTCCAAGATTGGAAGCACCCTTTGGTAATCCTCCAAAAATAGCCCATTCAGCACAGTGGTTACAGCTTCCAAGACCACCGGTCCGCTGCCATGATGAGTTCCCTTGAGGTACGGCTTCATCACGGGGCCTAAAAATAATTCGCAAGGGGCAATATCACGGCTAATGAGCAAGTGCAGACACGTTAGAATGTCTTTTTTTCGCAACGAATGGGCCGCCACTTTGTCGTCGCACAATATCCAGCCATTCTCAGTGAGTTCATGCAGCACATGTAGAATGCGTGCTCTCCGCCATTCCAGGACGCGTCCATTCAACTGTCCAGGTACTGTCTGCTTGGCAGGAACATATTCACGATGAATGTTGCGCCACTGATATGAAAAAATCTGTCATCATTGCTTTCAGACGCGACTTGGACATCCTTGCTTTCATTGCCTTCACCCCACCCATTTTCCACCATTGGACATCCTTGCTTTCATTGCCTTCACCCCACCCATTTTCCACCAACTGCTGACTTTGTTTACAGGTGTCTGGGTCATACTCAAATATCCAGGTCTCATCTCCAGCGACTACCTGACTCATCCAATCTCTGGCATCGCTCTGACCACGGGACAACAAATCCTACCAGATCAATTTACGTACGTGTTTCCGTTAATGGGTGAGAATTTTTGGCACCATCTTTGCACAAATCTTTCACGTGTTCAATTCTCGTGTAACACCTTACAAATGAATTGTTGATTTTTAACTCGTCAGACAAGGCATGAATGCTTAGGTGCCGATCAGACGTGATTAGCATGCGGAGATGGTCGACATTCGCATTGGTATATATCGCAAGGTGACAGGAGCTCCTTCACGTGGATCGTCATCTACCGATTCACATATTCAACCACCAGCGTTTTCAACATGCACTCGTCTCCGTACACAACCAGCAATTTCAGAGGACTGTCGATGGGTTCTTGCCATACGTCACTAAAAATCAAATCACAACACATTGCTTGCAATGTGAGCCACATATTTTCACGACTTCCCTAAAAAAGTTACTTTAGAAACACGCATCTTTCCACGCAGTTCTTTCGCACGCTTTACTTACTTACTTACTTAACATCAGGGCGTTCAGGCCTAAACAGCCCCTCCTCACCGCGACCTAAAAGATCTTTTGTGATTGCCCCCATCCCTTATTTAAGCCAGACCCACACTTTCAATAAAGCGCAGGATCTGCCTGGGATCTAGTGCACTTACCTGGGAGGGTGTCAACACATCCTCACCCATCAGCGCTCTTCTTTTGCAGCCAACCACTTCGCAGCTGCATAAAATATGCTCAGCCTTCTCTTCTGCCTCATGACAGAATCTACACAGGCTGTCTCCAGCAACTCCTATCTTGGATAGATGATACCCAAGATTACAGTGACCAGTCATCAGGCCCACTACCCTCCTCAAATCCTGTCTTCCTAGTCTATTATATATTCCAGCCTTCTTGCTGGAATAGGCAATAAATTTCTTTGCCTGTACACAGCCTGGCACCTTCTTCCAATAGGAGGTTTTAGCCTCCTCTTCCCAGGCCCTTACTATACTTCTATAGTAGCCCTCCCCAATTCCACAGAATGGCTCTGGGCCTATGAAGTGAGAGGCTGCACCCTTCTTAGCTAAGGCATCCGCTCTCTCATTTCCAGACACTCCCTGGTGCCCCGGCACCCAACGCAGCGTCACAACGTTACGCCTGGCCACGGCATTCAAAACTTCCCGACAGTCGTAGGCCAACCTCGACTCAAAAGTACAAGAACTCAAAGCCTTGATGGCCGCCTGACTATCGGACAGAATAAAAATGTGCGACCCATTGAGGCGCCTCTCAATGCACCTCTCCGCACAGACCTTAATGGCCAATATTTCTGCTTGGAAGATGGTTATGGTACATCCAAGGGCCATGGAAATCTCCCCACCGGCCCCCCAGACCCCCAATCCCGCTCTTCCGCTCATCACTGAGCCGTCAGTATACCAAACGGTACCTCCTTCCGGTATACCTGGTTGTTCCTCCGCCCACTCCTGCCGATCGAAAATTTCCACCTTCAGTGTGTCGGAGAAGTCGTATGTTCTGTTCATACGGTCCCGAGGACCACCCACCACACCCATCCCCTCAATCACTTTGAAGATCCTGGTGTGGCCCATCTCCTTTGATGGGACCCCTATCTTGCCCTCAAGCCTCAAGGCAGTTCTTATCGCCTCTTTCTTCACTTGAATGTGAAGAGGAGGCAAATCAAGCATCGCCTCCATCGCAGCCGTCGGACAGGTGCCCATAGCACCACATATCCCCAGGCAGGCCAGTCTCTGTAGCTTCTTCAGCCGATCCTGCGCCGTCCTCAGATTAGTTCTTGGCCACCATACAAACGCTGCGTATGTGACCATTGGCAAAATGATGCTCACATAAGCCCATTTTACCATATGAGGCCTAAGCCCCCAAGTCCTCCCAAACAGACTCTTGCATATCCATAAGGCCTTTGTAGCCTTCTCTATAGTTCTGGACATATGGCCCTTCCAAGACAGGCCTTTGTCCAGGACAACCCCCAGGTACTTCACCTCTGGGGAGTAGTTTAGCTCCACTCCTTCCAGAGTCAAAGCACCCAGAGTCATTGTCCTCTTCCTGGTAAACGGAACAACAACCACTTTTCCCGGGTTAATACGCAGTCCCTCCCGTTCACACCATGTGTGGACAAGGTTAAGGGCAACCTGCATACGCTCCCGGATGGTCGTCGCATGCTTACCTCTGACCAGGATCACCAGGTCATCAGCATAACTGACCACCTCGAATCCTTCCTCCGTCAGCTGAATGAGCAGCTCATCAATGACCAGTGACCACAGGAGGGGTGATAACACCCCACCCTGCGGACAGCCCTTTCTAGCCCTACCAGTCACCGACTTGCCCCCTTGTCATCTACCGATTCACATATTCAACCACCAGCGTTTTCAACATGCACTCGTCTCCGTACACAACCAGCAATTTCAGAGGACTGTCGATGGGTTCTTGCCAGACGTCACTAAAAATCAAATCACAACACATTGCTTGCAATGTGAGCCACATATTTTCACGACTTCCCTAAAAAAGTTACTTTAGAAACACGCATCTTTCCACGCAGTTCTTTCGCACGCTTTAGAAAACGTGCTATTCACGTTTGGTTTACCATTCAACTATTTAACTATTCAAACCAAACTTTGACTGCAACAAAAGGATAGTCCCCTATTTATATATGCTTACAACCGACGCAGTGTTGCCAATTCCCGAGTAATAACTAAAGTCCTGGAACTTGCCAAACCTCGTAAATAATCTATTCCACCTGCAATAATTGATGTACTGATAAAACCCAATTTACGAACATTTGGCTGATCTAAACTTCTGAGTGTATATTATATGGAAACATACAAAGTGTTTGTGGGTTTGAAATTAGTAATATACGGAAAGTATGATGCAATATGGGGTATTTAATGTTGGAAACCAAGTTTTGAAAAATTTGGGCATCAGTCCAAATAAAAAAGAAAACGTGGTTAAAGCATGTGGAGATTTCAACAAAATAGTATCGAGAAAGCAAATGAGATCAACTGAAATGAATTTCTGAAAAAAGAAAGCCTTAGGAACAAGAGGATGATCCAGGAAACGCAATTAAAGAGCAAGAATGTACAAATGTCAGAGAGTCTCCAATTTTGATCTTTCATTACTGTTTACCGAAAGTTCACATTTTAAATATTAGTCCTGTTTTATCAAAAACTATTAATCCCCAGATATTAAATTTTCACACACATTCAAATAGATGTGGGTACATGAACAGTGTGTTTTTTCGGCATACTATGGAGCATATACAAAAATTTTCCTGTCACGATAGAGGTGGAAAACATTTAAATAAAAGGAAATTCATATTAACATTTCTCAAACGCTGACAAAGACCTGAGTGTGCTCACTCTATCTGTATAAGCCTTTGAAATTTTTTTTTACAATTAGAAAACACTTTCTCTCTCGCGGCTGATCGACTAGTTACAATTCGCTAATAGTTTGATATTTATTCTAGTTATATTAAAAGCAAATTGAAACTTGAGCAAGTATTTTCATTAATATGTATGTTTACAGGATTGGATTATTAAAACCCGGATTATACATGAAAAATTAAAAAAAAAACCAAAAAAAAATAGCCCGAAAGATGGTAGAAAAGCAAGATGGTATGCAGCAATTTAAAGATAGAAACGTATTAACTACTATTGGATGCGAGAAAAAGAAATGGAAACGCAAGATAGTAATATATTAATTACTATTAAATGCGAAAAAGAAATGGAAACGCAAGATAGTAATATATTAATTACTATTGCATGCAAAAAAGAAATGCAAACGCAAAATAGTAATATATTAATTACTATCGCAGGCGAAAAAAGAATGGAAACGCAAGATAGTAATACATTAATTACTATTGCATGCGAAAAAGAAATGGAAACGCAAGATAGTAATACATTAATTACTATTAAATGCGAAAAATAAATGGAAACGCAAGATAGTAATATATTAATTACTATTGCATGCGAAAAAGAAATAGAAATGGAAACAAAGTGGAGTATGATACAATTTAGATAGTAATATATAGTTTACTATTGGACCCGAAAATGAAATGGAAAAGAATTGGAATACTATTGGACCCGAAAATGAAATGGAAACACAGTGGGGTATGATACAATTAAGAAGACAGTAATATAACTATTAAGATTGGAGAACGCAACAATTTAAAGATAGAAATGTATCATCTACATTAAATCTGCCATCTACTCAAACTATTTTACTGATCGTGACAATTTACCCGGCTTAAAACAACGAGACTACTACCGAATTAGACACACGAGGCAATCACCGACTTAGACACAGAGGCAATCACCGATTAAGACATAGAGGCAATTCACCAAATCAGACCAAAAAAAAAACAACAAAATAACAAAAAAAAACAAACTGGATTTAAAGGCAGACATTTTATAGGGTGGCGGCGGCATTATAATTAAGCC
Organism: Catonia carolina; assembly: GCA_035578175.1. Lineage (NCBI taxonomy): Eukaryota > Metazoa > Arthropoda > Insecta > Hemiptera > Achilidae > Catonia > Catonia carolina. Next base: position 13,492,771 of record JAQMRL010000015.1, read on the forward strand.
AATAAATTTTTGTTTTTTTTTACTTTATGTTGTTGTTATTGATGTTTCTCATTGTAGGTTAGCACAGCATTAAAAACTGTACATCATGGCGCGGCGTATGGTAGAGGAGTAAGAACTGGAGAAGCTACTGAAAAAATCTGGTGTGAAACACTCACACAACTTTCTCTTGCCAATGCAAATAATTAACAATAAACCTAACATTAGTAAATAAAACATTAGAAATAAACAAAAAACTAACCTCAAAAACATAACCTTATTTTAATCATGAGTGAGACAAAATGAAAATCTAACTCAGTGGGCTAAAAAATACAGAAAATCACTCTTTCACACTAAACTAGGCTCTGTAGAGAAAAATGCTCTAAATAAAAGTTGTAGATAGTTCAATTTTCTATAAAATTCAATTATATATACTTTTGTCATAAAATGTATACCAAGGCTGAAATCTCAAAAAAATTGATTTTTCACACATTTTCGTGAGAAGAAATAGAAAATCGCTAATTACCGCTGAACTAAGCGTTTTACTAAAAAATGTATAAATTAAAAGTTATAGTACTTTAAATTTTCTACAACTTTTATTATATACATTTTTGCGCTAAAATGCATATTAAAACCGAAATCTTCAAAAAATAAATTTTTAACGCGAAAACAGCCTCACCAAGAATTTCAGCAAACATGGCGCCTACCCTATCTTGCAGAGTATAAAAAATTAAGTAAATAAGGCGATTTTTAAAAAAATCGTAGGACCAGTTTTTTAGAAAATTACAAAAATGTGAAAAATTACACGAATAAACTACTACTTCAGGTTGACCGATTTTGATGAAAATGTTCGTGTCGGGTCTGGTAGTGGTATGTAACTTAAGTTTTAATCGCTAAAAACGTTTTTTGGGTTCAGGGGGTCTGAAAACGTGTAGATCTGGTGAAAACTTGATTTCTAAAAACCGACATGAAAACAATACTTCCCTTCTTATATATTCATATAGGCAAGAGAAAGTAAAATGATGTCAAGTGTAAATGAAGTCGTAGCATATTAAAACTAGATCGGTGTGCTCAACTGGCTGCTGCTCCATTTGGTTCGCTCCGCGCATGAATGTCACACATCAAGATGGAGTCCTGCCATTACTACATGCTATTGTAGTAGATTTGGCCAGCCACGGCATATTTTCATACGTTACAAAAAATCATTTCATCCTTCACAGTCTGCATCAGTAGTATTTGCAAAACAGTCGCACGTTAAACAAAAAAAAAAAATCTGGTGTGAAACACTCACACAACTTTCTCTTGTCAATACAAATAATGACCAATATAACTTAACATTAGTAATAAAACATTAGAAATAAACAAAAAACTAATTTTATTTTAACCATGAGTGAAAGACTGAAAATGAAAATCAACCTCAGTTTGGCTTAAAAACACGCGCACACGCACACACACAACAGATTTTATAAAGATCAAATTTGTTGGGAAGCACGGTATATTTAGAGGAATACACAAACAATAATGTTAGAAATTGACGTACCTTATCTTTATTAATGCAGTTATTAGCCAGTGGATCAGATGACCATCTCTTGTCTTCAATCGGGTTTATTTTATCTTCGCGTGTTGTTTCCTGAAACACAGCCACATCTGCATTAACAACAAAATCAACTACTGCACACTCCGCCAATGTGATATCAGTTCCAGCATCCAGCATATGAAAATTGTCTCAACATGTTTAACCTTTTTAAGGACTATGCACGTTATGTTTCATGGTTTTAGTCCAAAAAAAAAACTACAAACGCACTGGTACATTTGCTTCATTTTCTTATACTAATACATGTAAATACAAGTTCTAAATAAATATATTATTATATAGACTTTGTTTTACTCGATGGAAAAAGCATGTGTAAAATTAACCTTGCTAATGTGTTCAGAAAATCAGTATTATTGTGTTAGCTTCTTGCTACCATTTGTTTACTAATATAGAATATTTCTTTCCCGGGGAAAATAAACGTTTTACAATAATATAAATCTTGTATTATGTATATATTTATTTTATTTTAAACGTTTCGTTTAATTGTTTATTTTGAGAAAATATGAGTGGAAAGGGTTGGCTTTAGCGGGTAAGCGTCTCTGGGATGAAGAAATATTACAGTCGCTCTACAAAACATATTTAGTTCCAGGAATGGAGAGTTGAGAAAAAATAGGTGGATAATAAATACAAGAAGAAGAAGTGTTAAGGCACGGTATACTGGCAATAACGTATTCAGATTCCCGCTACCCCCGCATTTCAAATTCCTAAATAAAATAGTTCCTGTGACATCATGCATACGTCATTCTTCCTACCCCTACCACCGCTCTCTAACTTTCCTTTGTCTCCCAAACTCTGCTCTCGTAAGTTAACAGGCAAGGCAACAAGTTGATGCACTCTCGTTCTGGTCAATAATGTCGCGTTATTACCTTAAATCGTAATATATGCCTATCGTTGGCATTTACTTCATTCGATCTCTTCTTGAGAACTCTTATTGTGCGCTTTTTCATTTGTGTATTGTGAACTTATAACTGTTTAATTTGCAAATTATGTTTAGTGAGTTTTCAATCTATCAACCACGCGTGAGCGACAATTGCGAAACTATTCCAAGCTTAATTAAGGTAAGTGCTGAATTTTGTTGTGTTTTGTGTTATTTACTAGTGCAGTTCCTGTAATTTATGTTCCTCAATTCATTCTATTGTTCATTTTGCCAATCGTTCTTAATCGCCTTAAACTGCCCATTACAACCAATCAATCGTTTAGTTGTGATTGCCAACTGTCTTTTAAAAGCAATCTGGTTCTCCGAAAACAATCGTTTATTTGCTATTTCGCTAAATTCAATAACCACGTCGTGGGTAATTTTTCATTGTCTAAAAATTCAAGGTTTCCCTCGCATCGGAAGCCTAACAAGAAGTAAATGAAAAATCTAAAATGAACTCAAATTGTGGTTTAAGTTTTAGGTTGAAAAACATAGTCCTCAAAAGGTTAAATGTAATCGAAAGCAAATAAATCAAAATGATAAATTACGCTACTGCATTGGCAAGCATTCAAATGCTTGCCAATGCTTTTGTTTGTGCACGTTGTACCATTATAAATTTGTATGATAACATACAATTTAAAAAAAAAAATCTGGTGTGAAACACTCACACAACTTTCTCTTGCCAATGCAAATAATTAACAATAAACCTAACATTATTAATAAAACATTACTCTTTTCAGCAAACATGGCGCCTACCCTATCTTCTAGAGCATAAAAAAATTAACAAACAAGGCGATTTTTAAAAAAAAAATCGTAGGACCAGTTTTTGAGAAAATCACAAAAAGGTGAGAAATGACACGAATAAACCACTACTTCCGGTTGACCGATTTTAATGAAAATGTTCGTGTCGTATATAACTAACTCTGTAGTAGTATGTAACTAAAATTTTAAGTTTCAAGTTCGTACGATATTCCGTTCTTGAGATATTCTGTTCACATACACACACACAGACCAATCACTAAAAAATGTTTTTTGGGTTCAGGGGGTCCGAAAACGTGTAGATCCGGTGAAGAGTGTATTTGTTAAAATCGACATGAAAACAATACTTTCCTTCCTATGTATTCATATAGGCAAGAGAAAGTAAAAATGTATCACTAATATGTCAGTACCATGAATATATATTTATGAGCTAACAGTTACATTTACAGATCAATTGTTCTAGCTAGAACAGTGGTTCCCAACTTTTTTGTACCACGCCCCTTTTGTTGAAATGAAAGCTTCTCGCACCCCCCCCCTTAACAATAAATTGTATGGGCCTAGGAACAAAACAAAAAAAAATAAGTATTACATTGAAAACAAAACATTTATTTTTGGGCGGGAAGGGGGAGGCAGTGCTTGAAAACGCTCGGTTGCCAAATGCGCGCTGTTGCCACATTGAACGGTTCACATTCGATTCTTTCAAGCCTTCGAATTCAAGTTTATTATAGTAAAGTCAGATGTTACAGTGGTTTGTTTTAATTTTCTAAACATTAAGGTTAATTTAGAATTTTACAAAGACTACCAAAATTTAATTTAATATTCAACTTGTATCGCGCCCCCCGACATGTCCTCACGCCCCACAGTTTGGGAACCACTGAGCTAGAAGCTCTCCGACCAACGCTCTGTGCCGCTGAGCTGCTCTGTTTAGTGGTGGGGGAAGCACCTCGAAGAGAAGTGATCAGTTTCTCCATAGTGCTAGCAGCGTTAACAGCCTAAGTGTACTATAAATCCTAAAAACATTGACTGTATGTTGTAATTTTATATTTTTGTTGTTCTATTCCCTTCACAAGTCTTCAACTCGTGCATTAGGTAGTAGGCCTATTGTTTTTGCACTTTCTCTGCTTGGTTTTGTTTATATTAATTTTTTGTGTCGTTTCTATTTTTCTTTTATTTAGTTATTAAAATGGAACCTAGTTGTAGCAGTGAAAATTTGAGCACGAGTGTTAGTGTAATACGGAAAAGACAGGTAATATCTGGTCAGGCTAGGGAGTATATAGTCAGTGTATACAATTTTATGAAAAAAGAAGCAGAACAAAACAGACCAATTTTACTGACTGATGTGCAAAATCGTGCAGCCAGAGCTATGGGGATTCCGCGTAATACAGTTCAAAGAATTTTGAAAGAAAAAAGAAAAAACCCTGATGTGCTAATCAAAACACCAAATAAGAAAAGAATGAGAAGTAAAGTGAAGAGTGAAGTGGACGATTTTGATAAGTGTGTTGTGAGAAAAACAATATATGATTTTCATTAAACAAACGCTGAATGACCAACTTTGAATTCGTTACTCCCCGTTATGCGGGAGAAAATTAATTTCAAAGGAAGTAAATGGTCGCTGTGGAAAATTATTAAAGATTTGGTATTCAGATGGAGAAAGGCAAAAGACGACAGAAAATATAAAGTTTTTAGTCTAGCGTAGTAGTTGTAACAGAGTAGTATACAGTTAGAAAGAGAGGGAATGATGATTAAGTGAGAAGAAGGAGACAACACTTGCCCCGTTGAAACTATCCCTACTCTATCTACCTACTCGCCCTCCCCTTACAAACTTCTTCCAAAAACAAATGTACTATAATTGATTGTTTTTTTTTATTTATAAAATGATTATATTTAACAAATACTACTTAAAATAAACTATTTTCTTCGCTTCTTTTAAATATACATTAATTTATAAGCAACATAATTAATGTCTTAATTATGTGCGATACAACATGTACCAAACATCACAATGACACAAGTTCTTCTAGTAATACTGAACACTTGCTGGATTGTGTTGAATGTACACACGATTTACTAATTTCCCAACAATATAAATATCACACAATTAAACATAGAAAATAACAATTAACTTTACTTGTTTATTACCTGTTTCATGTTGACAAACTCAAAATTCTGCGCATTTGGATCAGTCTGAGATACGGCACCAGTGTCCAAGTCTAGATGCTCCACTTTCAGGTCCTGTTGACAAAGAGAAACAAAACTGACTCGGTGAAATTCAAAACGTAAAACATGTGCAACTAGAAAGTAAACAGTAGTTCATCTAAATATGTCAGAATATGTTAGACCTGTTTAGAGTTTACTATGGAAGTAACAAGAGCCAAGGAGCGATTCTATTTTTTTTTTTGGTTTTACATGTGACTGTTCTGCAATTTCTGCGAATGGATAGTTCCATTAGCAGTTTATCTATACTAATATAATAAAGAAGAAACGTCTGCTTGTTTGATTGATTGTTTGTATGAGGTAATCTCAGAAACTACTCAACTGATTTTAAAACATATTTCATTGTTACGTAGCTTAGAGCTTCCTGATTGATATAGGCTATTTTGCAACTTTAATTAAGTGAGTTAAGCAACTTAAACTGTGACGATGTCGCATGTTTTAATTTAATGGGTGCATAGCACTTTAATTTTTTTTTAACTCCTCTGGATGGTGTATTTTTTGGGCTAGAAGCACGATTCAACTTTTATATTTCATAGAAAAACGTGAAGAACAACATTTGATTACAAAAACATTAAAAATTTGGAAATATTCAAAATGTTTATTTTTGTACTATATTTCATATATTTTGTTTTCATTCGACAGGTAGTGAATGAGTCATATATTTCCAATTATTCTGCGTACCGCACCCACGTATTACTGTCTCTTATCTCAGCCATATATCAACAGTCTCTTTCTTTTCCATCGGTATTCTTCTATCCATTCTATTCAATTCTGTTTAATCGCAGGGACAAACATTTAAAATGGTGGGCATCGATTAAAGACAAGAGTGCTTCGTTCACTCATGGACAACTTTATGTCCCACTTTCTAGAGCTGGAAGTGCAGAAAAACAATTTATTTTGCAGCCACAGGGTAACAAAACCACAAATATTGTACATAGAGAGGTTTTAAAATAACTTAATGAGGGCTACATTAGCTGCTGAGAAGCGAAGCGAGCGGGAGTTGCTAGTTCTGCTAATAAAACTGCTAAACAGTTTTATTAGCAGAGAACTGCTAATAAACTGTTTATTAGCAGTTTAAACTGTTAAACAGTTTAAACAGTTCCGCAACTGCTAAAAAGAATTAGCAGTTGAATTAACAGTTTATCAACTGTTAACTCAAATCAACTATTAAATTAACTATTCAACAGTTGATTAAAATCAACTAATGAATTCAACTGCTAATTCATTAGCAGTTGAATCAACAGAATTAATTGTTGAAACTGTTTAAACAGTTCCGCAACTGCTAAACAGAAAAAACAAGCAGTTTATTCTGTTTATTCTTGTTTTAGACCTGACCGGGAAACGAACCCAGGACGCCGGCGTAGAAGACAGTTGCGCTAACCACCACGCCAACAGCTGAGAAATTCTCAGCGTTAGTTTTCAAGTAAGAAAAATTGTTTCCAAATTAATTACTAGGCAGTGCTTTACAACAATCCTAATTACGCATAACAACCTTCCAGATCACACTTACAAACTAACTTAAGTTGACTAATTAACCAAGATCAATTAATTAATTATAAAATAGGAACAACTTACAATTTCTGTATGCATAACTTCAGTTTTCATGTCCGTGTCAAACCGTACAACACACTGTTGAGGTTTTACAGTTTCTGTATGGATAACTTCAGTTTTCATGTTCATGTCAAACCGTTCAGCAAACTGTTGAGGTTTTACAGTTTCTGTATGCATAACTTTGGTTTTCATGTTCGTGTCAAACCATTCAACAAAATGTTGAGGTTTCACAGTTTCTGTATGCATAACTTTGGTTTTCATGTTCGTGTCAAACTGTTGAGGTTTTACAGTTTCTGTATGCGTAACTTTGGTTCTCAGGTTCATGTCAAACCATTCAGCAAACTGTTGAGGTTTTACAGTTTCTGTATGCGTAACTTTGGTTTTCAGGTTCATGTCAAACCATTCAGCAAACTGTTGAGGTTTTACAGTTTCTGTATGCATAACTTTGGTTTTCATGTTCGTGTCAAACTGTTCAACAAACTGTTGAGGTTTTACAGTTTCTGTATGCATAACTTTGGTTTTCACGTTCATGTCAAACCATTCAACAAACTGTTGAGGTTTTACAATTTCTGTATGCATAACTTTGGTTTTCTTGTTCGTGTCAAACCGTTCAAAAAACTGTTGAGGTTTAACAGTTTCTGTATGCATAACTTCAGTTTTCATGTTCGTGTCAAACCGTTCAACAAACTGATAAGGTTTTACATTTTCTGTATGCATAACTTTGGTTTTCATGTTCATGTCAAACCATTCAACACACTGTTGACGTTTTACAGTTTCTGTACGCATAACTTCAGTTTTCATATTAGAGTCAAACTGTTTAACAAACTGTTGAAGTTTAAATAATTCCATTATAACTTGAAGTAAATTTATCCAAATTAAATTTCGATGAAATTTTCAGTTTGTCATCATCTGAAAGCATAAAAATAAAAATAATATTTTCAAATTCCACACAAATTTACAGCAAAACAGAACAAACATGTTTAACAGAATTTAATTAAAACTGGAGAAACATTTCGGATCCGTCTGAGAAAAACTTCCTACAACAAATGCTTTCTTAGGAATAGAAAATGTTATACAGGGTTTGTATAAAAATTAACCGGACTGAGCTTGTGACGCCCAGGTAAAATGTTTGTAAACCGGTTGTTGGTGCTCTAGTGGTGGTGGGGGATCGAGGGAAGGGGAGCGGGCCCGAGTCAGTTGTTGCTTCTAGATGCTTGGAGGGTTAGCATCGTGCGAGAGCGCAGTGTGTGTTCAGTGATCTCGTCGGAGTGAAAATGGAGCGTACCATCGAGCAACAGTTTAACATCAAATTTTGTGTCAAACTCAAAAAACCGCTTACAGAAACTCTTAAAATGATCAATGAGGTTTACGGTAAGTCCAGAACTCAAGTCTTCCAGTGGCACAAGAATTTCCGAGAGGGCCGCGATGACGTCCACGACGAACAGCGCGCCGGATGTCCATCAACCAGTCACACGGACCCAAATGTGCAAAAAGTGCGTGATGTGTTGAACACTGACCGTCGTCTGAGCATCCGAGCAATCACAGAAGAGGTCGGGATCGATAAGACTGAACGCCCGGGTTCGTTGAGTCCGTCCGGAGATCACCGATTCCTGGATCCTCCACCACAACAATGCGTCTTCGCACACTTGTCTGCTTGTTACCGAGGAATTGGCCAAACACTCGAGGGCGACGTTGCCACAGCCTCCCTACAGTCCGGATACGGCACCACCGGACTTCTTCCTTTTCCCCAAGATCAAGAGAGTACTAAAGGGGACGCAGTTCGGGACTCTAGAAGCTGTTCAACTCGCTACGACGAGGGCTCTAGAAGCTCTTTACGGGTTGCCAACTTCCAGGGGGCTTTCAGGGACTGGAAAATCTGATACCAAAGGGTTATCGACTTCAATGGGGACTACTTCGAAGATTTCTAGAAAAAAAGTGTAGAAATTTTGCCAATAAATATGTTTTCTAAGTTCAGTCCGGTTACTTTTTATACAAACCCTGTATCTGAAGCACGAGAACTAAAATTATAGTCTATTCCGATTAAGTTGGCAGTGCCTACAAAATAAATTCCGATTCACAGGCGGTGCACGAAGGAACAGTTCAAACCGCATTTTGATAGAGATCTACCCATACGTAGAGGTAAAACTTGAAGTAACTTTATAAGAAACTTTAACCCTTTCAGTGCCAACGTCCTGAAAATAGGACGTCGATATCTTATACGTAGTATGACATTCGATTTACCGGGCATCCGTGAATTACAAACGTCTGGTTAACTGAACATTTCCAAAAATACTTTTAAACAATAATTAATAGAAACATGTATTTTTTGCTTTCCTCATTGCAATAGTTTTTTTTATTTGTTTCTGTGCTCATTAATTGAATTAATTCTCATAAGTGAAAATATCCACATGTATTCCCTAAAATTATTATAAAGTAGTTTTAGTTATTGAAAAAAAGAAGTTTTTTTCTTTATTAATACAATTGTAAATAATCTAAGGTAATGTTTAAAAATTTTATTATTTTTTTTATATAAATTTAATTGTATTTATCATTTATTTTAATGCTTTTAATAAAAAATGTTTAATGTATTTCTCGTACCCTTTTTAGATTTTATAATGTATTTTTTCTATTAGTTATTAGTATATATAAATTTGTCTAAATAATTTTTTTGTTTACTCCTATGCGCGGACAGAACTCTTCGTGAAGAGTTTTTGCATACAAGTAAGTATATTTAGTTAAAAATTTGTAAATAGCTTAGTATAGCAATAATTGTATTATGTTTAACTAAATAAAACAAATAAATAAATAGTACCATACGTTTAAAAATAAATAAAACGCAATTTTATTACGTTCATGAATATGTAGTGATATAACAAAGAGATAATTAAATAGAACCAGGGCTAGTTACAGATTGTAACTTCAAACTAAATTCATGGTGATTTGCGGAAAAAATAACTTCATACTCGGATTCAGCCCACAATAAGGAATCAATTTTGAAAAAAAATTGTCACAATCGGTGACGACCCCTGATTCTATATAATTTTCCCGACTTTACCATAGCCCTTTCTCGACCGTTTTTTAAGGGGGTACAGACGCTTAAAAATGAAAACAATATATATATATATATATTTTTTTTTTTTTTTTTTAATTCCTACTTAATGTGTGTACATTGCAATCTGTTCAATTTAGAACAATAAGCAACCCCATGACCCAATGAGATGAGGATGGTGTGTATGACGTGTAAATGAGGTGTAGTCTTGTACAGACTCAGGCCAACCATTCCTGAAATAGTATGGTTAATTGAACCCCAACCATCAAAGTACACCGGTAACCACCATCTAGAATTCAAATCCGTATAAAAGTAACTAACTTTACTAGGATTTGAACTAGGAACCATCGTCTCCGAAAATCAGCTGTGTAACAGCTGGCGACAACTTTACCTCTAGACCAACCCGGTGGGTCAAAAGCAAATTGATTTTCTTATTATTTTATTATTCTCTATAGTTTTCTGATTAATTTGGTATATAAATTGTAGCTGTAGTGTAATTGCAAACCCTTGGAAATTAATAACTGGAAATGATCGTGCCATCAACTTTTTGGACTTTTGACTTGTTTGTTGATTAATATTAGTTTCGTTTGAACTCTGTTAGTATTACAGTTCTTTCTCTTACAGATTGAATTGCGTGCAAGAATTAGCTGTCATGTTGTGAATGCTTTGTTTATGGGAAAGTAACCAAGAAATTTGTGCTTTACTCTTTGCGTTTACTGTTTAGTATTTTAGTATTGCTTGGTACTTAATTGCTTAGTAATCTTTTGAAAAACGGTGATTTTTAGGATATTGGGTTCTTTTCCACTTTGGTACCATTTTCTTAGAGCCTAATTAAGATAGCTCCTTCAGTTTATTGCCAGAGTATCTTCATAACTTTAATTAACTGGTATACCAAAAAATTTGCTATTACATTCTTAATTAACATAGAGTCCGTAGTACAGTTCTTGAATCAAATGTTATTAATAGTTAATGGGAAAAAGTGTCAGTACTTGCAGTTTAAAAATAAACATAACGTTAAAGAAAGTAGAGAAGTAGATGTATTTATTCATAATAATAGTTTAGAGCATGTAGAAACAGTGAAGTTCCTGGAAGTATCTCTAAATAGATTTGTGTCTTGGGACTTCTATACCAATCAAGTTTGTAGTAAAATATCATCTGGGGTATTTGCACTAAAACAAATTGCCAGATTAAATGATAAAAAAATTACTAATGGCAGCTTATCATGGCCTCATTCTGTCTCATATCCGCTATGGTATCTTAGTAGTATGGGGTAATTCTAGCATGGGTAATATGAATAGGGTTTTTAAAATTCAAAAGAAAGCTATTAGGTGTATGGTGGGAGCTAACCACCTAACCTCATCCACACCACTATTCAACGAGCTTAAATTGCTTACAGTTCCCTCCCTCTACATTTTTGATGTGATTATGTATGTTAGGCAAAATAATTTTATGCAGAAATTCAATGTTCACAATCATAACACGAGAAACAGGAATGATTATTATGTGGCTAATCACTCCACAAAATTGTTTGAACAAAAACCTACTTATGCAGGGAGAAAATTCATGAATAAATTACCCCAATTTTTAAAATGTTGTGAGGATTTGAATTCCTTTAAAAAAAATCTGAAAAATTACTTTATCGGTGAAACTTTTTATAGCGTACAAGAATTTCTTTTTTGATAGCAATGATACATTGTGTGATTCTTATATGTATTTCAGGTGTTACATCTGACATGTCCTACACTCCTCCTGGAGTCTCCAAGGCGCAAAAAAAAAAAAATTATGAGCTAGATGAGTAAATATTTCATAATTAGGCCAATTTACGATAAAGTCGAAAAAATATTGTTTAAAAAATTCAGAATTTGAAAAAGCAAAGTATTATTGGTATACACTATAAAGCAAAATTCAATAAATAAAATGGTTATTGTTTGAAATCTCTATATGTAGTAATTAACTGAGAAAATGGTACCGGAAAATTACTTTATTAACATGCGGGAATACAAACGTCTGTACCTCCTTTAGTTTCCGAGATCTAAACAAGTGTTTTTATAAACACTTATATTTCACGAGTTGTGTAGTTTGAATAATTCATTGTACTAATCAACCCATAAAAACTAATATAAATACAGAATTTAAAGATATTACTTACAGTATACACGGCTAAATCCGATTTTATCATAACCCTTTCCAACCCTTTGTTGAAAAAGCATGGGTACCCTTAATTTCCAAAGTTGTTTACAGGTTACACACCTGCATTTCACATTTTATCCTGTAGAAGCGCTGCTTTTCTATATATACTTTATTTTAGCTCCTTGTCAAGTATTTCAGATTGATATTTTTTTTAAAACTTAATTGGATAAATATTTATTTAAAAAGTTAATTGGATAAAACCAAAATTTTATTTACAAATCAACCGCACAATTGTTTAAAACAATGAAAACAATTAATCTAATCGATGCCTTCGTAATTACTTCGCCTTCATGTACTTATATTTTTCCTAAATTTATTTGCATCAGTTGAACTATCAAATTACAAATAAATATGTACGGTTATTGTTCAATCTTTTGTTAATTTGAGAAATTGTTTTTGCTTGGAGCAATTTGAAAAGGAACTAGAATTTATGCTATTGTATAAACATTAGTTCCATCATGAATAAATAATACATTACGGGAATATATATAGATTATTTATTGTGATTTACTTAAATTTGATATTATATTGTTTATCGCTTGTGTTTAAATTATTTCAAGCGGCGGGAATTTGTAGAAGACAATAAAGTTGTTAGCCATTAATGATTATATCGCGCTGCAATCAATCTACCAGCTGTTATTCAAACCAACCAATGACGATAATTCCAGTTATTTTATAAACAGAAATTTTCAAATTAAGGCGGGTTCGTATCCCTATCTTAACGCTTGTACTTTATTCTCAAGAACTATAATAGGTAGAGACCTGCGGTTTGTTTTGTATTAAGGTTTATTTATTTTTACAGGTTATGTGTGTATGAAATCTGTATATACGATTAAATAATTATATTTTTGGCAGGCAAAACTGTAGTACCCTAACATTGACGCAAAAAAATTTTTTTCCTCAGCTAATATTAAATATTTTATAAAAATCTGTGCACACACAAAGAAGAACTACAGTCCAGCCTCTCTTAGTTTGCTCCTAATGTAAACAAATAATGACGGCACTGAGCAAGCGCATTATATCAAAATGTGTACACACTGATTGAAAAGTAACAACAAAATACTTTTAAAAGTATTTTTCTAAATGAAATTGTTAGGCCTACATCATAATCATGACTGTTGTTTTGTACTTATAATTTAAAAAATAGTTAACTTAATAGGAATACGACATTCGTAAAGTTGCAGACTCTAGCGTGCACCCTTTAGTAGGTGGCTTTTGTTTGTTGACAGTAGGAGCAAACTAACAACGGCTAAACTGTAGGTTAGAACAGCGTGCCAAAAAAAATTCATCCCTCTTTCTTTATTGGAAGCTGAGAAAAAGGTACATACAGTTCCAAAAATTACGTTTGTGATAAATGCGATTATAATGAAAATGAGGTACCGTATTCAGATGAACTGAAGTCCCCTAGCCGTGGGAGCGAGAGAATGCATAACGCTCTCACTCGCACAACCCATACGCGCCGTTTCAATAACACTGTCGTATAATTTTACTCATCGTTGTGAGCAAGCGTTTATGCATGCATTAAACTAAAAAGCAAGATAACAACGACTGTAGTATGTTTTCAGATTTGGATTATAACAGTAAAGACCTTTGGGCGCATGCGTAGTTATGCCACATATCTCCCTCTCACTCGCTCGGCTATGGGACATTAGTTCGTCTGATACCTATAAATATTACAATGAAATAAGTAAAAATCTGGTGTGAAACACTCACACAACTTTCTCTTGCCAATGCAAATAATTAACAATAAACCTAACATTAGTATTAAAACATTAGAAATGAACAAAAACTAACCTCAAAAACATAACCTTATTTTAATCATGAGTGAATGACGCAAAATGACAATCGAACTCAGTTTGGCTTAAAAATACGGAAAATCACGCTTTCACGCTAAACTAGGCTCTGTAGAGAAAAATGCTCTAAACAAAAGTTGTAGATCTTTTAATTTTCTATAAATTTAATTATATACACTTTTGTCGTAAAATGCATACTAAGACCGAAATGTTAAAAAAATCGATTTTTCTCACGTTTTCGTGAGAAAAAAAACAGAAAATCGCAAATTACCGCTAAACTAAGCGTTATACAAAAAAATGTTTGAAACAGAAGTTGTAGGTTTTTAAATTCTCTACAACTTTTATTATATAAGTTTTTGCGCTAAAATTTATATTAAAGCCGTAATCTTAAAAAAACAACGTTTTACGTGAAAACAGCCTGACCAAGAATTTCAGCAAACATAGCGCCTACCCTATTATGTAGAGAATAAAAAATTGAGTAGACCAGGCGATTTTAAAAAAAATCGTAGGACCAGTTTTTGAGAAAATCGCAAAAAAGTGAAAAATGACACGAATAAACTACTACTTCCAGTTGACTGATTTTGATGAAAATGTTCGTGTCGGGTCCAGTAGTGGTTTGTAACTTAAGTTTCAAGTTTCAAGCTCGTACGATCTTCCGTTCTTAAGATATTTTGTATACACACACACAGACCAATCGCTAAAAACATGTTTTTTTGGGTTCAGGGGGTCTGAAAACCTATAGATCCAGTGAAAATTCGATTTTGAAAAATCGACATGAAAACAATACTTTCCTTCCTATATATTCATATAGGCAAGAGAAAGTAAAAATATAACTAACTGTAAAAGAATCTTGGAAAACTGATGGTAATAAATATTATTCTTACAACACAAGTGCCGCAACAAAAGACACAATTTTACAGCAGACAAAGAATTTTTAAAATGAAAAATAAAATATTTATAATCGTCAGACGAACATCGTTTATGTATCACCAGCATGCCCCATTGCGGCTTTGCACGCGAAAAATGGTGAAATCACTTTTCAGCAATTTTTGCTTTTTGAAGATTTTCTTCCTAGTGATGTTTTTTTGATGGCATTATTGAAAATGGAAAAAACACAAAAAAATTATCAAAGCCAAACACTTTTATTTAAAGCATTTTTCTCTACAGAGCCTAGTTTAGCGTGAAAGAGTGATTTTCCATATTTTTAAGCCAAACAGGTCGATTTTCATTTTCCGTCTTTCACTCATGATTAAAATAAGGTTATGTTTTTTGAGTTTAGTTTTTTGTTTATTACTAATGTTAGGTTATATTGGTCATTATTTGAATTAGCAAAAGAAAATTGTGTGAGTGTTTCACACCAATTTTTATTCTTACTTACACGTGTTTTGGTGGATCCACCATCACCAGAGTAAATAAAAAAATTGGAACTAAAAAAAATTTCTATCTCACTTATTTAAAATTTACAGAAGATGATACATCTTCAGGATGTAGAGCAAAAGCAGGACATTTTGAATGAACAGGCCAAATTTAGGAATGATGAAGTGATATTGACTTCAGTAAATATCTACAGTAAATATGAGAAGGGATAAATTTAAATACATTTATTTTAAATCAGTTTTATACAAATGACTGAAGATGTATCATCTTCTGTAAATTTTAAATAAATGAGATAACAAATTTTGTTTTTTTTTATTTACTCTGATGATGGTGGATCCACCGAAACACGTGTAAGTAAGAATAAAAATAAAGTTGACGCAGTTAAAAAGAAAATTGGTGAAATTATTATATAAATTCATTATATGAAATAGAAATAATTTCAAACTGAAGGATGCATTATAAAGATTTATTTTTGCATTAGAGTTATATCTTAAATAATTGTTATTGTTAGAAAATAACAGTAGCCATTGCGTTTTATCTTCTTATGATAATCTAATCCTTAGGTAGTTTAAGTTTGAATAAAATTGTTCGTTAGTCTAGTTACAACGAACGTTGTTGTTCAGGTCATCAGCCGATCGGCTGGTTTGAACCTGTAGAGGGTTTACTTAGTAGAACGAGTGAGGTGGTTTACCAGTGCCACAACTCACTGAGTGAAAAAGTATGCTTATCAGCATGCCGGGCCCTCTGAAAAGCACAAATCTTCTGCTCTGCAAATGACACCTTCACTTTATTCACCACAGGGTTTTATTATATACATTTTTGCACTTAAATGCATATTAAAGCCGCGATCTTGAAAAAACCATGTTTTTACGTGAAAACAGCCTCACCAAGAATTGCAGCTAACATGACGCCTACCCTATCTTGTAGAGAATAAAAAATTGAGTAAACCAGTCGATTTTTAAAAAAATTGTAGGACCAGTTTTTGAGAAAATTGCAAAAAAAGTGAAAAATTACACGAATAAACTACTACTTCCGGTTGACCGATTTTGATGAAAATGTTCATGTCGGGTCCGGTAGTGGTATGTAACTTAAGTTTCAAATTTCAAGTTCGTTTGATGTTCCGTTCTTGAGATATCCTGTTCACCCACACATACACACACACACACACGCACAGACCAATCGCTAAATACATGTTTTCTGGGTTCAGGGGTCTGAAAACGTATAGATCCGGTGAAAACTCGATTTCTTAAAATCGACATGAAAACAATACTTTCCTTCCTATATATTCATATAGGCAAGAGAAAGTAAAAAGTAAAGATTAGGATTACTTAAATTATAATGATGAAGATGTTTGACTGAAGAGACGTATGTTTTCTTGAATTAAAAAAATGTTTCACCGTGTAATGATAATATATCAGAATAATAAAATTAATTGTGTGAGTTAAAATTCTTAAAAACTAATTATAGATACTGAAGTGACGAGATTGCCTTTTGCGTATGTACGGGCTGTGAGGAAGGTACGTGAAATATTTGCAGTGCTACCAACCTTAACAACCAACACTACTCGTACATTTCACTACTGTGCAGTTTCACTAGGAGCCAAGTCCGGGCTGTACGGGGGATGAGATATAGCAGCTTATCATGGTTTAATTTTATCTCATATCAGGTATGCCATATTATTATGGGGTAATTCATCACAGGGTAACATGGAAAGAGTTTTTAAAATACAGAAAAAAGCTATTAGGTGTATGATGGGAGTCAACCACCTTACCTCATGCAGATCACTATCTAAACAGCTGCAATTGCTCATAGTTCCTTCTTTGTACATTTTTCAAGTGATAATGTACGTAAAGAAAAATAACTTTTTACAGAATTTAGATGTTCACAACCACTACACAAGAAACGGAATCGATTATTATGTTGCTAATCACAACACTAAATTGTTTGAACAAAAATCAACTTATGCAGGTAGAAAATACATCAATAAATTGCCTCAAGGTTTAAAAAGTTGTGACAATTTAAGTCATTTTAAAAAAAAAGCTAAAACAATATTTGATTGATGAAACATTTTACAGTGTGCACAAATTCCTTTCTAAATAGTTTTGATTGAAAAATATTTAACTTCTAATTAAACAAATATTGTGTACTATTTGATACAAAAGGGTCATGACAAGCCTTTTGAGTTAAGCAATAGCAGGAAAAAATTATTGGTAAGTGATGAATTTATCATTGTGTTTGATATTTTTTTATTTTTTATTTTGTGAGATATTCGATTCAATGGGGTCCGTGACAAGCCTACTGAAGTAAGCAGTAGCAAAAACAATTTTCTGGTGGTAAGTGATGAATTTATCATTGGTGATAAACTTTTAGTTTATCAGTTTTATCTTGACATGTCCTATACTCCCTTCGGAGTCTCCTGGATGCAAGTAAAAAAAAAAATGCTTGAAAACTTCCCATTTAAACTTGGCCAAAAGTTCATTTGTTTTCTCGCCCTCATACAGTTGGAAGAACAAATGAACTTTTGGCCAAGTTTAAATGGGACGTTTTCGATCATCCCCCATACAGCCCGGACTTGGCTCCTAGTGACTCTCACCTGTTCCCAAAAATGAAGCGGTGGCTTGCATCTCAGCGGTTCGCCAATGACGAAGAGCTTCAAAACGCCGTGAATGGTTGGCTACATTCACAGGCGGCAGATTTTTATGCAGACGGTATTTCAAAGACTGTTCCAAGGTACGACAAGTGCTTGAATCTGTTTGGTGACTATGTCGAAATATAGAGAAAAACTGTAGTTTTAATATGTATATAATAAAAGTTTTTGTATCTTCACTCGTTTACTTTTTATTTCACAACAGAGGTTATTTTCTGGGTAACCCTCGTATATGTCGCGTACGCCAACGTCTTACCGTACTTTTAAATGTAAATTTTTTTCATGAAACCCGCTTTCAGCGCTATGATCTGATAACAAGTGACCGGTAAGAATATCTTTCCGCTCGAATACTTGTTCGCAAAAAAAACACTTAAATGGCCCGACGATATGCGTGAACTCGTGTCTTTTCATATGCGACTTTTTCGTGAATCCCTTTTCACAGACACTACACTTGTACGGCTTAACGAAACTATGTTGTTTTAACATGTGCTCATTTAAAAAACTTTTATATATAAATTCAAATTGACACAAATCACACTTATATACCTTCTTCTTCTTGATGTTATGTCTTAACATGTGATCATTTAGCATGTATTCTTCTTTACATTTGTATTGACACATATTACATTCGAATGGTTTTACGGCATGCGTTAACTCGTGTCTAATCAAATCTTTTTTTTTTACGAATCCCTTTCGGCAGATTTTACACTCGAACGGCTTAACTTTACCATGTTTAAACATGTGTTGATTTAAATAACATTTATGTTTAAATTCCAATTGACAGACGTTACACTTGTTTACCTGCTTTTTTTCAGCGTGTGTTAACATGTGAATTTTTAGATGAGATTCTTTTGTATATTCGTTTTGACAATTGTCACACTTATACGGTTTAACCTCACCATGTACGATTAACAAGTGCTCATTTAGAAGAGATGTTTTTACGCATTCATATTCACACATGTTACACTTAAATGGCTTAACGTTATGTGTTAACAAGTGTCTAGTCAGACGATAGCTTCTTCCGAATCCTTTATCGCAGATGTTACAATTATACGGTTTAATGTCGCTATGTACCGACATGTGTATTTTTAATTTACTTTTTGTTCTAAATTCCGATTGGCACACGTCACATTTAAACGGCTTAACGCCACTATGTACTAACACGTGCGCGTTTAAAACTTTTCTTCGTTTAAATCGTTTTTGACACACGTCACACTTATACGGCTTAATGTTATGCGTTAACAAGACGTGTTTATTAAGTTCGTATTCTTTTCGAAATCCAAATTGACATACCGTACATATAAACGGCGTTTCAGTAAAATGCGTCAACATGTGGTGATTCAGACGATATTTATATACGAACTCCTCGCGACACACGTTACATTTAAACGGCTTAATTTCAGCATGCATCGTTGCCATGTGTCCGTACAGAATGGGCTTCTTTCTAAATTCCTTCTCGCAGATTTCACACTTAAATGGCTTAACGCCACTATGTGTCGTTAACATATGCGTATTTAGACTGTATTTTCGTCTAAATATAGATTCGCAAAAATCACATTTATACGTTTTACCACGAAAATGTTTTATTATATGCTCCGTAAGACGACTTTTAGCATCGAATTCATTTTGGCACAAATCACATTTAAAACGCTTTCTACCACTACGCGGTGGTACCACGTGACTGGTACCGGTACTAATATTAGAACCGCTATTATTTCCGGTACTAAATGTTGCACCACATCCACTGTCTATTATTATATCACCACTGGAATAACTACTGCCGTCTCTATCAATGCACGAAAGTTCTCCGCTAGATTTGTCTGGATTAAAATCTACTTCTTCTTCAGAAACACGTGCATCCTGAAAAACAAAATCAAGATGGAAGTGAATTAATCTTAAAACAGTATTAAAATTGTCGATTGTATTGTCGATTGTATATGTCGCACGTTTTTTGTTTATTGGGTGCATAGAACTTTTATTTTTTCTAAGTCCTCTGGATGGTGTATTTTTTTGGCTAGAAGCACGATTCAACTTTTATATTTCATAGAAAAACATGAAGAATAACATTCGATTACAAAAACATTAAAAATTTGGAAATATTCAAAATTTTTATTTTTGTACTGCATTTCATATATTTGTTTTCATTTGACAGGTAGTGAACGAGTCATATATTTCAAATTACTATGTGTACCCGCACCCACGTATTACTGTCTCTTTTTTTTCCATCGGTATTACTATGTGTACCCGCACCCACGTATTACTGTCTCTTTCTTTTCCATCGGTATTCTTATATGCATTCAATTCAATTCTATTAAATCACAGGCACAAATATTTAAAACGATGGGCATCGATTTGAGACTTTAGAAAAACAGTGTATTTTGCTGCCACAGGGCTACAAAACCACAAATATTGAATATTTCTATTTCATATAATGAATTTGTATAATAATTTTACCAACCTTTTTTTTAAACTGTATCACCTTTATTTTTATTCTTACTTACACGTGTTTCAGTGGATCCACCACCCTCAAATGACAAATGACTGAAGATGTATCATCTTCTGTAAATTTTAACCTTTTGAGGACTACGAACGTACGGGTACATTTACCGCTCTGCAATCGTAAAGGACTATGCACGTATGGGTACGTTTGCTTCTGTTTTTATACTTGTGCTGACATCTATCATTTTCTCCATGCACTACGTGTTATAAACGAATAATTAATTTAGTAGGCTTTGTTTTATGCGATTGAAACAGCGCGTGTGTTTTGTCTAACCTCACTTTTGAGTTCCGAAAATTTTTTATAGTTGTGTTAGCTTCTTGCTACCTTTTGTTTACTAATACAGAATACTTATTTATAGTTTACTAATATACAATTTTTATTTCTTGTGAATATAAGTGAGTTTTATTATAATGTAAATCGTGTTTCGTGTATATATTTGTTTTATTTTGAACATTTCATTTCATTGTGTATTTTGTATATACGAGTGGAAATGGCTAGTTTTAGTGGTAGGCGTCTACGGGATGACAATATATTACAATATATAACTAATCCCGATTCAGATATTGAAAATTACAATGAGAGTGATAGTGAAAATTCATTTTATGTACGGCATGATAAATGTGCACACGATGTGCGCGCGCATGCACGTATGGGCGCTTGACTGTGCGTGTGAGGGTTATTTACGTGTACAAGTATTCAAAGGGTGGAAGTTTGTAAAAAAAAAAAATAGCAGAAAGATAATAAATAAGGGAAGCAGAAATAGACGAAAAACCTAAAAAGAACTCAGGCTGTGAGCTAAGTTCTAGGTTGAAAAACATAGTCCTCAAAAGGTTAAATAAGTGAGATAAAAATTTTTTAGTTTCAATTTTTTTATTTACTCTGATGATGGTGGATCCACTGAAACACGTGTAAGTAAGAATAAAAATAAAGGTGATGCAGTTTAAAAAGAAGGTTGGTGAAATTATTATACAAATTCATTATATGAAATAGAAATAATTTCAAACTGCAGGATGCATTATAAAGATTTATTTTTGAATATTGCATATTATAGAGAGGTTTTATTGTATAGAGAGGTTCTGAAATAATTTAATGAGCCCTACATTAGCTGCTGTGAAGCGAAGCGAGCGGGGGTTGCTAGTTAAAAGAATACAAAAAGAAAACGTTAGAAATTGACGTACCTTTTCTTTTTTAATGCAGTTATTAGCCAGTGGATCAGATGACAAGCTCTTGTCTTCAATCTGGTTTATTTTATCTTCGCGTGTTGTTTCCTGAAACACAGCCACATCTGCATTAACAACAAAATCAACTACTGCACACTCCGCCATGTGATATCAGTTCCAGCAACCAGCATACAAAAATGGTCTTCTTCTTCTTCTTCTTCTTCTTCAGGTGCCATCTCCGCTTCGAAGGTTGGCAATCATCAGAGCGATTTTTATCTTTGATGTCACAGCCCTAAACAATTCGCTGCTGCTGCAACCATACCAATCTCTTAGGTTTTTCACTGATTCCTAAGATATTGATTTTCAGTCTTTGCATTTTTAATTTATCTACTCTCACAGTCTTGTTCATTACTGTTCCCCCCCGGAGATCCGACTGGGGAACTTATAAAAATGGTCTCAACACGTTTAAATGTAATTGAATCTTAATTCGTTCCGGAAGAACGATCGTAAAGCGAAAATATCGTATTGTGACACCGCATTCTTGCCCAATCATTAGACCATATAATATACAATTCCACAAGAAATTTACATTAGCCTTCATAATCTGTCTATGCTAAGAGTATTCCGACGTAGGCAACCAGCAATACAAGTGAGCATGCGCATTAATTAAAAATATGGGCAAAATTAAAAATTAAAATATGCCCAGAGTTAAAACTTTCAAGTATCTGGGGGCAGTGATCTCAGAGGATGGATCCATGGAGGCTGAAATAGTGCATAAAATAACATCGGGCTGGAACAAGTGGCGTATGCTGACTGGGGTTCTGTGTGACCCAAAAGTGCCCATAAAAATAAAGGGAAGAGTCTACAGGGCGGCAGTTAGACCAGCACTTGTCTATGGCATCAAAGCTTGGGCACTTAAGAGAGTACATGAACAGAAACTCCACACTACAGAGATGCGCATGCTGCGATGGGCGGGAGGAGTCACATTGAAGGATAAGGTGCGGAATGAGCATATAAGGGGAACCTTCAAAGTTGCTAATATAGCAGAAAAGGTGCGAGAATCCAGGATGAGATGGTATGGTCATGTGCTCAGGAGAACGGATGATCATGTCGTGAAGAGGTGCCTTTCCATGGCTACAGGGAGGAGAGGAAGGGGTAGACCCCTTACCACGTGGATGACGAATGTCCAAAGAGACATGAAAATGTTGGGCTTATCCGAGGAAGACGCACAGGAGCGTAACAAATGGAGCTCTCTGATTGGGAAAGCCGACCCCGCGTAACGGGAAGAGGCGAGGCCAAAGAAGAAGAAGAAGAAGAAGTATGATCAAAAACAAAAGCCCATGCACCACTAATTAATTCGCTCTAACCTCAATATAATAAAAACACGTGTTTATTTGTTAGAAAATGTTAACCTATTTCAAGGTTATTTCTAAGTTCATTAGTTAGAAAACATGTGTTCATTTGTTAGAAAATATTTTATAAATCAAACATTAGTTTACCATTAATAAGTAAAACTTACTACCTATTGTTACACTTACATCGGTTTTTTTCATTACATTATTTACTATTATTATATTATTATTTATGATTAGTGGGTTTTTATTATAGACTCATTTTTATTTTATTTTTGATCAGAAGTAATATAAGAATAATGCTTTTGAAATTATAACAGGAGAGTAAACAATTCCAGTGATTCGTTTTTTATCATTTCAGATAGTTTATTTCATATCATTAAAATTAATGTCTGTGACTAGTTTCATACAACTGTTTGCACTTGCCCGTGTGTAACTCATTTTTAGTTTCATCAGTTATCTTTTTGTATTGTATCGGTTCGTTACGATTTTCTTCGTAGACTAAAGTTGAAAAGTTTTGTAAGCTGCGTTTTGTTAACACGCGTGGCAGTGAACATGTTGAGTTTTTGAAATATAAAAGCGGTAAAGATTAAAAAGTAGAAAAAATTGTTTTGTTAAAATGTAATGGTTAAAATAATTAATTAAGCTGTCGCTTTATGAAAACTACAATAATTACAAGTAATCTTAACGGTATAATTGACTACGCTTAAATGATAATGTTTATTTTAGCTGGATGTAGATATTTTTATGATGAATGTAGTCCAAGATAAATGTCTGGCGGAGAGGTAGATACGCGCCAACTAGTGTAAAACTTTCGTTTACAACCTATAGGTGCTTGCCTTGCGCGGAGTACTCTTACAGTAGATGGACTATTCATACAGATAACCCTATACATTCTTCAGAGAGCGCTGATTTCAGTACAGGTCATTTGTTCTAGCTAGAAGCTCTCCCACCAACGCTCTGTGCCGCTGAGCTGTTCTGTTTAGTGGTGGGGGAAGCACCTCGATGGGAACTGATCAGTCTCTCCATAGTGCTAGCAGCGTTAACAGCCTAACTGTACTATAAATACTAAAAACATTGACTCTATGTTGTAATTTTATATTTTTGTTGTTCTATTCCCTTCACAAGTCTTCAACTCGTGCATTCGGTAGTAGGCCTACTGTTTTATGTACCTATTGTTTTTACACTTTCACTGTTTGGTTTTGTCTATATTAATTTTTTGTATGTATTCTTTGTTTCGTTTCTATTTTTTATTTATTTAGTTATTAAAATGGTACCTAGTTGTAGCAGTGAAAATTCGAGCAAGAGTGCTAGTGTAATACGAAAAAGTGTATAAAAGCTAGTGTAATAAACACGATTAACACAATAATTTCCCAACAATTTAAATATCACACAATTAAACATAGAAAATAACAATTAACTTCACTTGTCTATTACCTGTTTCATGTTGACAAACTCAAAATTCTGTGCGTTTGGATCAGTCTGAGAAATGTCACCAGAGTCCAAGGCTAGATGCTCCATTTTCAGATCCTGTTGACAAAGAAAAACAAAGCTGATTATGTGAAATTCAAAACATAAAACACGTGCAACTACAGAGTAAACAGTAGTTCATCTAGATACGTCAGCAACAAGTTGGGTCTGTTTATGGTTTTCTGCGGAAGTAACGAGAGCCAAGGAGCAATTCTCACACTTACTGCCGATTTCTTTATTGTATTTATATCCAAGTTTGGAGCCTTGTTTCTTTAAAACCGCTTCTTCAATTTTAACGTACTGTAACACTCTTATCGCTAAGGTCCATTTCGGGATCTAGGTTATTAAATAATTATTACACTAAACGATTTACAAAATAAATAATAAACTACTTATAATAAAGTAATACAATAAATAACTTAATAATTTACCTAAAATAAATAATAAACAATAAATAACTTAATAATTCACTTAGCACTACTTACAATCAATTTTATAGAATACACATACAAAATAAAACTGAATACACAAAAACTGAATTTAATACAGATATAACGTGCGTTCGGAAAGTCGCTGTGCACTGGAATTGTGACTATGGATTTATGAAAATATGTATAAAGAAATGACTAAGCATTTTGGAAAAAAATTTATTCAATACCTTAATTACATTGTTAAACCGTGATTACATTGTTTATAGAAGGTGTTCGAAATGACCTCCATTGGCATCAATACAGCATTGCACTCGTTTCATTTTGTTTGCAAACACCTTTCGCAACTGTATAAAACGTTATGCAACGTGTTTGGTGAACGAATAATTTCAAAGAATTTGTGGCCTGCAAGATCTCCTGATCTGACTCCCCCCGATTTCTTTTTATGGGGTGCGGCGAAACAAACTGTGTATCGGAACAGACCACACACGATTGACGAACTTAAAGCCGCAATAACGGCATACATTCAAGGAATCACTGTTCTTCAGTTGCGAAAGGTGTTTGCAAACAAAATGAAACGAGTGCAATGCTGTATTGATGCCAATGGAGGTCATTTCGAACACCTTCTATAAACAATGTAATCACGGTTTAACAATGTAATTAAGGTATTGAATAAATTTTTTTCCAAAATGCTTAGTCATTTCTTTATACATATTTTCATAAATCCATAGTCACAATTCCAGTGCACAGCGACTTTCCGAACGCACGGTATAATAACTTTTAACAATACACACACAAACAAAGACAGTATAACAATCGTTGAACAACACAATGCTCGGAACCGTTAACCTGCATAACGCCCGACAGTCACTCGTCAAAGATCAAACGAATACTAACTCCTGACCGCACTCGGGGGTTTCTTTTATAGTGAATCAAAAGAACCTTCCTGAAAAACACCGAACTTCGATACAAATAGTAAGGTACAAAAAAAAACCCTTTATAAATGAATGCTAGAAAAATCTATTGTAAACAAGTCAACTATTGTAAATAGAAAATGTAAACAACCGGCCCCTTTATAAATAGCTGTACAACAATACCCGACCTTTTATCACACACAATAGCGCAGTTATTTCAAACAACTTTCATGAATAGGCCATACCTTTATTGTCACTATTGTCCTATTGTCACTTATTGTTACTATTTCACTTTATTATCCTCTCTTTACTATATCCATGAATGAAATTCTAGAAATTACGCGAACTATGTCTTCTTCGATATCGTCACTGTACTATACACCAAAACTTAGCTGAATTCAATCTGCGTAGTTACATGTCACTTTCATATTTTTAGCATTCATTAATATTCCGATATCAAGATGAGAAGAGAAAAAGAGCCGGTTTTCTTGTGGCTGCAATACTTTGGATGCATTTAGAGACTTATAACTCAAACGCCGCGCGACCGATTATTTGAGATTTTGCTGGAATATAAACCTGTATGTTGTTATTGTACGTACGAAATTTCAAATTTTTAGCAAATTAAAATTTTGAGTTAATAGTAAAACTCTGAACCCCTGTTAACTCCGTAACAGCTCATAAATTCGGCAATTTCAAAAAACCTTTGTATTCAGTGTAAAAAATTAATACAATTCATTAATATTATGGTACAGCGATTGACCAGTTATTCAGTAGAACTTTTTAAATATTTAAATAATGGTAGATGCTGCGGGGAGGTGGAAGAACCTTAACATGTTGTTGCGTTGTAAATCGGTAGGCCTACTACCTATTTGTATTAGCATACCACCTGGGACCTGTCCCTCCAGTATACGCAAAACAAACATAACAATGCAATGTTAATACCCATCCATCATTTACTTACAATTGTCAACTAAACTACTTGTTGTGTGTTACGTCGGAAAATGACTTAAGCAGAAAGAAAAAAGAATAAAACCAATTTTTTAGGTGATTGGGTAAAACGATTTTTCAAATCTTCGAGAACTTCCGCAGTTAACTTTGTTGGCTAGTGAGGTGGTTTCTCATCGAGTACACTTCCAGTTCTACAGAATTTATTAATCAAACGCAATATTGACGATTTATTCAAAACGGCAGAACGGGGAAATTTCAACTTAAACTTATCTTGCACACATTTGTAAGATTTACTCGCTATGTAAGTCTACAATAAACTCGCGTTCTTCCTTGGAAAGAACCATTGCTGACACAATATAACGAAACGACTGCTGTCACCGCACTAATGCTTGACTGGAACATTGTAACTGTTTTAGGTAGTTGGCTTTGAGTACACTGTTGCCAACATACCGATTGGGGGACAGAAAATTGACCGATGTATTACTTCCTATTTTCCTATAATCAGGGATGCGTCCTTAATAAAACACCTGTTAGTATGACTGAAATTTTTAATTTTAATTAAAATACATTAATGAAAATTTTTAATTGTTGTAATAATTGCCATAGAGATGGATTTATGAATCTTAATTCAGTTTATTTTCGGCCGTATTAGACGATAGATGTCTAAATTTTTCTAGTGAAATTATTCAATACGTTTAAAATTTTTAACATTTATTATTTCGAATGAATAACGTCTTTTATATTGTTTTATATTGCCTTTTAACAATTTTAAAAATTTTCGAAATTTTATATGTGATTTTGTTTTAAATTAATATAAACTTGAAGAGTTATACTTTACAAAATTATTCAATATAAAGAAATTACTCGACATATTTAAATTTTTAATATTTTCTTATTACGAATGAATAACGACGTCGTTTATATTGTTATATATTGACTTTTTGGAATTTTTAAAAATTTACAACGTTTTAAAAATGATCTTGTTTTAAATTAATATAAACTTGCAAGAGTTCACTTTAAAAAATTATTTAATATAAAGAAATTATTAAACATATTTAAAACTTTTAATATTTTTTTATTTTGAAAGAACAAGGACGTCTTCTATATCGTTTATATTATTTTATATTGTCTTTTGACAACTTTTAAAAATTTTCAAAATTTTAAAAGCGATTTTGTTTTAAATTAATCCAAATTTCAAGAGTTTTACTTTTAACACAAACGGACGGATATACGCTGAACATGGATGATGTTATTTAAAATACTGCGAGGTAAATGATTAGGCCTAATCTAGAGAGAGAGAACGTACCAATTGATAATGACAACTAATAATTACCAGGAGATTTCTACTACTTTGAATTTACTTCTATCACTAGGAGAATAATTAGGAGATTTCTCCGAGACATATATTTCTGGACTTTGAACAAAACCATATAACGACAGACCGATTGAGGAGATTTTTGGTATTGCGACTTGGAATGTTGGAAAAGTTATCGGAATGTGACTGGTGTGCTGATTAGACCGGATGAAATTGTCGATTTAATTTAAGGGCCCGTTGGACAGATCTTAAAAGATGGTTACGGAAGAAGTTAACGCGGTGAAGGATTTAATTTGTAAGTTTGCATCTATTGTATTTATTTTTAACAAAATTAATTTGTTTTTTTTACAGCTGTTGCTACCACCTCTGCCTTTGGGGCAGGGGACCCTCGTTATATGATTTTTGTGAAAAATCTCTCATTACTGTTTACCGAAAGTTCATATTTTAAATATTTGTCCTGTTTTATCAAAAACTATAAATCCCCAGAAATGAAATTTTCACACACATTCAAATAGATGTGGATACATGAACTGTGTGTTTTTTCGACATACTATGGAGCATATACAAAAATTTTCCTGTCACGATAGAGGTGGAAAACATTTAAATAAAAAGAAATGCACATATTAACATTTGGAAATAGTTACATACCATGCAAATAAATCTGTCGCTAAAAAAAAATTGTACAAAATTTCCAGACAATAGTCCATGCGCACGTTGACAAACCAGGATTCAAAATTCTTGAATATGACCTTCCAAAGATACATGGTCATCCCCATCTTAACAGATTTTTTTCACTCTTCAATGTGGTGTCTAATTCTGTTACTGAATTCTCATCCACCCGCAGCTCAAGTTTTTTCAATGCAAAGTCTAATTTTCTCAAACGCTGACAAAGACCTGACTATGCTCACTCTATCTGTATAAGCCTTTGAAATTTTTTTACAATTAGAAAACACTTTCTCTCTCGCGGCTGATCGACTAGTTACAATTCACTAATAGTTTGATATTTATTCTAGTTGTATTAAAAGCAAATTGAAACTTGAGCAAGTATTTTCATTAATATGTATGTTTACAGGATTGGATTATTAAAACCCGGATCATACATAAAAAATTAAAAAAAAACACAAAAAAAATAGCCCGAAAGATGGTAGTAAAGCAGAATGGTATGTGCAGCAACTTAAAGATAGAAATATAGTAACTACTATTGGATGCGAGAAAAAGAAATGGAAACACAACGGAGTATGATACAATTAAGAAGACAGTAATATAACTATTAAGATTGGAGAACGCAACAATTTAAAGATAGAAATGTATCATCTACATTAAATCTGCCATCTACTCAAACTATTTTACTGATCGTGACAATTTACCCGGCTTAAGACAACGAGGCATTCACCGGCTTAGACACAGAGGCAATCACCGAAGCAGACCCAAAAAATAAAACAAAAACAAAAAAAAACAAACCGGATTTGAAGGTAGTCATATTTATAGGGTGGCAACGACATTAATTAAGCCAATAAGTTATTGATTTTTTAAATTAGTGTTGTTGTTTATCCTTTTAAAGCGAACGGACGAATATACATTGAACATGGACAATGTTATTTTGAATACTGCGATGTAACAGATTAGGCCTAATCTAGAAAGAGAGAACGTACCAATTGATAACGACAACTAATAATTACCAGGAGATTTCTACTACTTGGAATTTATTTCCTTTACTAGAAGATTTCTCAGAGACATATATTTCTCGACTTTAAACAGAAACTTATAACGACAGACCAATTGAAGATATATTTGGTATTGCGACTTTAGAATGTTGGAAAAGTAATCGAAATGTGCTGGTGTGCTGATTAGTACGGATGAAATTGTCGATTTATTTTAAGGGCCCGTTGGACAGATATTAAAAGATGGTTACGAAAAAAGTTAACGCGCGGTGAAGGATTTAATTTGTAAGTTTGCATCTATTCTATTTAATTAAAAAAATATTAATTTGTTTTTTTTACAGCTGTTGCTTTTACCTGTGTCTTAGGGGAAGAGGGGGACCCTTGTAATATGATTTTTGTGAAAAATTCAATTTTTGAATTTAGCCGTGTTGTTTCGTAACGTTTTAAACTTCTTTACACATTGGTAATAATAATTTAGCTTAACCCTTTCTAGACCACACAATAATAAAATCTCGGAAGAGTAATTACAATGCTAGGTTAGACGCACATGTACCACATGTGATGGCTTCATTCAATACACAGGTGACACATTCTGATGTATTTTTGAATTCAATCACAAGCGTTTTCAACATGCAATCGTCTCCGTACGCAATCAGCAATTTCGGAGGACTGTTGATGGGTTCTTGCCAGACGTCACTAAAAAATGATTCACAACACATTGCTTGCTTGTAACGTGAGCCACATATTTTCACGACTTCCCTAAAAACGTTACTTTAGAAAACACGCATCTTTCTACTTAGTTCTTTCGCACGCTTTAGAAAACGTGCTATCCACGTTTGGTTTACCATTCAACTATTTAACTATTCAAACCAAACTTTGACTGCGACAAAAGGATGGTACCCTATTTATATATGCTTACAACCGACGCAGTGTTGCCAATTCCCGAGTAATAATTAAAGTCCTGGAACTTAATTTGCCACACCTCATAAATAATCTATTCCACCTGCAATAATTGATGTACTGATAAAACCCAATTTACGAAAAATTGGCTGATCTAAACTTCAGAGTGTATATTACATGGAAACATACAAAGTGTTTGTGGGTTTGAAATTAGTAATATATGGAATGTATGACGCAATAGTGGCATTTAAGTTGGAAACCAAGTTTTAAAAAATTTGGGCATCTGTCCAAATAAAAAAGAAAATATGGTTAAAGCATGTGGAGATTTCGACAAAATAGTATCAAGAAAGCAAATGAGATCAACTGAAATGAATTTCTGAAAAAAGAAAGCCCTAGGAACAAAAGGATGATCCAGGAAACCCAATTAAAGGGCAAAGAATGTCCAAATTTCAGAGAGTCTCCAATTTTGATCTTTCATTACTGTTTACCGAAAGTTCACATTTTAAATATTTGTCCTGTTTTATCAAAAACTATTAATCCCCAGAAATTAAATTTTCACACACATTCAAATAGATGTGGATACATGAACTGTGTCTTTTTTCGGCATACTATGGAGCATATACAAAAATTTTCCTGTGACGATAGAGGTAGAAAACATTTAAATAAAAGGAAATACATATTAACATTTCTCAAACACTGACAAAGACCTGAGTGTGCTCACTCTATCTGTATAAGCCTTTGAAATTTTTTTACAATTAGAAAACACTTTCTCTCTCGCGGCTGAACGACTAGTTACAATTCGCTAATAGTTTGATATTTATTCTAGTTATATTAAAAGCAAATTTAAACTTGAGCAAATATTTTCATTAATAATTATGTTTACAGGATTGGATTATAAAAACCGGGATTTTACATAAAAAATTTACAAAAAAACAAAAAAAATAGCCCAAAAGATGGTAGAAAAACAAGATGGTATGCGGCAATTTAAAAATAGAAATATATTAACTAGTAATGGAAGTGAAAAAGAAATGTAAATGGATACGCAATTGAGTATGATAAAATTAAGATAGTAATACATAAATTACTATTACATGTGAAAAAGAAATGGTAACGCAAGATAGTAATATATTAATATTACTATTGCATGCGAAAAAGAAATGCAAACGCAAGATAGTAATACATTAATTACTATTGCATGCGAAAAAGAAATGGAAACGCAAGATAGTAATACATTAATTACTATTAAATGCGAAAAAGAAATGGAAACGCAAGATAGTAATATATTAATTACTATTGCATGCGAAAAAGAAATAGAAATGGTAAACAAATGGAGTATGATACAATTTAGATAGTAATATATAGTTTACTATTGGACCCGAAAATGAAATGGAAAAGAAATGTAATACTATTGGACCCGAAAATGAAATAAAAAAGAAATGAAAACACAGTGGGGTATGATACAATTAAGAAGACAGTAATATAACTATTAAGATTGGAGAACGCAACAATTTAAAGATAGAAATGTATCATCTACATTAAATCTGCCATCTACTCAAACTATTTTACTGATCGTGACAATTTACCCGGATTAGGACAACGAGGCTATTACCGAATTAGACTTAAGAGGCAATCACCGACTTAGACACAGAGGCAATCACCGATTTAGACATAGAGGCAATTCACCAAATCAGACCAAAAAAAAAACAAAAAAAAAAAAAAAACAAACTGGATTTGAAGGCTGACATTTTATAGGGTGGCGGCGGCATTATAATTAAGCCAATAAATTTTTGTTTTTTTTTACTTTGTGTTGTTGTTTTTGATGTTTCTCATTGTAGGTTAGCACAGCATTAAAAACTGTACATCATGGCGCGGCGTATGGTAGAGGAGTAAGAACTTACTGAACAAATCTGGTGTGTATGGAAACACTCACACAACTTTCTCTTGCCAATGCAAATAATTAACAATAAACCCTATAACATTAGTAAATAAAACATTAAAAATAAACAAAAAACTAACCTCAAAAACATAACCTTATTTTAATCATGAGTGAAAGTAGCAAAATGTAAATCGAACTCAGTTCGATTTAAAAATATGGAAAATCACTCTTTCACACTAAACTAGGCTCTGTAGAGAAAAATGCTCTAAATAAAAGTTGTAGATCGTTTAATTTTCTATAAATTCAATTATATAAACTTATGGCATAAAATGCATACTAAGGCTGAAATCTCAAAAAAATCGATTTTTCACATGTTTTTGTGAGAAGAAATAGAAAATCGCTAATTACCACTAAACTAAGGCGTTCTACTAAAAAATGTTTAAATTAAAAGTCATAGTACTTTAAATTTTCTACAACTTTTATTATATACATTTTTGCGCTAAAATGCATATTAAAGCTGCAATGTTAAAAAACCAATTTTTAACGTGAGAACAGCCTCACCAAGAATTTCAGCAAACATGGTGCCTACCCTATCTTGTAGAGTATAAAAAACTAAGTAAATAAGGCGATTTTTAGAAAAATCATAGGACCAGTTTTTTTAGAAAATTGCAAAAATGTGAAAAATTACACGAATAAACTACTACTTCCGGTTGACCGATTTTGATAAAAATGTTTGTGTCGGGTCCAGTAGTGGTATGTAACTTAAGTTTTAAGTTTGTACGATGCTTCGTTCTTGAGATATTTTGCATACACACCCACACCCACAGACCAATCGCTAAAAACATGTTTTTTGGGTTCAGGGGGTCTGAAACGTGTAGATCCGGTGAAAACTTGATTTCTAAAAACCGACATGAAAACAATACTTTCCTTCCTATATATTCATATAAGCAAGAGAGAGTAACACGCACACACGCAGGCACACACACACTGACCAATCGCTAAAAACATATTTTTTGGGTTCAGGGGGTCTGAAAACGTATAGATCCGGTGAAAACTTGATTTCTAAAAATCGATATGAAAACAATACTTTCCTTCCTATTTATTCATATAAGCAAGAGAAAGTAACACGCACACACGCGTGCACACACACACACACACACCAATCGCTAAAAACATATTTTTTGGGTTCAGGGGGTCTGAAAACGTATAGATCCGGTGAAAACTTGATTTCTAAAAATCGACATGAAAACAATACTTCCCTTCTTATATATTCATATAGGCAAGAGAAAGTAAAAAGACGTCAAGTGCAAATGAAGTCGTAGCGTATTAAAACTAGATCGGTGAGCTCAACTGGCTGCTGCTCAATTTGGTTCGCTCCGCGCATGAATGTCACGCATCAAAGATGGAGTCCTGCCATGACTACTTGCTGCTGCAGTAGATTTGGCCAGACACGGCATTTTTTCATACATTACAAAAAATCATTTCATCCTTCAACGTCTGCATCAGCAGTAATTGCAAAACAGTCGGACGTTAAACAGACAAAAAAAAATCTGGTGTGAAACACTCACACAACTGACTCTTGCCAATGCAAATAATGAAAAATAGCAACCTAACATTAGTAATAAAACATTAGAAATAAACAAAAACTAACCTTATTTTAAACATGAGTGAAAGATGTAAAATGAAAATCAACCTCAGTTTGGCTTAAAAATACAGAAAATTACGCTTTCACGCTAAACTAGGCTCTGTAGAGAAAAATGCTCAAAATAAAAGTTGTAGATCTTTTAATTTCCTATTAATTTCGTTATACTTACTTGTTGTAAAATACATAATAAGGCTGAAATTCTTAAACAATCTATTTTTCTACAAGATTTCATGAGAAAAAAACAGAAAATCGCAAATTACCGCTAAATTAAGCATTATACAAAAAATATTTAAAATAAAAGTTGTAGAATTTTAAATTCTCAAATACTTCTACTAGATACATTTTTGTGCTAAAATGCATATTAAAGTTGAAATCTTAAAAATAAACAATTTTTTACGAGAAAACAGCCTCACCAAGAATTTCAGCAGAAATGGCGCCTACCTCATCTTGAAGAGAATAAAATATTAAGTAAATGAGGCGGTTTTAAAAAAAATTATATAGGACCCTTTTAAGAAAATCGCAAAAAAGTGAAAAATTACTCGAATAAACTACTACTTTCGGTTGACCGAGTTTGATGAAAATGTTCGTGTCAGGTCAGGTAGTGGTATGTAACTTAAGTTTCAAGTTCATACGATGTTCCGTTCTTAAGATATTCTGTTCACACACAAGCAGACATATGGACACATACACAGACCAATCGCTAAAAACATGTGACACCACCACCCCTTCTAATAAATCATGTACTGTGTTGCTGGCCTTCCGGCCTTTGTTGGCGCAGTAGGACCTTTAGCGACGCATTGACAAACCTTTCGGCTCCGCACCGAGAGAGGCCTTTGTCATCAAGGCCAAGCCAGTAGCCACTCTCTACCACAGCGCTCATGGTGACTATATACAGAGCGCTGCACTCAGCTGAGTAATTCAATTCCGATTAAGACTCCGAAGAATTCACTTCGAACCAGACAGCAGACAAGACGTCCACCACAACACACGGCTGCTGGACTCCAGCAAAGACTAATCGACGACTTCACAAGAGAGAAGATGATGCTTTTGCCGACCTGTCACCGTAAGCCATCGACCAAACAGTCATCGCCCGCTGTCGCGAGCGATGCCCACAGCGGTTCCTCGACTGAGCCTTACGCCCACCGAACCAGCCATCAACGCACTACTGCGAGGGAAGAAGATGATGTCTCCGCTGGACGACGACACGCCGTGTCGCCCAGCCTCCGACTGCCACAATGACTAAGACCGACACTTAAACGGCCCTTTTCAGGGCCATCAACCTGAGCCACGGCTCTCGTCAAAGCCACGTGCTGCCTACACCGGTCTCCTTCGAGACTGGCACAATGGTCTTTCTCAGGACCAACTCATTAAGGTTTACACCGGCCCTTTTCAGGGCCACCAAACAGATAAAGTTAGCCACTTATTGTCGCCATCCGGTGACACATGTTTTTTTGGGTTCAGGGGGTCTGAAAACGTGTAGATCCGGTGAAAACTCAATTTTTAAAAATCAACATGAAAACAATACTTTCCTTCCTACATATTCATATAGGCAAGAGAAAGTAAAAATGCGAATGAACTCATGACTCTCATATGATAGTACCTCAAGTAAAATTTCAAGTGACCTTTTTAAACGCGCACAGCTACTGAACTGCCATCAACATACATGAACGTTATTTTTGTAGACTCATTTTTAACTTTCTCTTGCCTATATGAATTCATAGGAAGGAAAGTATTGTTTTCTATTTAAGTAGTAGTTTATTTGTGTAATTTTTCACTTCTTTGCGATTTTCTTTCAAATCGCCCGGTTTACTTAAATTTTTTTGTTCTACAAGAGATAGTAGGCGCTATGTTTGCTGAAATTCTTGGTGAGGCTGTTTTCACGTAAAGAAATTTTTTTTTAAGATTACGGCTTTAATATGCATTTTAGCGCGAAAATTAATTTATAATAAAAATGTAGAGAATTTAAATCCTACAACTTTGATTTCAAACATATTTTTTGTATAACGCTGAGTTTAGCGGTAACTAGCGTATATCTGTTTTTTCTCACGAAAACGTGTAAAAAAAATCGGTTTTTTTTAAGAATTCAGCATTAGTATGCATTTTATGAGAAAAATGTATATCATACAATTTATAGGAAATTAAAAGATCTACGACTTTTATTCAAGGCATTTTTCTCTACAGAGCCTTAGTTTAGCATGAAGGAGTGATTTTCCGTATTTTGACGCCAAACTGAGGTTGATTTTCACTTTACGTGTTTCACTTATGATTAAAATAAGGTTATGTTTTTGAGGTTAATTTTTTGTTTATTTCTAATGTTTTATTATTATTTGCTTGTCAAGAGAAAGTTGTGTGAGTGTTTCACACCAGATTTTATTCTCTTCCAAACGACTGGAGTAATGCAGGTAAGTTTACACCCTTATAATAAAACTAGCATGCCCAGTCGTGGCTTTGCACGCGAAAAATGGTACCTGCTAGATCGTAACGACACTTCATTTTTGTGTAGGACAGATTCAAGCTGTCAAAATAAAATACCAAAGCAATTGATCACTCACCAATTAAAAGAAAAATAAAACAAATTAAAGAACTTTACTTTTATAAAATACTCAACAATACAAAATTGTATCTACATAATAAAATAGAATAAAATTATGATGTGATGTTGTCACCAGCTGATCCTTAGCACCACGTCGCTATTTGCTAAATCATATCACTTTATTTATTCCTAATGTGTGTACGTTGCAATCTGTTCAATTTAGAACAATAAGCAACCCCATGACCCAATGAGATGAGGATCATGTGTATGACGTGTAAATGAGGTGTAGTCTTGTACAGATTCAGGTCGACCATTCCAGAGAGAGTATGGTTAATTAAACCCCAACCATCAAAGTACACCGGTAACCACTGTCTAGTATTCAAATCCGTATAAAAGTAACTACCTTTACTAGGATTTGAACCAGGAACCTTCGTCTTCGAAAATCAGCTGTTAAACTGCTGATTTTGGCGAGATCTTTACCTCTAGACCAACCCGGTGGGTCAACTTTATTTATGACAAATCTTTATTTGAATCACATCAGCTGGTTTAAAAGCAGCACGTTATCTAACCTCATTAAATGCTTTAATGTAGGATGACGTAAACATTATTTTCAACCCTTTA
Source organism: Catonia carolina (assembly GCA_035578175.1). NCBI lineage: Eukaryota > Metazoa > Arthropoda > Insecta > Hemiptera > Achilidae > Catonia > Catonia carolina. The sequence continues at coordinate 13,530,160 of JAQMRL010000015.1, forward strand.
GGGCTAACTTTTTAAGGGTTTCAATAGCCTAAAACCTCCACCGGCATCATAGTTACAACATTAAAAAAAATTGGTGTGAAACACTCGCACAACTTTCTCTTGCCAATGCAAATAATTAACAATAAACCTAACATTAAAAATAAAACAGAAATAAACAAAAAACTAACCTCAATAAACATAACCTAATTTTAATTATATCTGAAAGACGTAATATGAAAATCAAACTCAGTTTGGCTTAAAAATACGGAAAATCTCTCTTTCACGCTAAACTAAGCTCTGTAGAGAAAAATGCTTTAAATAAAAGTTGTAGATCTTTTTACTTCCTATGAAATTAATTATATACATTTTTGTTGTAAAATGCATTCTAAGGCCAAAATCTTAAAAAATCGATTTTTCACACGTTCACGTGAGAAAAAAACAAAAAATTGCTAATTACCGCTAAACTAAACGTTATCCAAAAAAATTTTTGAAATAAAAGTTGTAGGATTTTAAATTCTCTACAACTTTTAATATATATATTTTTTTGCGCTTAAATGCATATTAACGTTGCAATCTTAAAAAAACAATTTTTTTACATGAAAAAAAAACATTTTGAAGAATTTCAGCAGACAGCGCCTACCCTATCTTGTAGAGCATAAAAAATTTAGTAAACCAGGCAATTTTAAAAAAATCGTAAGAGCTGTTTTTGAGAAAATTGCAAGAAAGCGAAAAATGACTAATAAACTACTACTTCTGGTTGACTGATTTTGATGAAAATGTTCATATCAGGTCCGGTAGTGGTATCCACTTTAAGTTTTACATTTTAAGTTCGTACGATGTTCCATTCTTGAGATATTTTGTTCACACACACAGACAACACAATTGCTAAAAACATGTTTTTTTGCGTTCAGGGGGTCAGAAAACGTGTAGATCCGGAGAAAACTCGATTTTGAAAAATCGACATGAAAACAATACTTACCTTCCTATATATTCATATACTGCCCGTAACAGACCGGTAGAATGTCAAATTATTTACACTCAATCTGTTCGTTGCAGGGCTAAAAAAATAGTTCTGTTTCTTATCACATGGTCAGCCAATTAAATGACTGAATCATTTAAGAACAGAAGAGGTAGAGGTGTAAAAGACACTAATCAGAGTTATCTCCTCTGAAAGTAATGAATTTCATTATACAGCCAGACCCTGTGGTGAATAAAGTGAAGGTGTCATTTGCAGAGTGGAAAATATGTCCTTTTCAGAGGGCCCGGCATGCTGATAAGCGTGCTTTTCCACTCAGTGAGGAAGGCAATTGTAAACCACTACTCGTTTTACTTAGTAAAACCTCTACAGGTTCAAACCAGCCTTTCGGCTGATGACCTAAACAACAACACATATTCATACAGGCAAGAGAAAGTACTAACTGCATGAAATTGAGTTCAGTAATTTAGGAGATAAGGGGGAACATACACACACACACACACACACACACACACACACATAGAATTTTATCAAGATCAAACTTGTTGGGAAGTACGGTATAATTAGAGGAATACACAAACAACGACATTAGAAATTGACGTACCTTATCTTTAATAATGCAGTTATTAGCCAGAGGATCAGAAGACCATCTATTGTCTTCAGTCGGGTTTATTTTATCTTCGCGTGTTGTTTCCTGAAACACAGCCACATCTGCATTAACAACAAAATCAACTACTGCACACTCTCCACCAATGCGACATCAATTCCAGCATCCAGCATACGAAAATGGTATCAACATGTTTAAATGTAATTGAATCGTAATTCGTTCCGGAAGAACGATCGTAAAGCGAAAATATCGTATTGTGAGAACGCATTCTTGCCCAATCATTAGACCATTGTTTAGGTCATCATCCAAAAAGCTGGTTTGAACCTGTAGAGGTTTTACCAAGTAAAACAAGGAGTACGGAAGTTTACAATTGCCTTCCTCACTGAGTGGAAAAGTATGCTTATCAGCATGCCGGGCCCTCTGATAAGCACATATTTTCCACTCTGAAAATGACACCTTCACTTCATTCACCACAGGGTCTGGCTGTATAATGATATTCATTACTTTCAGAGGAGATAACTCTGATTAGTGTCTTTTACACCTCTACTTCTTCTGTTCTTAAATGGTCCAGTCAATTTAATTGGCTGATCATGTGATAAGAAACAGAACTATTTATTTTAGCCCTGCAACTAACAGATTGAGTGTAAATAATTTGACACTCCACCTGCCTGTTATGGGCAGCATTAGACCATAAATATACAATTCCACAAGAAATTTACATTGGCCTGTACATACAGATAACCCTATACGTTCTTCAAATGCCTACTGTTTTATGTACCTATTGTTATTGCACTTTCTCTGTTTGGGTTTGTTTATATTAATTTTTTATATGTATTCTTTGTTTCGTTTCTATTTTTCATTTATTTAGTCATTAAAATGGAACCTAGTTGTAGCAGTGAAAATCCAAGCACGAGTGCTAGTGTAATACGGAAAAGGCAAGTAATACGCGGTCAGGCTAGGGAGTATATACTCAGTGTATACAGTTTTATGAAAAAAGAAGCTGAACCAAACGGACCAATTTTACTGACCGATGTGCAAAATCGTGTAGCCAAACATCCCATTTAAACTTGGCCAAAAGTTCATTTGTTTTCTCGCCCTCATAAAGCTCATGAACAAATGAACAAATGAACTTTTGGCCAAGTTTAAATGGGACGTTTTCGATCATCCCCCGTACAGCCCAGCCTTGGCTCCTAGTGACTTTCACCTGTTCCCAAACAGGAAGCGGTGGCTTGCATCTCAGCGGTTCGCCATTGACGAAGAGCTTTAAAACGCCATGAATGGTTGGCTACATTCATAGGCAGCAGATTTTTATGCAGAGGGTGTTTCAAAGACTGTTCCAAGGTACGACACAAGTGCTTGAATCTGTTTGGCGACTATGTCGAAAAACAGAGAAAAACTGTAGTTTTAATATGTATATAATAAAGCTTTTGTATCTTCACTCGTTTACTTTTTATTTCAAAACGGAGGTTACTTTCTGGATAACTCTCGTAATATACACCAAACTGATTTCAATCTGCGTAGTTACATGTCAGTTTCATATTTTGCGTTTATTAAGATTTTCCAATATCAAGATGAGAAGAAAAAAAAAGGAGCCGGTTTTCTTGTTGCTGCATTACATTGGATGCATTGAAACACCGCTCACCCGATTTATTTGAGATTTCGCTGAAGTATAAACCTGTATCTTGTTATTGCACGTACGAAATTTCAAATTTTTAGCAAATTAAAATTTTGAGTTATTAGTAAAACTCTGAACCCCCCTTAACTCCGTAACCGCTCATAATTTCGGCAATTTCAAAAAACCTTTGTATTCAGTGTAAAAAAATTAATACAAATTCATTAATATCACGGAACAGCGATTGACCAGTTATTCGGTAGAACTATTTAAATATTTAAATAATGGAAATGCTGCGGGGAGGCGGAAAAACCTTAACATGTTGCGTTGTAACTCGGTAGGCCTACTACCTATTTGTATTAGCATACCACCTGGGACCTGTCCCTCCAGTATACGCAAAACAAACATAACAATGCAATGTTTATACCCATTCATCATTTACTTACAATTGTCAACTGAACTACTTGTTGTGTGTTACGTCAGAAAGTGACTTTAGCAGAAGAGAAAAGAATACAACCGATTTTTTAGGTGATAGAGTCAAACGATTTTTCAAATCTTCGAGAACTTCCGTGGTTAACTTTGTTGGCTAGTGAGGTGGTTTCTCATCGACTTAACTTCCAGTTCTACGGAATTTATTTATCCAACACAATATTGACGATTTATTCGAAACGGCAGAACAGGGAAATTTCAACTGAAACTTACCTTGCACATATTTGTAAGATTTACTCGCTATGTAAGTCTACAATAAACACGCGTTCTTCTTTGGAAAGAACTATTGCTGACACAATATAACGAAACGACTGCTGTCACCACACTAATGCTTGACTGGAACATTTTAACTGTATTAGGTAGTTGGCCTTGAGTACACTGTTGCCAACATACCGATTGGGGGACAGAAAATTGACGGATGTATTACTTCCTATCTTATTATAATCAGGGATGCGTTTTTAATAAAACACTTGTTAGTATGACTGAAAATTTTAATTAAAATTAAAATACATTAATAAAAATTTTTAATTGTTGAAATAATTGCCATAGAGATTGATTTATGAATCATAATTCAGTTTCTTTTCGGCCTTGTTAGACGACAGATGTCTAAATTTTTCAGAGAAATTATTCAGTATGTTTAAAATTTTTAATATTTATTATTTCTAATCAATGTCTTTTACATTGTTTTATACTGCCTTTTGGCAATTTTTAAAAATTTTCGAAATTTTAAAAGTGATTTCGTTTTAAATTAACATAAACTTGAAGCGTTTTACTTTACAAAATTATTCAATATAAACAAATTATTCAAAATAATTTAAAATTTTTAATATTTTCTTATAACGAATGAATAACGACGTCATTTATATTGTTATATATTGACTTTTTGGAATTTTTAAAAATTTACGTTTTAAAAATGATCTTGTTTTAAATTAATATAAACTTGCAAGAGTTCACATTAAAAAATTATTTAATATAAAGAAATTATAAGAATGTAAAGAAATTATTCAACATATGTAAAACTTTTAATATTTTTTTATTTTGAAAGAACAACGACGTCTTCTATATCGTTTATATTATTTTATATTGTCTTTTGACAACTTTTAAAAATTTTAAAAGCGATTTTGTTTTAAATTAATACAAATTTCAAGAGTTTTACTTTTAACACGAATGGACGGATATGCACTGAACATCGACAATGTTATTTGAAATACTGCGACGTAAATGATTAGGCCTAATCTAGAGAGACAGAGAGAACATACCGATTGATAACGACAACTAATAATTACCAGGAGATTTCTACTACTTTGAATTTATTTCTATTACCAGGAAACAACTAGGAGATTTCTCCGAGACATATATTTCTGGACTTTGAACAAAACCATATAACGACAGACCAATTGAGGAGATTTTTGGTATTGCGACTTGGAATGCTGGAAAAGTTATCGGAATGTGACTGGTGTGCTGATTAGACCGGGTGAAATTGTCGATTTAATTTAAGGGCCCGTTGGACAGATCTTAAAAGATGGTTACGGAAGAAGTTAACGCGGTGAAGGATTTAATTTGTAAGTTTGCATCTATTGTATTTATTTTTAACAAAAATTTAATTTGTTTTTTTTACAGCTGTTGCTACCACCTCTGCCTTTGGGGCGGGGGACCCTCGTTATATAATTTTTGTGAAAAATCTCTCATTACTGTTTATTGAAAGTTCATATTTTAAATATTTGTCCTGTTTTATCAAAAACTATTAATCCCCAGAAATGAAATTTTCATACACATTCAAATAGATGTGGATACATGAACTGTGTGTTTTTTCAACATACTATGGAGCATATACAAAAATTTTCCTGTCACGATAGAGGTGAAAAACATTTAAATAAAAAGAAATGCACATATTAACATTCGGAAATAGTTACATACCATGCAAATAAATCTGTCCCTATAAAAAAATTGTACAAAATTTCCGGACAGTAATCCATGCGCACGTTGACAAACCAGGATTCAAAATTCTTGAATATGACGCTCCGAAGAAACATGGTCATCCCCATCTTAACAGATTTTTTTCACTCTTCTATGTGGTGTCTAATTCTGTTACTGAATTCCCATCCACCCGCCGCTCAAGTTTTTTCAATGCAAAGTCTAATTTTCTCAAACGCTGACAAAGACCTGACTATGCTCACTCTATCTGTATAAGCCTTTGAAATTTTTTTACAATTAGAAAACACTTTCTCTCTCGCGGCTGATCGACTAGTTACAATTCACTAATAGTTTGATATTTATTCTAGTTGTATTAAAAGCAAATTGAAACTTGAGCAAGTATTTTCATTAATATGTATGTTTACAGGATTGGATTATTAAAACCCGGATCATACATAAAAAATTAAAAAAAACACAAAAAAAAAATAGCCCGAAAGATGGTAGTAAAGCAGAATGGTATGTGCAGCAACTTAAAGATAGAAATATAGTAACTACTATTGGATGCGAGAAAAAGAAATGGAAACACAACGGAGTATGATACAATTAAGAAGACAGTAATATAACTATTAAGATTGGAGAACGCAACAATTTAAAGATAGAAATGTATCATCTACATTAAATCTGCCATCTACTCAAACTATTTTACTGATCGTGACAATTTACCCGGCTTAAGACAACGAGGCATTTACCGATTTTGACACAGAGGCATTCACCGGATTAGACACAGAGGCAATCACCGGATCAGACCCAAAAAATAAAACAAAAACAAACCGGATTTGAAGGTAGTCATTTTTATAGGGTGGCAACGACATTAATTAAGCCAATAAGTTATTGATTTTTTTAATTAGTGTTGTTGTTTATCCTTTTAAAGCGAACGGACGAATATACATTGAACATGGACAATGATATTTTGAATACTGCGACGTAACAGATTAGGCCTAATCTAGAGAGAGAGAGAACATACCAATTGATAACGACAACTAATAATTACTAGGAGATTTCAACTACTTGGAATTTATTTCCATTACTAGAAGATTTCTCAGGGACATATATTTCTCGACTTGAAACAAAACCATATAACGACAGACCAATTGAAGATTTTTTGGTATTGCGACTTTGAATGTTGGAAAAGTTATCGGAATGTGACTGGTGTGCTGATTAGTATGGATGAAATTGTTGATTTATTTTAAGGGCCCGTTGGACAGATATTAAAAGATGGTTACGAAAGAAGTTAACGCGCGGTGAAGAATTTAATTTGTAAGTTTGCATCTGATCTATTTATTTTAAAAAAATTTAGTTGTTTTTTTTACAGCTGTTGCTACTACCTGTGTCTTAGGGAGGGGAGGGGACCCTTGTAATATGATTTTTGTGAAAAATTCAATTTTTGAATTTAGCCGTGTGTTTCGTAACTTTAAACTTCTTTAGACATTGGTAATAATAATTTAGCTTAACCCTTTCGAGACCGCACAATAATAAAATCTCGAAAGAGTGATTGCAACGCTAGGTTAGACACATGCCCAAAACAGGCAGGTGGTGTTATTGTAATTGCACTCTATCTGCTTGGTCCAGGGCTAAAAAAAATAGTTCTGTTTCTTATCAAATAGTCAGCCACTTAAATGACTGAACTATTTAAGAACAGAAGAGGGAGAGGTGTAAAAGACACTAATCAGAGTTATCTCCTCTGAGAGTAATGAATTTCACTACACAGCCAGACCTGTGGTGAATGAAGTGAAAGTTATCATTTGCAGAGTGGAAAGTGAGTGCTTTTCGGAGGGCCTGGCATGCTGATACGCATACTCTTTCAATTCAGTGAGGAAGGCATGGTAAACCATCTTACTCCTCGTTTTTACTTAGTAAAACCTCTAGAGGTTCAAACCAGCCTTTCGGCTGTTGACCTAAACAACAAGGTTAGACGATCTGATGTATTTTTGAAGCCCTTACCAGTTTACAGAAAAATCAGACTAGGCAATTTAAACTGTTAATTCACAAATAAATGCAATGTTACTAAATGGGACTTGTAAGTCCCAATGGTCAAGAAAGGCCAAACAAGAATTAAATTCAAATTTTTTTTATTCACTGCAGGTCCTTTGTTTTTATTTGATAATACATGTAAATTATCAAAAACATTCATTATGATGATAATTTGTCCTTCATATTGTCATTTAGTATCAACTGACAACAAACCTGGTCATGATATTTGTCCTAAAAATGGTAGATGAAAAAGTATAATGCAAAAAATTGTCATCGAAATAATTCATACATATGAGGTGTGGCAATTAAGTTCCGGGAATTTGTCACAAAACAAGCAAATTTAGTTACAAGCAAAATTTTATTAACCTTCACAACAGCCTCCTCTAACTCTTCCTATGGATTCCAAGATTGGAAGCACCCTTTGGTAATCCTCCAAAAATAGCCCATACAGCAATGTGGTTACAAGCTTCCAAGACCACCTGTACGCTGCCATGATGAGTTCCCTTTGGGTACGGCTTCATCTTGGGGCCTAAAAATAATTCGCAAGGACCAATATCAAGGCTAATGGGTGAGTGCAGACGTTGGAATGTCTTTTTCCGCAACGAATGGGCTAGCATTTTGTCGTCGCACAATATCCAGCCATTCTCGGTGAGTTCATGCAGCAAACGTAGAATGCGTGCTCGCCACCATTCCAGGACGCGAACATTCAACTGTCCAGGTTCTGTCTGGCCGGCAGGAACATATTCACAATAAATCATGCCGAGGTTATCGAAAAAATCGGTCATCATTGCTTTCAGACGCGACTTGGACATCCTCGCTTTCATTGGCTCCACCACACCCTTTTCCACCCATTGGTAACTTTGTTTAACGGTGTCTGGGTCATACTCAAATATCCAGGTCTCATCTCCAGCGATTACTCGACTCATCCAATCTCAGCAATCGCTCTGACCGCGGGACAACAAATCCTCAAAGATCAATTTACGTATGAGTTTCTGTTAATGGGTGAGAAGTTTTGGCACCATCTTTGCACAAATCTTTCACGTGTAACACCTTACAAACGTTTTCTTAATTTTTTACTCGTCAGAAAAGGCACGAATGCTTAGGTGCTGATCAGACGTGATCAGCAGGCGGAGATGGTAGACATTCGCATTGGTATATATCGCAAGGTGACAGGAGCTCCTTCACGTGGATCGTTATCTACAGATTCACCCATTCAATCACTAGCGTTTTCGACATGCACTCGTCTCCGTACCCACCAGCAATTTTGGAGGACTGTCGATGGGTTCTTGCCAGACGTCACTAAAAATCAAATCACAACACATTGCTTGTAATGTGAGCCACTTGTTTCACGACTCCTCTAAAAACGTTACTTAAGTAAACACGCATAATCCCAAACGTGAATAGCACGTTTGGTTTACCATTTAACTATTTAACTGTTCAAATCAAACTTTGACTGCGACAAAAGGATGGTACCCTATTTATATATGCTTACAACAGACGCAGTGTTGCCAATTCCCGAGTAATAATTAAAGTCCTGGAATTTAATTGCCACACCTCGTAAGTAATCTATTCCACCTGCAATAATTGATGAACTGAAAAAACCCAATTTACGAAGATTTGGCTGATCTAAACTTCTGAGTGTATATTACGTGGAAACATACAAAGTGTTTGTGGGTTTGAAATTAGTAATATATGGAATGTATGACGCAATTGTGGCATTTAAGTTGGAAACCAAGTTTTAAAAAATTTGGGCATCTGTCCAAATAAAAAAGAAAATATGGTTAAAGCATGTGGAGATTTCGACAAAATAGTATCAAGAAAGCAAATGAGATCAACTGAAATGAATTTCTGAAAAAAGAAAGCCCTAGGATCAAGAGGATGATCCAGGAAACCCAATTAAAGGGCAAAGAATGTACAAATTTCAGAGAGTCTCCAATTTTGATTTTTCAATACTGTTTACCGAAAGTTCACATTTTAAATATTTGTCCTGTTTTATCAATAACTATTAATCCCCAGAAATTAAATTTTCACACACATTCAAATAGATGTGGATACATGTACTGTGTGTTTTTTCGGCATACTATGAAGCGTATAAAAAAATTTTCCTGTCACGATAGAGGTGGAAATCAATTAAATAAAAAGAAATGCATATTAACATTCAGAAACAGTTACATACAATGCAAATAAATCTGTCTCTACAAAAAAATTGTACAAAATTTCCGAACAGTAATCCATGCGCATGTTAACGAAACAAGACTCAAATTTCTTGAATATTACGTTTGGAAGATACATGGTCATCCCCGTCTGAACAGATTTTTTTCACTCTTCTATATTGAGTCTAATTCTGTTATCGAGTTCCCTTCCACCTGCAGCTCAAAGTTTTTTCAATGGAAAGTCTAATTTTCTCAAACGCTGACAAAGACCTGAGTGTGCTCACTCTATCTGTATAAGCCTTTGAAATTTTTTAACAATTAGAAAACACTTTCTCTCTCGCGGCAGATAGACTAGTTACAATTCGCTAAGAGTTTTTAACATTTATTCTTAGTTATATTAAAAGCAAAGTTACTGAAACTTGAGCAAGTATTTTCATTAATATGTATGTTTACAGGATTGGATTATTAAAACCCGGATTATACATAAAAAATTATAAAAAAAACAAAAAAAGAATAGCCCGAAAGATGGTAGAAAAGCGAGATGGTATGCAGCACTTTAAAAATAGAAATATATTAACTACTATTGGATTTGAAAAAGAAATGTAAATGGATATGCAATTGAGTATGATACAATTAAGATAGTAATACATTAATTACTATTACATGTGAAAAAGAAATGGAAACGCAAGATAGTAATATATTAATTACTATTGCATGTGCGAAAAAGAAATGGAAACGCAAGATAGTAATACATTAATTACTATTGCATGCGAAAAAGAAATGGAAACGCAAGATAGTAATACAATAATTACTATAAAATGCGGAAAAAAAATGGAAACGCAAGATAGTAATATATTAATTACTATTGCATGCGAAAAAGAAATTGAAATGGAAACACAATGGAGTGTGATACAATTTAGATAGTAATATATAGTTTACTATTGGACCCAAAAATGAAATGGAAAAGAAGTGGAATACTATTGGACCCGAAAATGAAATGGAAAAGAAATGGAAACACAGTGGGGTATGATACAATTAAGAAGACAGTAATATAACTATTAAGATTGGAAAACGCAACAATTTAAAGATAGAAATGTATCATCTACATTAAATCTGCCATCTACTCAAACTATTTTACTGATCGTGACAATTTACCCGGCTTAAGACAACGAGGCTATTACCGAATTAGACACACGAGGCAATCACCGACTTAGACACAGAGGCAATCACCGATTTAGACATAGAGGCAATTCACCAAATCAGACCAAAAAAACAACAAAAAAACAAAAAAAAACAAACTGGATTTGAAGGCAGACATTTTATAGGGTGGCGGCGGCATTATAATTAAGCCAATAAATTTTTGTTTTTTTATACTTTGTGTTGTTGTTTTTGATGTTTCTCATTGTAGGTTAGCACAGCATTAAAAACTGTACATCATGGCGCAGCGTATGGTAGAGGAGTAAGAACTTACTGAACAAATCTGGTGTGTATGGAAACACTCACACAACTTTCTCTTGCCAATGCAAATAATTAACAATAGACCCTATAACATTAGTAAATAAAACATTAGAAATAAACAAAAAACTAACCTCAAAAACATAACCTTATTTTAATCATGCGTGAAAGACACAAAATGAAAATCGAATTCAGTTCGGCTTTAAAATACGGAAAATCACTCTTTCACACTAAACTAGGCTCTGTAGAGAAAAATTCTCTAAATAAAAGTTGTAGATCTTTTAATATCCTATAAATTTAATTATACTTTTTTGTTGTAAAATACATAATAAGGCTGAAATCTTTAAACAATCTATTTTTCTACAAGATTTCGTGAGAAAAAACAGAAAATTGCTAATTACCGCTAAATTAACCGTTATACAAAAACTATTTAAAATAAAAGTTGTAGAATTTTAAATTCTCGAATACTTCTACTAGATACATTTTTGTGCTAAAATGCAATCTTAAAACGACCCCACAAGAGAGAAGATGATGCTTTCACTCGCCGACCTGTCACCGTAAGCCGTCGACCGGACCGTCATTGCCCGCTAAAGCGAGCGATGCCCACAACGGTTCCTCGACTCAACCGGACCCGATGAACCAGCCATCAACGCACTACTGCGAGGGAAGAAGATGATGTCTCCACTGGACGATGACACGCCGTGTCGCCCAGCCTCCGACAGCCACAATGACTGTGACCGACGCTTAAACGGCCCTTTTCAGGGCCATCAACCTGAGCCACGGCTCTCATCACAGCCACGCGCTGCCTACACCGATCTCCTTCGAGACTGGCACAATGGTCCTTCTCAGGACCAATTCATTAAGGTTTACACCGCTTAAGTTAGCCACTTAATGTCGCCATCCGGTGACACTTGTTTTTTGGGTTCAGGGGTCTGAAAATGTGTAGATCCAGTGAAAACTCGATTTCAAAAAATGGACATGAAAACAATATTTCCTTTCCTACATATTCATATAGGCAAGAGAAAGTAAAAAAGGCGAATGAACTCATGACTCTCATATGACAGTGCCTCAAGTAAAATTTCAAGTGAACTTTTTAACCCTTTATACGTCTTTGGTAAGTATACTTACCACTGGCAATAAGGTCGATTTTTTAAAAGAATAAGCTATACAGTTGAACCCTATTGGCATTTTATGGTTTTATAGATGTGTTCTCTGGTACGTAGGCTATTCACATTTCGAAATTAGGGCCCAGCGACCATTTGCTTCATGAGTTACACGAATGTGGTAAGGATTCACACCGGCGTAGCGTACACAACCGTGTTGTTTTGTTGTTACTTTTGTACAATGCTTAGAAAATTCAAAGTTTTTATGGGAAAGCAAGCATCCATGATACTATAAAGTTGAGATAAGTTGTTATTCTGCATATTTTTCTGTTATAAAGGACTACAAATGATGAAAAGAACTACTAAAATGATGACAATGGACCCACTGTGCATAAGTAAAGTGAAAGTTAACAACCATTACATAGAACTAGTAGAATCTTTTAAATACTTGGGAGAAATAATAACATACAATAATAATGAAAGAGAAGCCTGGGAGGAAAGAGCCAAAAAACTTGCTAGATCCCAACATCTGACAAAAAGATACATATAACAAGAAATGCCTGTCAATCCACACTAAAATCAGACATTATAAAACAGTAGTACAACCAGAAATCACGTATGGGTGCGAAACGCTATTTAAGCTAACCAAGAAAAATAGAACCGATAGAATCGAAAAACTGGAAAGAAGAATCCTCAGAAAATGTATAGGAAAAAAACACAAAGTAGAGGGTGAATGGAGATTATTACCCAACGAACAAGTTTATCAAGAAAACGAACCAATAATAGACTCCATGAGGAAAAGAGAATATTGTTCTTTGGCCACTTACTTAGAACACCGGAAGATAGAATAATTAACAGAATAATAAGGAATCCTTATTTCAAAAAAACAGCACCAATTTGGATTAAAGAAATTAAGGAAGATATGGAGGAATTGGGAATGACGGTGAGGGATTTGGAGAGTGAGACGGAGAAATTGAAAGCATTGAAGGATAAAAACATCAGATTCAAACAAAAGACAGACAACAGAGGAGTAAGAAGAGCGATTGTTTCAGATGCAGAAAGACAGGCAAGATCTGTCAGAATGAAAAAATACTGGGAAAAGATCAAAGAAAGGAACCAGAATAGAACTTCCAATAAGCTGACTTAAGTGATCCATTGCGGTCTCCAAAGTTAAAAAAAAAAAAGAAAAAAAAGGACTACAAGTTGTTTTAAAAAGCATTCTAACCACTAAACATTACGTTATTCCCATTTCAATAAACGTTCCTTGGTAAGTATACTTACCAGGGCTTAACATAAAAAAACAAGAAATATCTTACAGTTCTGGCACTAGAAATATATTAGTCAAGCCCTATAAAACAAAATTTAACATTTTACAACATGTATATTTTCCCCTGTGTACTGCCCTATAAAGGGTTACATGCCCACAGCTACTGAACTGACATCAACGTACGTGAAAGTTATCTTTGTAAACTCATTTTTTACTTTCTCTTGCCTATATGAATATATAGGAAGGAAAGTATTGTTTTCATGTCGATTTTAAGAAATCGAGTTTTCACCGGATCTACACGTTTTCAGACCCGCTGAACCCACACAAACATGTTTTTAGCGATTGGTTTGTGTGTGTGAACAGAACGTCTCAAGAATAGAACATCGTACGAACTTGAAACTTAAGTTACAGACCACTACTGGACCCAACACGAACATTTTCATTAAAATCAGTCAACCGGAAGTAGTAATTTATATTCGTGTAATTTTTCACTTTTTTGTGATTTTCTTTAAAATCGCCTGATTTACTTAATTTTTTTATGTTCTACAAGATAGAGTAGGTGCCACGTTTGCTGAAATTCTTGGTGAGGCTGTTTTCACGTAATGAAATTGTTTTTTTAAGATTACGGCTTTAATATGCATTTTAGCGCGAAAATTAATATATTATAAAAAATGTAGAGAATTTAAAATCCTACAACTTTTATTTCAAACATATTTTTTGTATAACACTTAGTTCAGCGGTAATTGGCATTTTTTGTTTTTTTCTCACAAAAACGTGTGAAAAATAGATTTTTTCAAGAATTCAGCATTAGTATGCATTTTACGACAAAAATGTGTATAATAAAATTTATTTGATATAAAAGATCTACAACTTTTATTCAGAGCATTTTCCTCTACAGAGCCTAGTTTAACGTGAAGGAGTGATTTTCCGTATTTTGAAGCCAATCTGAGGTTGATTTTCATTCATTTTGCGTGTTTCACTCATGATTAAAATAAGGTAATGTTTTTAAGATTAGTTTTTTGTTTTTTCCTAATGTTTTATTATTATTTGCTTGGCAAGAGAAAGTTGTGTGAGTGTTTTACACCAGATTTTATTCTCTTCCAAACGACTGGAGTAATGCAGGTAAGTTTACACCCTTATAATACAACTAGCATGCCCAGTCGTGGCTTTGCACGCGAAAAATGGTACCTGCTAGATTATAACGACTCTTCATTTTCGTGTAGGACAGATTCAAGCTGTCAAAATAAAATACCAAAGCAATTGATCACTCACCAATTAAAAGAAAATTAAAACAAATTAAAGAACTTTACTTTTATAAAATACTCAACAATACAAAATTGTATCTACATAATAAAATGGAATAAAATTACCATGTGATGTTGTCACCAGCTGATCATTAGCACCACGTCGCTATTTGCTAAATTATATGACTTTATTTATTCCTAATTTGTTTACGTTGCAATCGTTCAATTGAGAACAAAAAGCAACCCCATGACCCAATGAGATGAGGATGATGTGTATGACTTGTAAATGAAGTGTAGTCTTGTACAGACCCAGGCCGACCATTCCTGAGAGAGTATGGTTAATTAACCATACAGGTTTTCACCGGATCTACACGTTTTCAGATCTCCTGAACCCAAAAAAACATGTTTTTAGCGATTGGTCGGTGTGTGAGCGTGTGAACAGAATATCTCAAGAACAGAAGATCGTACGAACTTGAAACTTAAGTTACATACCACTACCGGACCCAACACGAACATTTTTATCAAAATTGGTCAACCAGAAGTAGTAGTTTATTCGTATAATTTTTCACTTTTTTGAGATTTTCTCAAAAACTGATCCTATAATTTTTTAAAAATCGCCTCACTTAATTTTTTATGCTCTACATGATAGGGTAGGCGCTATGTTTGCTGAAATTCTTGGTGAGGCTGTTTTAACGTAAAAAAATTGTTTTTTTAATATCCTGGCTTTAATATGCATTTTAGCGCAAAAGTTTTTATAATAAAAAATGTAGAAAAATGAAAATTCTACAACTTTTATTTCAATATTTTTTTGTATAACGCTTAGTTTAGCGGTAATTAGCCATTTTCTGTTTTTTTCTCACGAAAACAGTGTGGAAAAATCGATTTTTTTAACATATCAGCCTTAGTATGCATTTCACGACGAAAATTTATATAATAAAATTTATAGGAAATTAAAATATCTACTACTTTTATTTTGACTATTTTTCTGTACAGAGCCTAGTTTAACGTGAAAGAGTGATTTTCATTTTGCGTCCATCATATATGATTAAAATTAGGTTATGTTTTTTGAGGTTAGTTTTTTGTTTATTTCTAATGTTTTATTACTAACGTTAGGTTTATTGTTAATTATTTGCATTGGCAAGAGAAAGTTGTGTGTGAGTACTTCACACCAGATTTTTAAATATTTAAATAATGGTTCATGCTGCGGGGGGAGATGGAAGAACCTTAATAACCATGTTGCCGCGTTGTAACTCGGTAGGCCTACTACCTATTTGTATTAGCATACCACCTGGGACCTGTCCCTCCAGTATACGCATAACAAACATAACAATGCAATGTTAATACCCATTCATCATTTACTTACAATTGTCAACTAAACTACTTGTTGTGTGTTACGTCAGAAAATGACTAAGCAGAAAGAAAAAAGAACAGAACCCATGTTTTAGTTCATTGAGTCAAACGATTTTTCAAATCTTCGAGAACTTCCGTGGTTAACTTTGTTGGCTAGTGCGGTGGTTTCTCATCGAGTACACTCCCAGTTCTACGGAATTTATTTGTTGTTGTTTAGGTCATCAGCCGAAAAGCTGGTTTGAACCTCTAGAGGCTTTACTAAGTAAAACGAGGAGTGAGGTGGTTTACCGCTGCCTTACTCACTGAGTGGAAAAGTACGCTTATCAGCATGCCGAACCCTCTGAAAAAGCACAAATTTTCCACTCTGCAAATGACACCTTCACTTCATTCATCACAGGGTCTGGCTGTATAATGAAATTCATTACTTTCAGAGGAGATAACTCTGATTAGTGTCTTTTACACCTCTACCTCTTCTGTTCTTAAATGATTCAGTCATTTAATTGGCTGACCATGCGATAAGAAGCAGAACTATTTATTTTAGCCCTGCAACTAACAGATTGGGTGTAAATAATTTGACACTCCACCTGTCTGTTATGGGCAGGCAATTTATTTATCAAACGCAATATTGATGATTTATTCGGAATGGCAGAACGGGGAAATTTCAACTGAAACTTATCGTGCATACATTTGTAAGATTTACTCGCTATGTAAGTCTCTACAATAAACACGCGTTCTTCCTTGGAAAGAACATTGCTGACACAATATAACGAAACGACTGCTGTCACCATACTAATGCTTGACTGGAACATTTTAACTGTCTTAGGTAGTTGGCCTTGAGTACACTGTTGCCAACATACTGATGGGGGGACAGAAAATTGACTGATGTATTACTTCCTATCTTATTATAATCAGGGTGCGTCCTCAATAAAACACCTGTTATTATGACTGAAAATTTAAATTAAAATTAAAATACATTAATAAAAACTTTTAATTGTTGTAATAGTTACCATAGAGATGGATTTATGAATGATAATTTAGTTTACTTTCGGCCACGTTACATGATGTATGTATAAATTTTTCTAGTGAAATTATTCAACATGTTTTAAATTTTCAATATTTTCTTTTTCGAATGAATAACGACATCTTTTGTAATGTTTTACATTGTCTTTTGGTAAATTTAAAAAATTTTCAACATTTTAAAGTGATTTTTTTTCAATTAATACAAATTTGAGAGTTTTACTTTATAAAATTATTCAATACGAAGAAATTATACGAATATAAAGAAATTGTTCAACACATTTAAAATTTTTAATATTTTTTTATTTCGAAAGAACAACGACGTCTTTTATATCGTTTATATTATTTTATATTGTCTTTTGACAATTTTTAAAAAACTACAACATTTTAAAAATGATTTTGTTTTAAATTAATACAAATTTCAAGAGTTTTACTTTTCAAGCGGAAAGACGGATATACACTGAACATAGATGATATTTGAAATACTGTGACGTAAACAATTAGGCCTAATCTAGAGAGAGAGAACGTACAGATTGATAACGACAACTAATAATTACCAGGAGATTTCTACTACTTGAATTTATTTCTATTAATAGGAGAATAATTAGGAGATTTCTCCGAGACATATATTTCTGGACTTTGAACAAAACCATATAACGACAGACCAATTGAGGAGATTTTTGGTATTGCGACTTGGAATGTAGGAAAAGTTATCGGAATGTGACTGGTGTGCTGATTAGACCGGATGAAATTGTCGATTTAATTTAAGGGCCCGTTGGACAGATATTAAAAGATGGTTACGGAAGAAGTTAACGCGGTGAAGGATTTAATTTGTAAGTTTGCATCTATTCTATTTATTTTTAACAAAATTAATTTGTTTTTTTTTACAGCTGTTTCTACCACCTCTACCTTAGGGGCGGGGGACCCTCGTTATATGATTTTTGTGAAAAATCTCTCATTACTATTTACCGAAAGTTCATATTTTAAATATTTGTCTTGTTTTATCAAAAACTATTAATCCCCAGAAATGAAATTTTCACACACATTCAAATAGATGTGGATACATGAACTGTGTGTTTTTTCGGCATACTATGGAGCATATACAAAAATTTTCCTGTCACGATAGAGGTGGAAAACATTTAAATAAAAAGAAATGCACATATTAACATTCGGAAATAGTTACATACCATGCAAATAAATCTGTCGCTATAAAAAAATTGTACAAAATTTCCAGACAATAGTCCATGCGCACGTTGACAAACCAGGATTTAAAATTCTTGAATATGACGTTCCAAAGATACATGGTCATCCCCATCTTAACAGATTTTTCACACTCTTCTATGTGGTGTCTAATTCTGTTACTGAATTCCCATCTACCCGCAGCTCAAGTTTTTTTAATGCAAAGTCTAATTTTCTCAAACGCTGACAAAGACCTGACTATGCTCACTCTATCTGTATATGCCTTTGAAATTTTTACAATTAGAAAACACTTTCTCTCTCGTGGCTGATAAACTAGTTACAATTCACTAATAGTTTGATATTTATTCTAGTTGTATTAAAAGCAAATTGAAACTTGAGCAAGTATTTTCATTAATATGTATGTTTACAGGATTGGATTATTAAAACCCGGATCATACATAAAAAATTTAAAAAAACACAAAAAAAATAGCCCGAAAAATGGTAGTAAAGCAAAATGGTATGTGCAGCAACTTAAAGATAGAAATATAGTAACTACTATTGGATGCGAGAAAAAGAAATGGAAACACAACGGAGTATGATACAATTAAGAAGACAGTAATGTAACTATTAAGATTGGAGAACGCAACAATTTAAAGATAGAAATGTATCATCTACATTAAATCTGCCATCTACTCAAACTATTTTACTGATCGTGACAATTTACCCGGCTTAAGACAACGAGGCATTTACCGATTTTGACACAGAGGCATTCACCGGATTAGACACAGAGGCAATCACCGGATCAGACCCAAAAAATAAAACAAAAACAAAAAAAAAACAAACCGGATTTGAAGGTAGTCATTTTTATAGGGTGGCAACGACATTAATTAAGCCAATAAGTTATTGATTTTTTTAATTAGTGTTGTTGTTTATCCTTTTAAAGCGAACGGACGAATATACATTGAACATGGACAATGTTATTTTGAATACTGCGATGTAACAGATTAGGCCTAATATAGAGAGAGAGAACGTACCAATTGATAACGACAACTAATAATTACCAGGAGATTTCTACTACTTGGAATTTATTTCCTTTACTAGAAGATTTCTCAGAGACATATATTTCTCGACTTTAAACAGAAACTTATAACGACAGACCAATTGAAGATATATTTGGTATTGCGACTTTAGAATGATGGAAAAGTTATCGGAATGTGCTGGTGTGCTGATTAGTACGGATGAAATTGTCGATTTAATTTAAGGGCCCGTTGGACAGATATTAAAAGATGGTTACGAAAGAAGTTAACGCGCGGTGAAGGATTTAATTTGTAAGTTTGCATCTATTCTATTTAATTAAAAAAATATTATTTTGTTTTTTTTACAGCTGTTGCTTTTACCTGTGTCTTAGGGGAAGAGGGGGACCCTTGTAATATGATTTTTGTGAAAAATTCAATTTTTGAATTTAGCCGTGTTGTTTCGTAACGTTTTAAACTTCTTTACACATTGGTAATAATAATTTAGCTTAACCCTTTCTAGACCACACAATAATAAAATCTCGGAAGAGTAATTACAATGCTAGGTTAGACGCACATGTACCACATGTGATGGCTTCATTCAATACACAGGTGACACATTCTGATGTATTTTTGAATTCAATCACAAGCGTTTTCAACATGCAATCGTCTCCGTACGCAACCAGCAATTTCGGAGGACTGTCGATGGGTTCTTGCCAGACGTCACTAAAAAATGAATCACAACACATTGCTTGCTTGTAACGTGAGCCACATATTTTCACGACTTCCCTAAAAACGTTACTTTAGAAAACACGCATCTTTCTACTTAGTTCTTTCGCACGCTTTAGAAAACGTGCTATCCACGTTTGGTTTACCATTCAACTATTTAACTATTCAAACCAAACTTTGACTGCGACAAAAGGATGGTACCCTATTTATATATGCTTACAACCGACGCAGTGTTGCCAATTCCCGAGTAATAATTAAAGTCCTGGAACTTAACTACCACACCTCATAAATAATCTATTCCACCTGCAATAATTGATGTACTGATGAAACCCAATTTACGAAAAATTGGCTGATCTAAACTTCAGAGTGTATATTACATGGAAACATACAAAGTGTTTGTGGGTTTGAAATTAGTAATATATGGAATGTATGACGCAATAGTGGCATTTAAGTTGGAAACCAAGTTTTAAAAAATTTGGGCATCTGTCCAAATAAAAAAGAAAATATGGTTAAAGCATGTGGAGATTTCGACAAAATAGTATCAAGAAAGCAAATGAGATCAACTGAAATGAATTTCTGAAAAAAGAAAGCCCTAGGAACAAAAGGATGATCCAGGAAACCCAATTAAAGGGCAAAGAATGTCCAAATTTCAGAGAGTCTCCAATTTTGATCTTTCATTACTGTTTACCGAAAGTTCACATTTTAAATATTTGTCCTGTTTTATCAAAAACTATTAATCCCCAGAAATTAAATTTTCACACATTCAAATAGATGTGGATACTAGAACTGTGTCTTTTTTCGGCATACTATGGAGCATATACAAAAATTTTCCTGTGACGATAGAGGTAGAAAACATTTAAAGAAAAGGAAATACATATTAACATTTCTCAAACACTGACAAAGACCTGAGTGTGCTCACTCTATCTGTTTAAGCCTTTGAAATTTTTTTACAATTAGAAAACACTTTCTCTCTCGCGGCTGAACGACTAGTTACAATTCGCTAATAGTTTGATATTTATTCTAGTTATATTAAAAGCAAATTTAAACTTGAGCAAATATTTTCATTAATAATTATGTTTACAGGATTGGATTATAAAAACCCGGATTATACATAAAAATTATAAAAAAAAACAAAAAAAGAATAGCCGGAAAGATGGTAGAAAAGCAAGATGGTATGCGCACTTTAAAAATAGAAATATATTAACTACTATTGGATTTGAAAAAGAAATGTAAATGGATACGCAATTGAGTATGATACAATTATGATAGTAATACATTAATTACTATTACATGCGAAAAAGAAATGGAAACGCAGGATAGTAATATATTAATTACTATTAAATGCGAAAAAGGAATGGAAACGCAAGATAGTAATATATTAATTACTATTGCATGCGAAAAAGGAATGGAAACGCAAGATAGTAATACATTAATTACTATTGCATGCGAAAAAGAAATGGAAACGCAAGATAGTAATACATTAATTACTATTAAATGCGAAAAAGAAATGGAAACGCAAGATAGTAATACATTAATTACTATTAAATGCGAAAAAGGAATGGAAACGCAACATAGTAATATATTAATTACTATTGCATGCGAAAAAGAAATTAAATGGAAACAACATGGAGTATGATACAATTCAGATAGTAATATATAGTTTACTATTGGACCCGAAAATGAAATGGAAAAGAAATGGAAACACAGTGGGGTATGATACAATTAAGAAGACAGTAATATAACTATTAAGATTGGAGAACGCAACAATTTAAAGATAGAAATGTATCATCTACATTAAATCTGCCATCTACTCAAACTATTTTACTGATCGTGACAATTTACCCGGCTTAAGACAACGAGGCTATTACCGAATTAGACACAAGAGGCAATCACCGACTTAGACACAAGAGGCAATCACCGATTTAGACATAGAGGCAATTCACCAAATCAGACCAAAAAAAAAACAAAAAAACAAAAAAAAAAACAAACTGGATTTGAAGGCAGACATTTTATAGGGTGGCGGCGGCATTATAATTAAGCCAATAAATTTTTGTTTTTTTTTACTTTGTGTTGTTGTTGTTGATGTTTCTCATTGTAGGTTAGCACAGCATTAAAAACTGTACATCATGGCGCAGCGTATGGTAGAGGAGTACGAAAAGAAAAGAAAAGTATTGTTTTCATGTCCATTTTTCGAAATCGAGTTGTCACCGGATCTACACCTTTTCAGACCCCCTGAACCCACACAAACATGTTTTTAGCGATTAGTCCATGTGTGTGTGTGTGTGTGTGTGAACAGAATATCTCAAAAACGGAACATCGTACAAACTTGAAACTAAAGTTACATACCACTACCGGAACCGACACGAATATTTTCATCAAAATCGGTCAACCGGAAGTAGTACATTATTCGTTTAATTTTTCACTTTTTGCGATTTTCTTTAAAATTGTCTGAATTACTTCTTTTTTTACGTTCTACAAGATAGAGTAGGCGCCATGTTTGCTGAAATTCTTAGTGAGGCTGTTTTCACGTAAAGAAATTATTTTTTTAAGATTACGGCTGTAATATGCATTTTAGCGCAAAAATTTATAAAATAAAAAATATAGAGAATTTAAAATCATACAACTTTTATTTCATAGTTTTTGTATAACGCTTGGTTTAGCGGTAATTAGCAATTTTATGTTTTTTTTCTCACGAAAACAAGTGAAAAATCAATTTTTTTAAGAATTCAGCATTAGTATGCATTTTACGACAAAAATGTATATTATAAAATTTATAGAAAATTAAAAGATCTAAGACTTTTATTCAGAGCATTTTCCTCTACAGAGCCTAGTTTAACGTGAAGGAGTGATTTTCCGTATTTTGAAGCCAATCTGAGGTTGATTTTCATTCATTTTGCGTGTTTCACTCATGATTAAAATAAGGTAATGTTTTTGAGATTAGTTTTTTGTTTTTTCCTAATGTTTTATTATTATTTGCTTGGCAAGAGAAAGTTGTGTGAGTGTTTTACACCAGATTTTATTCTCTTCCAAACGACTGGAGTAATGCAGGTAAGTTTACACCCTTATAATACAACTAGCATGCCCAGTCGTGGCTTTGCACGCGAAAAATGGTACCTGCTAGATCGTAACGACTCTTCATTTTTGTGTAGGACAGATTCAAGCTGTCAAAATAAAATACCAAAGCAATTGATCACTCACCAATTAAAAGAAAATTAAAACAAATTAAAGAACTTTACTTTTATAAAATACTCAACAATACAAAATTGTATCTACATAATAAAATGGAATAAAATAATCATGTGATGTTGTCACCAGCTGATCATTAGCACCACGTCGCTATTTGCTAAATTATATGACTTTATTTATTCCTAATTTGTTTACGTTGCAATCGTTCAATTGAGAACAAAAAGCAACCCCATGACCCAATGAGATGAGGATGATGTGTATGACTTGTAAATGAAGTGTAGTCTTGTACAGACCCAGGCCGACCATTCCTGAGAGAGTATGGTTAATTAACCATACAGGTTTTCACCGGATCTACACGTTTTCAGATCTCCTGAACCCAAAAAAACATGTTTTTAGCGATTGGTCGGTGTGTGAGCGTGTGAACAGAATATCTCAAGAACAGAAGATCGTACGAACTTGAAACTTAAGTTACATACCACTACCGGACCCAACACGAACATTTTTATCAAAATTGGTCAACCAGAAGTAGTAGTTTATTCGTATAATTTTTCACTTTTTTGAGATTTTCTCAAAAACTGATCCTATAATTTTTTAAAAATCGCCTCACTTAATTTTTTATGCTCTACATGATAGGGTAGGCGCTATGTTTGCTGAAATTCTTGGTGAGGCTGTTTTAACGTAAAAAAATTGTTTTTTTAATATCCTGGCTTTAATATGCATTTTAGCGCAAAAGTTTTTATAATAAAAAATGTAGAAAAATGAAAATTCTACAACTTTTATTTCAATATTTTTTTGTATAACGCTTAGTTTAGCGGTAATTAGCCATTTTCTGTTTTTTTCTCACGAAAACAGTGTGGAAAAATCGATTTTTTTAACATATCAGCCTTAGTATGCATTTCACGACGAAAATTTATATAATAAAATTTATAGGAAATTAAAATATCTACTACTTTTATTTTGACTATTTTTCTGTACAGAGCCTAGTTTAACGTGAAAGAGTGATTTTCATTTTGCGTCCATCATATATGATTAAAATTAGGTTATGTTTTTTGAGGTTAGTTTTTTGTTTATTTCTAATGTTTTATTACTAACGTTAGGTTTATTGTTAATTATTTGCATTGGCAAGAGAAAGTTGTGTGTGAGTACTTCACACCAGATTTTTAAATATTTAAATAATGGTTCATGCTGCGGGGGGAGATGGAAGAACCTTAATAACCATGTTGCCGCGTTGTAACTCGGTAGGCCTACTACCTATTTCTATTAGCATACCACTTGGGACCTGTCCCTCCAGTATACGCATAACAAACATAACAATGCAATGTTAATACCCATTCATCATTTACTTACAATTGTCAACTAAACTACTTGTTGTGTGTTACGTCAGAAAATGATTTAAGCAGAAAGAAAAAAGAACAGAACCCATGTTTTAGTTCATTGAGTCAAACGATTTTTCAAATCTTCGAGAACTTCCGTGGTTAACTTTGTTGGCTAGTGCGGTGGTTTCTCATCGAGTACACTCCCAGTTCTACGGAATTTATTTGTTGTTGTTTAGGTCATCAGCCGAAAAGCTGGTTTGAACCTCTAGAGGCTTTACTAAGTAAAACGAGGAGTGAGGTGGTTTACCGCTGCCTTACTCACTGAGTGGAAAAGTACGCTTATCAGCATGCCGGGCCCTCTGAAAAAGCACAAATTTTCCACTCTGCAAATGACACCTTCACTTCATTCATCACAGGGTCTGGCTGTATAATGAAATTCATTACTTTCAGAGGAGATAACTCTGATTAGTGTCTTTTACACCTCTACCTCTTCTGTTCTTAAATGATTCAGTCATTTAATTGGCTGACCATGCGATAAGAAGCAGAACTATTTATTTTAGCCCTGCAACTAACAGATTGGGTGTAAATAATTTGACACTCCACCTGTCTGTTATGGGCAGGCAATTTATTTATCAAACGCAATATTGATGATTTATTCGGAATGGCAGAACGGGGAAATTTCAACTGAAACTTATCTTGCATACATTTGTAAGATTTACTCGCTATGTAAGTCTCTACAATAAACACGCGTTCTTCCTTGGAAAGAACATTGCTGACACAATATAACGAAACGACTGCTGTCACCATACTAATGCTTGACTGGAACATTTTAACTGTCTTAGGTAGTTGGCCTTGAGTACACTGTTGCCAACATACTGATGGAGGGACAGAAAATTGACTGATGTATTACTTCTTATCTTATTATAATCAGGGTGCGTCCTCAATAAAACACCTGTTAGTATGACTGAAAATTTAAATTTAAATTAAAATACATTAATAAAAACTTTTAATTGTTGTAATAGTTACCATAGAGATGGATTTATGAATGATAATTTAGTTTACTTTCGGCCACGTTACATGATGTATGTATAAATTTTTCTAGTGAAATTATTCAACATGTTTTAAATTTTCAATATTTTCTTTTTCGAATGAATAACGACATCTTTTGTAATGTTTTACATTGTCTTTTGGTAAATTTAAAAAATTTTCAACATTTTAAAGTGATTTTTTTTCAATTAATACAAATTTGAGAGTTTTACTTTATAAAATTATTCAATACGAAGAAATTATACGAATATAAAGAAATTGTTCAACACATTTAAAATTTTTAATATTTTTTTATTTCGAAAGAACAACGACGTCTTTTATATCGTTTATATTATTTTATATTGTCTTTTGACAATTTTTAAAAAACTACAACATTTTAAAAATGATTTTGTTTTAAATTAATACAAATTTCAAGAGTTTTACTTTTCAAGCGGAAAGACGGATATACACTGAACATAGATGATATTTGAAATACTGTGACGTAAACAATTAGGCCTAATCTAGAGAGAGAGAACGTACAGATTGATAACGACAACTAATAATTACCAGGAGATTTCTACTACTTGAATTTATTTCTATTAATAGGAGAATAATTAGGAGATTTCTCCGAGACATATATTTCTGGACTTTGAACAAAACCATATAACGACAGACCAATTGAGGAGATTTTTGGTATTGCGACTTGGAATGTAGGAAAAGTTATCGGAATGTGACTGGTGTGCTGATTAGACCGGATGAAATTGTCGATTTAATTTAAGGGCCCGTTGGACAGATATTAAAAGATGGTTACGGAAGAAGTTAACGCGGTGAAGGATTTAATTTGTAAGTTTGCATCTATTCTATTTATTTTTAACAAAATTAATTTGTTTTTTTTTACAGCTGTTTCTACCACCTCTACCTTAGGGGCGGGGGACCCTCGTTATATGATTTTTGTGAAAAATCTCTCATTACTATTTACCGAAAGTTCATATTTTAAATATTTGTCTTGTTTTATCAAAAACTATTAATCCCCAGAAATGAAATTTTCACACACATTCAAATAGATGTGGATACATGAACTGTGTGTTTTTTCGGCATACTATGGAGCATATACAAAAATTTTCCTGTCACGATAGAGGTGGAAAACATTTAAATAAAAAGAAATGCACATATTAACATTCGGAAATAGTTACATACCATGCAAATAAATCTGTCGCTATAAAAAAATTGTACAAAATTTCCAGACAATAGTCCATGCGCACGTTGACAAACCAGGATTTAAAATTCTTGAATATGACGTTCCAAAGATACATGGTCATCCCCATCTTAACAGATTTTTCACACTCTTCTATGTGGTGTCTAATTCTGTTACTGAATTCCCATCCACCCGCAGCTCAAGTTTTTTTAATGCAAAGTCTAATTTTCTCAAACGCTGACAAAGACCTGACTATGCTCACTCTATCTGTATATGCCTTTGAAATTTTTACAATTAGAAAACACTTTCTCTCTCGTGGCTGATAAACTAGTTACAATTCACTAATAGTTTGATATTTATTCTAGTTGTATTAAAAGCAAATTGAAACTTGAGCAAGTATTTTCATTAATATGTATGTTTACAGGATTGGATTATTAAAACCCGGATCATACATAAAAAATTTAAAAAAACACAAAAAAAATAGCCCGAAAAATGGTAGTAAAGCAAAATAGTATGTGCAGCAACTTAAAGATAGAAATATAGTAACTACTATTGGATGCGAGAAAAAGAAATGGAAACACAACGGAGTATGATACAATTAAGAAGACAGTAATGTAACTATTAAGATTGGAGAACGCAACAATTTAAAGATAGAAATGTATCATCTACATTAAATCTGCCATCTACTCAAACTATTTTACTGATCGTGACAATTTACCCGGCTTAAGACAACGAGGCATTTACCGATTTTGACACAGAGGCATTCACCGGATTAGACACAGAGGCAATCACCGGATCAGACCCAAAAAATAAAACAAAAACAAAAAAAAAACAAACCGGATTTGAAGGTAGTCATTTTTATAGGGTGGCAACGACATTAATTAAGCCAATAAGTTATTGATTTTTTTAATTAGTGTTGTTGTTTATCCTTTTAAAGCGAACGGACGAATATACATTGAACATGGACAATGATATTTTGAATACTGCGACGTAACAGATTAGGCCTAATCTAGAGAGAGAGAACATACCAGTTGATAACGACAACTAATAATTACTAGGAGATTTCAACTACTTGGAATTTATTTCCATTACTAGAAGATTTCTCAGGGACATATATTTCTCGACTTGAAACAAAACCATATAACGACAGACCAATTGAAGATATTTTTGGTATTGCGACTTTAGAATGTTGGAAAAGTTATCCAAATGTGACTGGTGTGCTGATTAGTACGGATGAAATTGTCGATTTAATTTAAGGGCCCGTTGGACAGATATTAAAAGATGGTTACGAAAGAAGTTAACGCGCAGTGAAGGATTTAATTTGTAAGTTTGCATCTATTCCATTTATTTTTAAAAAAATGAATTTGTTTTTTTTTAACAGCTGTTGCTACTACCTGTGTCTTAGGGGGGAGGGGACCCTTGTAATATGATTTTTGTGAAAAATTCAATTTTTGAATTTAGCCGTGTGTTTCGTAACTTTTTAAACTTCTTTAGACATTGGTAATAATAATTTAGCTTAACCCTTTCTAGACCGGACAATAATAAAATCTCGGAAGAGTAATTACAATGCTAGGTTAGACGCACATGTACCACATGTGATGGCTTCATTCAATACACAGGTGACACATTCTGATGTATTTTTGAATTCAATCACAAGCGTTTTCAACATGCAATCGTCTCCGTACGGTACCAGCAATTTCGGAGGACTGTCGATGGGTTCTTGCCAGACGTCACTAAAAATCCAATCACAACACATTGCTTGTAACGTGAGCCACTAAAAAAAGTTACTTTAGTTGCCTTTAAAAAAGTTACTTTAGAAAACACGCATAAACCCCAAACCAAACGTTGCTAACCACGTTCGGTTTACTATTCAACTGTTTACACAGTTTAAAGAAAAATCAGACTAAGCAATTTAAACTGTTAAATCACAAATAAATGCAATGTTAGTAAATGGGACTTGTAAGTCACGAGAAAGGCCAAACAAGAATTAAATTAGAATTTTTTTTATTCACTGCAGATCCTTAGTTTTGATTTGATAATACGTATAAATAATCAAAAACATTCATTATGATGATAATTTGTCCTTCATATTGTCATTTATTATCAACTGACAACAAACCTGGTCATGATCTATGTCGTAAAATTGGTAGATGAAAGTATAATGCAAAAAAATTGTCATCAAAATAATTCATACATATGAGGTGTGGCAATTAAGTTCCGGGAATTCGTCACAAAACAAGCAAAATTTTATTATTGACCTTCACAATAGCTTCCTCTAACTCTTCCTATGGATTCCAAGATTGGAAGCACCCTTTGGTAATCCTCCAAAAATAGCCCATTCAGCACTGTGGTTACAGCTTCCAAGACCACCTGTACGCTGCCATGATAAGTTCCCTTGAGGTACAGCTTCAACATGGGGCCTAAAAATAATTCACAAGGGCCGATATTAAGACTAATGGGTGAGTGCAGACACGTTGGAATGTCTTTTTCCGCAACGAATGGGCTAGCATTTTGTCGTCGCACAATATCCAGCCATTCTCTGTGAGTTCATGCAGCACACGTAGAATGCGTGCTCGCTGCCATTCCATGACGCGTACATTCAACTGTCCAAGTACTGTCTGCTTGGCAGGAACATATTCACGATGAATGATACGTCACTGATATCAAAAAATCTGTCAACATTGCTTTCAGACGCGACTTGGACATCCTCACTTTCGTTGCCTTCACCCCACCCTTTTCCACCAACTGCTGACTTTGTTTACAGGTGTCTGGGTCATACTCAAATATCCAGGTCTCATCTCCAGCGACTACCTGACTCATCCAATCTCTGGCATCGCTCTGACCGCGGGACAACAAATCCTCGCAGATCAATTTACAAATCTGTTTCGGTTAACGGGTGAGAAGTTTTGGCACCATCTTTGCACAAATCTTTCACGTGTTCAATTCTCATGTAACACCATACAAACATTTTGTTGATTCGATAACTCGTCAGACAAGGCACGAATGCTTAGGTGCCGATCAGAAGTGATCAGCACGCGGAGATGGTAGACATTCGCATTGGTATACAAGGAGACAGGAGCTCCTTCACGTGGATCATCATCTACCAATTCACATATTCAACCACCAGCGTTTTCTACATGCACTCGTCTCCGTACACCAACAGCAATGTCGGAGGACTGTCGATGGGTTCTTGCCAGACATAACTAAAAATCAAATCACAACACATTGCTTGTAATGTGAGCCACATATTTTCACAACTTCCCTAAAAAAGTTACTTTAGAAAACACGCATCTTTCCACGCAGTTCTTTCCCATGCTTTAGAAAACGTGCTATCCATGTTTGGTTTACCATTCAATTATTTAACTATTCAAACCTAACTTTGACTGCAACAAAATGATGGTACCCTATTTATATATGCATACAACTGACGCAGTGTTGCCAATTCCCGAGTAATAATTAAAGTCCTGGAACTTAATTGCCACACCTCATAAATAATCTATTCCACCTGCAATAATTGATGTACTGATAAAACCCAATTTACCAAGATTTGGCTGATCCTAAACTTCTGAGTGTATATTACATGAAAACATGCAAAGTGTTTGCAGGTTTGAAATTAGTAATATATGGAATGTATGGCGCCAATGGCATTTAAGTTGGAAACAAAGTTTTAAAAAATTTGGGCCACAGTCCAAATAGAAAAGAAAACATGGTTAAAGTATGTGGAGATTTCGACAAAAAGGTATCGAGAAAGCAAATGAGATCAACTGAAATAAATATGTGAAAAAAGAAAGCCCTAGGAACAAGAGGATGATACAGGAAACCCAATTAAAGAGCAAAGCAAATGTACAAATTTCAGAGGTTCTCCAATTTTGATCTTTCATTACTGTTTACAGAAATTTCATATTTTAAATATTTGTTCTGTTTTATCAATAACCCAGAAATTAAATTTTCACACACATTCAAATAGATGTGGATACATGAACTGTGTGT
This sequence comes from Catonia carolina, assembly GCA_035578175.1. NCBI lineage: Eukaryota > Metazoa > Arthropoda > Insecta > Hemiptera > Achilidae > Catonia > Catonia carolina. Next base: position 13,560,991 of record JAQMRL010000015.1, read on the forward strand.
TTTTTCGGCATACTATGAAGTGTATAAAAAAATTTTCCTGTCACGATAGAGGTGGAAATCAATTAAATAAAAAGAAATGCATATTAACATTCAGAAATAGTTACATACAATGCAAATAAATCTGTCTCTACAAAAAAATTGGACAAAATTTCCGAACAGTAATCCATGCGCATGTTAACGAAACAAGACTCAAATTTCTTGACTATTACGTTTGGAAGATACATGGTCATCCCCGTCTTAACAGATTTTTTTCACTCTTCTATGTTGTGTCTAATTCTGTTATTGAGTTCCCTTGCACCTGCAGCTCAAAGTTTTTTCAATGGAAAGTCTAATTTTCTCAAACGCTGACAAAAACCTGCGTGTGCTCACTCTATCTGTATAAGCCTTTGAAACTTTTACAATTACAAAAAACTTTCCCTCGCGGCTGATCGACTAATTACAATTCGCTAATAGTTTGACATTTATTCTAGTTATATTAAAAGCAAATTGAAACTTGAGCAAGAGTATTTTCATTAATATGTATGTTTACAGGATTGGATTATTAAAACCCGGATTATACATAAAAAAATTTAAAAAAAAAACAAAAAAAATAGCCAAAAAGATGGTAGGAAAAGCAAGATGGTATGCAGCAATTAAAAAATAGAAATATATTAACTACTATTGGCTGTGAAAAAGAACTGGAAATGGATACGCAATTGAGTATGATACAATTAAGATAGTAATACGTTAATTACTATTTGATGCGAAAACGAAATGGAAACGCAAGATAGTAATACATTAATTACTATTAAATGCGAAAAAGGAATGGAAACGCAAGATAGTAATACATTAATTACTATTAAATGCGAAAAAGAAATGGAAACGCAAGATAGTAATACATTAATTACTATTTGATGCGAAAACTAAATGGAAACTCAAGATAGTAATACGTTAATTACTATTAAATGCGAAAAAGAAATGGAAACGCAAGATAGTAATACATTAATTACTATTAAATGCGAAAAAGAAATGCAAACGCAAGATAGTAATACATTAATTACTATTGCATGCGAAAAAGAAATAGAAATGGAAACACTATGGAGTAGGATACAATTTAGATAGTAATATATAGTTTACTATTGGACCCGAAAATGAAATGGAAAAGAAGTGGAAACACAGTGGGGTATGATACAATTAAGAAGACAGTAATATAACTATTAAGATTGGAGAACGCAACAATTTAAAGATAGAAATGTATCATCTACATTAAATCTGCCATCTACTCAAACTATTTTACTGATCGTGACAATTTACCCGGCTTAAGACAACGAGGCTATTACCGAATTAGACACACGAGGCAATCACCGACTTAGACACAGAGGCAATCACCGATTTAGACACAGAGGCAATCACCAATTTAGACATAGAGGCAATTCACCAAATCAGACCAAAAAAAACAACAAAAAAACAAAAAAAAAAAACAAACTGGATTTGAAGGCAGACATTTTATAGGGTGGCGGCGGCATTATAATTAAGCCAATAAATTTTTGTTTTTTTTTACTTTGTGTTGTTGTTATTGATGTTTCTCATTGTAGGTTAGCACAGCATTAAAAACTGTACATCATGGCTCGGCGTATGGTAGAGAAGGAAGAACTGGAGAAGCTACTGAAAACATCTGGTGTGAAACACTCACACAACTTTCTCTTGCCAATGCAAATAATTAACAATAAACCTAACATTAGTAAATAAAACATTAGAAATAAACAAAAAACTAACCTCAAAAACATAACCTTATTTTAATCATGAGTGAAAGACACAAAATGAAAATCGAACTCAGTTCGGCTTAAAAATACGGAAAATCACTCTTTCACACTAAACTAGTCTCTGTAGAGAAAAATGCTCTAAGTAAAAGTTGTAGATAGGTTAATTTTCTATAAATTCAATTATATACACTTTTGTCATTAAATGCATACTAAGGTCGAAATCTTAAAAAAATCGATTTTTCAAACGTATTCGTGAGAAAAAACAGAAAATCGCTAATTACCGCTAAACTAAGCGTTAAACCTAAAAATGTTTAAATTAAAAGTTATAGTATTTTAAATTTTCTACAAATTTTATTATATACATTTTTGCGCTAAAATGCACATTAAAGTCGCAATATTAAAAAAACCAATTTTTTACGAGAAAACAGCCTCACAAAGAATTTCAGCAGAAATAGCACCTATCTTACCTTGTAAAGAATAAAAAAATTAAGAAAAATTAGGCGTTGTTAAAAAAAAATCATAGGACCCGTTTTTAAGAAAATCTCAAAAAAGTGAAAAATTACATAAATAAACTACTACTTCTGGTTGACCGATTTTGATGAAAATGTTTGTGTCGGGTCCGGTAGTGGTATGTAACTTAAGTTTCAAGTTTCAAGTTTGTACGATGTTCCGTTCTTGAGATGTTCTGTTCACACACACATACCAATCGCTAAAAACATGTTTGTGTGAGTTCAGGGGGTCTGAAATCGTGTAGATCCGATGAAGAGTGTATTTCTTAAAATTGACATGAAAACAATACTTTCCTTCCTGCATATTCATATAGGCAAGAGAAAGTAAAAATGTGAATGAACTCATGACTCTCATATGACAGTACCTCAAGTAAAATTTCAAGTGAACTTTTTAACCCTTTATACGTCTTTGGTAAGTATACTTACCACTGGCAATAAGGTCGATTTTTTAAAAGAATAAGCTATACAGTTGAACCCTATTGGCATTTTATGGTTTTATAGATGTGTTCTCTGGTACGTACGCTATTCACAATTTGAAATTAGGGGCCAGCGACCATTTGCTTCATGAGTTACACGAATGTGGTAAGGATCCACACTGGCGTAGCGTACACAACCGTGTTGTTTTGTTGTTACTTTTGTACAATGCTTAGAAAATTTGAGGTTTTTATGGGAAAGCAAGCATCCGTGATACTATAAAGTTGAGATAAGTTGTTATTCTGCATATTTTTCTGTTATAAAGGACTACTAAAATGATGACAATGGACCCACTGTGCATAAGTAAAGTGAAAGTTAACAACCATTACATAGAACTAGTAGAATCTTTTAAATACTTGGGAGAAATAATAACATACAATAATAATGAAAGAGAAGCCTGGGAGGAAAGAGCCAAAAAACTTGCTAGATCCCAACATCTGACAAAAAGATACATATAACAAGAAATGCCTGTCAATCCACACTAAAATCAGACATTATAAAACAGTAGTACAACCAGAAATTACGAATGGGTGCGAAACGCTATTTAAGCTAAATCAGAAAAATAGAACCGATAGAATCGAAAAACTGGAAAGAAGAATCCTCAGAAAATGTATAGGAAATGAAGATTATTACCCAACGAACAAGTTTATCGAGAAAACGAACCAATAATAGACTCCATGAGGAAAAAAAAATATTGTTCTTTGGCCACTTACTTAGAACACCACAAGATAGAATAATTAACAGAATAATAAGGAATCTTTATTTCAAAAAACAGCACCAATTTGGATTAAAGAAATTGAGGAAGATATGGAGGAATTGGGAATGACAGTGAGGGATTTGGAGAGTGAGACGGAGAAATTGAAAGCATTGAAGGATAAAAACATCAGATTCAAACAAAAGACAGACAACAGAGGAGTAAGAAGAGCGATTGTTTCAGATGCAGAAAGACAGGCAAGATCTGTCAGAATGAAAAAATACTGGGAAAAGATCAAAGAAAGGAACCAGAATAGAACTTCCAATAAGCTGACTTAAGTGATCCATTGCGGTCTCCAAAGTTAAAAAAAAAAAGAAAAAAAAGGACTACAAGTTGTTTTAAAAAGCATTCTAACCACTAAACATTACGTTATTCCCATTTTAATAAACGTTCCTTGGTAAGTATACTTACCAGGGCTTAACATAAAAAAACAAGAAATATCTTACAGTTCTGGCACTAGAAATATATTAGTCAAGCCCTATAAAACAAAATTTAACATTTTACAACATGTATATTTTCCCCTGTGTACTGCCCTATAAAGGGTTACATGCCCACAGCTACTGAACTGACATCAACGTACGTGAAAGTTATCTTTGTAAACTCATTTTTTACTTTCTCTTGCCTATATGAATATATAGGAAGGAAAGTATTGTTTTCATGTCGATTTTAAGAAATCGAGTTTTCACCGGATCTACACGTTTTCAGACCCGCTGAACCCACACAAACATGTTTTTAGTGATTGGTTTGTGTGTGTGAACAGAACGTCTCAAGAATAGAACATCGTACGAACTTGAAACTTAAGTTACAGACCACTACTGGACCCAACACGAACATTTTCATTAAAATCAGTCAACCGGAAGTAGTAATTTATATTCGTGTAATTTTTCACTTTTTTGTGATTTTCTTTAAAATCGCCTGATTTACTTAATTTTTTTATGTTCTACAAGATAGAGTAGGTGCCACGTTTGCTGAAATTCTTGGTGAGGCTGTTTTCACGTAATGAAATTGTTTTTTTAAGATTACGGCTTTAATATGCATTTTAGCGCGAAAATTAATATATTATAAAAAATGTAGAGAATTTAAAATCCTACAACTTTTATTTCAAACATATTTTTTGTATAACACTTAGTTCAGCGGTAATTGGCATTTTTTGTTTTTTTCTCACAAAAACGTGTGAAAAATAGATTTTTTCAAGAATTCAGCATTAGTATGCATTTTACGACAAAAATGTGTATAATAAAATTTATTTGATATAAAAGATCTACAACTTTTATTCAGAGCATTTTCCTCTACAGAGCCTAGTTTAACGTGAAGGAGTGATTTTCCGTATTTTGAAGCCAATCTGAGGTTGATTTTCATTCATTTTGCGTGTTTCACTCATGATTAAAATAAGGTAATGTTTTTGAGATTAGTTTTTTGTTTTTTCCTAATGTTTTATTATTATTTGCTTGGCAAGAGAAAGTTGTGTGAGTGTTTTACACCAGATTTTATTCTCTTCCAAACGACTGGAGTAATGCAGGTAAGTTTACACCCTTATAATACAACTAGCATGCCCAGTCGTGGCTTTGCACGCGAAAAATGGTACCTGCTAGATCGTAACGACTCTTCATTTTTGTGTAGGACAGATTCAAGCTGTCAAAATAAAATACCAAAGCAATTGATCACTCACCAATTAAAAGAAAATTAAAACAAATTAAAGAACTTTACTTTTATAAAATACTCAACAATACAAAATTGTATCTACATAATAAAATGGAATAAAATAATCATGTGATGTTGTCACCAGCTGATCATTAGCACCACGTCGCTATTTGCTAAATTATATGACTTTATTTATTCCTAATTTGTTTACGTTGCAATCGTTCAATTGAGAACAAAAAGCAACCCCATGACCCAATGAGATGAGGATGATGTGTATGACTTGTAAATGAAGTGTAGTCTTGTACAGACCCAGGCCGACCATTCCTGAGAGAGTATGGTTAATTAACCATACAGGTTTTCACCGGATCTACACGTTTTCAGATCTCCTGAACCCAAAAAAACATGTTTTTAGCGATTGGTCGGTGTGTGAGCGTGTGAACAGAATATCTCAAGAACAGAAGATCGTACGAACTTGAAACTTAAGTTACATACCACTACCGGACCCAACACGAACATTTTTATCAAAATTGGTCAACCAGAAGTAGTAGTTTATTCGTATAATTTTTCACTTTTTTGAGATTTTCTCAAAAACTGATCCTATAATTTTTTAAAAATCGCCTCACTTAATTTTTTATGCTCTACATGATAGGGTAGGCGCTATGTTTGCTGAAATTCTTGGTGAGGCTGTTTTAACGTAAAAAAATTGTTTTTTTAATATCCTGGCTTTAATATGCATTTTAGCGCAAAAGTTTTTATAATAAAAAATGTAGAAAAATGAAAATTCTACAACTTTTATTTCAATATTTTTTTGTATAACGCTTAGTTTAGCGGTAATTAGCCATTTTCTGTTTTTTTCTCACGAAAACAGTGTGGAAAAATCGATTTTTTTAACATATCAGCCTTAGTATGCATTTCACGACGAAAATTTATATAATAAAATTTATAGGAAATTAAAATATCTACTACTTTTATTTTGACTATTTTTCTGTACAGAGCCTAGTTTAACGTGAAAGAGTGATTTTCATTTTGCGTCCATCATATATGATTAAAATTAGGTTATGTTTTTTGAGGTTAGTTTTTTGTTTATTTCTAATGTTTTATTACTAACGTTAGGTTTATTGTTAATTATTTGCATTGGCAAGAGAAAGTTGTGTGTGAGTACTTCACACCAGATTTTTAAATATTTAAATAATGGTTCATGCTGCGGGGGGAGATGGAAGAACCTTAATAACCATGTTGCCGCGTTGTAACTCGGTAGGCCTACTACCTATTTCTATTAGCATACCACCTGGGACCTGTCCCTCCAGTATACGCATAACAAACATAACAATGCAATGTTAATACCCATTCATCATTTACTTACAATTGTCAACTAAACTACTTGTTGTGTGTTACGTCAGAAAATGATTTAAGCAGAAAGAAAAAAGAACAGAACCCATGTTTTAGTTCATTGAGTCAAACGATTTTTCAAATCTTCGAGAACTTCCGTGGTTAACTTTGTTGGCTAGTGCGGTGGTTTCTCATCGAGTACACTCCCAGTTCTACGGAATTTATTTGTTGTTGTTTAGGTCATCAGCCGAAAAGCTGGTTTGAACCTCTAGAGGCTCTACTAAGTAAAACGAGGAGTGAGGTGGTTTACCGCTGCCTTACTCACTGAGTGGAAAAGTACGCTTATCAGCATGCCGGGCCCTCTGAAAAAGCACAAATTTTCCACTCTGCAAATGACACCTTCACTTCATTCATCACAGGGTCTGGCTGTATAATGAAATTCATTACTTTCAGAGGAGATAACTCTGATTAGTGTCTTTTACACCTCTACCTCTTCTGTTCTTAAATGATTCAGTCATTTAATTGGCTGACCATGCGATAAGAAGCAGAACTATTTATTTTAGCCCTGCAACTAACAGATTGGGTGTAAATAATTTGACACTCCACCTGTCTGTTATGGGCAGGCAATTTATTTATCAAACGCAATATTGATGATTTATTCGGAATGGCAGAACGGGGAAATTTCAACTGAAACTTATCTTGCATACATTTGTAAGATTTACTCGCTATGTAAGTCTCTACAATAAACACGCGTTCTTCCTTGGAAAGAACATTGCTGACACAATATAACGAAACGACTGCTGTCACCATACTAATGCTTGACTGGAACATTTTAACTGTCTTAGGTAGTTGGCCTTGAGTACACTGTTGCCAACATACTGATGGAGGGACAGAAAATTGACTGATGTATTACTTCCTATCTTATTATAATCAGGGTGCGTCCTCAATAAAACACCTGTTAGTATGACTGAAAATTTAAATTTAAATTAAAATACATTAATAAAAACTTTTAATTGTTGTAATAGTTACCATAGAGATGGATTTATGAATGATAATTTAGTTTACTTTCGGCCACGTTACATGATGTATGTATAAATTTTTCTAGTGAAATTATTCAACATGTTTTAAATTTTCAATATTTTCTTTTTCGAATGAATAACGACATCTTTTGTAATGTTTTACATTGTCTTTTGGTAAATTTAAAAAATTTTCAACATTTTAAAGTGATTTTTTTTCAATTAATACAAATTTGAGAGTTTTACTTTATAAAATTATTCAATACGAAGAAATTATACGAATATAAAGAAATTGTTCAACACATTTAAAATTTTTAATATTTTTTTATTTCGAAAGAACAACGACCTCTTTTATATCGTTTATATTATTTTATATTGTCTTTTGACAATTTTTAAAAAACTACAACATTTTAAAAATGATTTTGTTTTAAATTAATACAAATTTCAAGAGTTTTACTTTTCAAGCGGAAAGACGGATATACACTGAACATAGATGATATTTGAAATACTGTGACGTAAACAATTAGGCCTAATCTAGAGAGAGAGAACGTACAGATTGATAACGACAACTAATAATTACCAGGAGATTTCTACTACTTGAATTTATTTCTGTTCATAGGAGAATAATTAGGAGATTTCTCCGAGACATATATTTCTGGACTTTGAACAAAACCATATAACGACAGACCAATTGAGGAGATTTTTGGTATTGCGACTTGGAATGTAGGAAAAGTTATCGGAATGTGACCGGTGTGCTGATTAGACCGGATGAAATTGTCGATTTAATTTAAGGGCCCGTTGGACAGATATTAAAAGATGGTTACGGAAGAAGTTAACGCGGTGAAGGATTTAATTTGTAAGTTTGCATCTATTCTATTTATTTTTAACAAAATTAATTTGTTTTTTTTTACAGCTGTTTCTACCACCTCTACCTTAGGGGCGGGGGACCCTCGTTATATGATTTTTGTGAAAAATCTCTCATTACTATTTACCGAAAGTTCATATTTTAAATATTTGTCTTGTTTTATCAAAAACTATTAATCCCCAGAAATGAAATTTTCACACACATTCAAATAGATGTGGATACATGAACTGTGTGTTTTTTCGGCATACTATGGAGCATATACAAAAATTTTCCTGTCACGATAGAGGTGGAAAACATTTAAATAAAAAGAAATGCACATATTAACATTCGGAAATAGTTACATACCATGCAAATAAATCTGTCGCTATAAAAAAATTGTACAAAATTTCCAGACAATAGTCCATGCGCACGTTGACAAACCAGGATTTAAAATTCTTGAATATGACGTTCCAAAGATACATGGTCATCCCCATCTTAACAGATTTTTCACACTCTTCTATGTGGTGTCTAATTCTGTTACTGAATTCCCATCCACCCGCAGCTCAAGTTTTTTTAATGCAAAGTCTAATTTTCTCAAACGCTGACAAAGACCTGACTATGCTCACTCTTTCTGTATATGCCTTTGAAATTTTTACAATTAGAAAACACTTTCTCTCTCGTGGCTGATAAACTAGTTACAATTCACTAATAGTTTGATATTTATTCTAGTTGTATTAAAAGCAAATTGAAACTTGAGCAAGTATTTTCATTAATATGTATGTTTACAGGATTGGATTATTAAAACCCGGATCATACATAAAAAATTTAAAAAAACACAAAAAAAATAGCCCGAAAAATGGTTATAAAGCAAAATGGTATGTGCAGCAACTTAAAGATAGAAATATAGTAACTACTATTGGATGCGAGAAAAAGAAATGGAAACACAACGGAGTATGATACAATTAAGAAGACAGTAATGTAACTATTAAGATTGGAGAACGCAACAATTTAAAGATAGAAATGTATCATCTACATTAAATCTGCCATCTACTCAAACTATTTTACTGATCGTGACAATTTACCCGGCTTAAGACAACGAGGCATTTACCGATTTTGACACAGAGGCATTCACCGGATTAGACACAGAGGCAATCACCGGATCAGACCCAAAAAATAAAACAAAAACAAAAAAAAAAACAAACCGGATTTGAAGGTAGTCATTTTTATAGGGTGGCAACGACATTAATTAAGCCAATAAGTTATTGATTTTTTTAATTAGTGTTGTTGTTTATCCTTTTAAAGCGAACGGACGAATATACATTGAACATGGACAATGTTATTTTGAATACTGCGATGTAACAGATTAGGCCTAATCTAGAGAGAGAGAACGTACCAATTGATAACGACAACTAATATTTACCAGGAGATTTCTACTACTTGGAATTTATTTCCTTTACTAGAAGATTTCTCAGAGACATATATTTCTCGACTTTAAACAGAAACTTATAACGACAGACCAATTGAAGATATATTTGGTATTGCGACTTTAGAATGATGGAAAAGTTATCGGAATGTGCTGGTGTGCTGATTAGTACGGATGAAATTGTCGATTTAATTTAAGGGCCCGTTGGACAGATATTAAAAGATGGTTACGAAAGAAGTTAACGCGCGGTGAAGGATTTAATTTGTAAGTTTGCATCTATTCTATTTAATTAAAAAAATATTATTTTGTTTTTTTTACAGCTGTTGCTTTTACCTGTGTCTTAGGGGAAGAGGGGGACCCTTGTAATATGATTTTTGTGAAAAATTCAATTTTTGAATTTAGCCGTGTTGTTTCGTAACGTTTTAAACTTCTTTACAAATTGGTAATAATAATTTAGCTTAACCCTTTCTAGACCACACAATAATAAAATCTCGGAAGAGTAATTACAATGCTAGGTTAGACGCACATGTACCACATGTGATGGCTTCATTCAATACACAGGTGACACATTCTGATGTATTTTTGAATTCAATCACAAGCGTTTTCAACATGCAATCGTCTCCGTACGCAACCAGCAATTTTGGAGGACTGTCGATGGGTTCTTGCCAGACGTCACTAAAAAATGAATCACAACACATTGCTTGCTTGTAACGTGAGCCACATATTTTCACGACTTCCCTAAAAACGTTACTTTAGAAAACACGCATCTTTCTACTTAGTTCTTTCGCACGCTTTAGAAAACGTGCTATCCACGTTTGGTTTACCATTCAACTATTTAACTATTCAAACCAAACTTTGACTGCGACAAAAGGATGGTACCCTATTTATATATGCTTACAACCGACGCAGTGTTGCCAATTCCCGAGTAATAATTAAAGTCCTGGAACTTAACTACCACACCTCATAAATAATCTATTCCACCTGCAATAATTGATGTACTGATGAAACCCAATTTACGAAAAATTGGCTGATCTAAACTTCAGAGTGTATATTACATGGAAACATACAAAGTGTTTGTGGGTTTGAAATTAGTAATATATGGAATGTATGACGCAATAGTGGCATTTAAGTTGGAAACCAAGTTTTAAAAAATTTGGGCATCTGTCCAAATAAAAAAGAAAATATGGTTAAAGCATGTGGAGATTTCGACAAAATAGTATCAAGAAAGCAAATGAGATCAACTGAAATGAATTTCTGAAAAAAGAAAGCCCTAGGAACAAAAGGATGATCCAGGAAACCCAATTAAAGGGCAAAGAATGTCCAAATTTCAGAGAGTCTCCAATTTTGATCTTTCATTACTGTTTACCGAAAGTTCACATTTTAAATATTTGTCCTGTTTTATCAAAAACTATTAATCCCCAGAAATTAAATTTTCACACATTCAAATAGATGTGGATACTAGAACTGTGTCTTTTTTCGGCATACTATGGAGCATATACAAAAATTTTCCTGTGACGATAGAGGTAGAAAACATTTAAAGAAAAGGAAATACATATTAACATTTCTCAAACACTGACAAAGACCTGAGTGTGCTCACTCTATCTGTTTAAGCCTTTGAAATTTTTTTACAATTAGAAAACACTTTCTCTCTCGCGGCTGAACGACTAGTTACAATTCGCTAATAGTTTGATATTTATTCTAGTTATATTAAAAGCAAATTTAAACTTGAGCAAATATTTTCATTAATAATTATGTTTACAGGATTGGATTATAAAAACCCGGATTATACATAAAAAATTATAAAAAAAAACAAAAAAAGAATAGCCGGAAAGATGGTAGAAAAGCAAGATGGTATGCGCACTTTAAAAATAGAAATATATTAACTACTATTGGATTTGAAAAAGAAATGTAAATGGATACGCAATTGAGTATGATACAATTATGATAGTAATACATTAATTACTATTACATGCGAAAAAGAAATGGAAACGCAGGATAGTAATATATTAATTACTATTAAATGCGAAAAAGGAATGGAAACGCAAGATAGTAATATATTAATTACTATTGCATGCGAAAAAGGAATGGAAACGCAAGATAGTAATACATTAATTACTATTGCATGCGAAAAAGAAATGGAAACGCAAGATAGTAATACATTAATTACTATTAAATGCGAAAAAGAAATGGAAACGCAAGATAGTAATACATTAATTACTATTAAATGCGAAAAAGGAATGGAAACGCAACATAGTAATATATTAATTACTATTGCATGCGAAAAAGAAATTAAATGGAAACAACATGGAGTATGATACAATTCAGATAGTAATATATAGTTTACTATTGGACCCGAAAATGAAATGGAAAAGAAATGGAAACACAGTGGGGTATGATACAATTAAGAAGACAGTAATATAACTATTAAGATTGGAGAACGCAACAATTTAAAGATAGAAATGTATCATCTACATTAAATCTGCCATCTACTCAAACTATTTTACTGATCGTGACAATTTACCCGGCTTAAGACAACGAGGCTATTACCGAATTAGACACAAGAGGCAATCACCGACTTAGACACAAGAGGCAATCACCGATTTAGACATAGAGGCAATTCACCAAATCAGACCAAAAAAAAAAACAAAAAAACAAAAAAAAAACAAACTGGATTTGAAGGCAGACATTTTATAGGGTGGCGGCGGCATTATAATTAAGCCAATAAATTTTTGTTTTTTTTTACTTTGTGTTGTTGTTGTTGATGTTTCTCATTGTAGGTTAGCACAGCATTAAAAACTGTACATCATGGCGCAGCGTATGGTAGAGGAGTACGAAAAGAAAAGAAAAGTATTGTTTTCATGTCCATTTTTCGAAATCGAGTTGTCACCGGATCTACACCTTTTCAGACCCCCTGAACCCACACAAACATGTTTTTAGCGATTAGTCCATGTGTGTGTGTGTGTGTGTGTGAACAGAATATCTCAAAAACGGAACATCGTACAAACTTGAAACTTAAGTTACATACCACTACCGGAACCGACACGAATATTTTCATCAAAATCGGTCAACCGGAAGTAGTACATTATTCGTTTAATTTTTCACTTTTTGCGATTTTCTTTAAAATTGTCTGAATTACTTCTTTTTTTACGTTCTACAAGATAGAGTAGGCGCCATGTTTGCTGAAATTCTTAGTGAGGCTGTTTTCACGTAAAGAAATTATTTTTTTAAGATTACGGCTGTAATATGCATTTTAGCGCAAAAATTTATAAAATAAAAAATATAGAGAATTTAAAATCATACAACTTTTATTTCATAGTTTTTGTATAACGCTTGGTTTAGCGGTAATTAGCAATTTTATGTTTTTTTTCTCACGAAAACAAGTGAAAAATCAATTTTTTTAAGAATTCAGCATTAGTATGCATTTTACGACAAAAATGTATATTATAAAATTTATAGAAAATTAAAAGATCTAAGACTTTTATTCAGAGCATTTTCCTCTACAGAGCCTAGTTTAACGTGAAGGAGTGATTTTCCGTATTTTGAAGCCAATCTGAGGTTGATTTTCATTCATTTTGCGTGTTTCACTCATGATTAAAATAAGGTAATGTTTTTGAGATTAGTTTTTTGTTTTTTCCTAATGTTTTATTATTATTTGCTTGGCAAGAGAAAGTTGTGTGAGTGTTTTACACCAGATTTTATTCTCTTCCAAACGACTGGAGTAATGCAGGTAAGTTTACACCCTTATAATACAACTAGCATGCCCAGTCGTGGCTTTGCACGCGAAAAATGGTACCTGCTAGATCGTAACGACTCTTCATTTTTGTGTAGGACAGATTCAAGCTGTCAAAATAAAATACCAAAGCAATTGATCACTCACCAATTAAAAGAAAATTAAAACAAATTAAAGAACTTTACTTTTATAAAATACTCAACAATACAAAATTGCATCTACATAATAAAATAGAATAAAATGATCATGTGATGTTGTCACCAGCTGATCATTAGCACCACGTCGCTATTTGCTAAATTATATGACTTTATTTATTCCTAATTTGTTTACGTTGCAATCGTTCAATTGAGAACAAAAAGCAACCCCATGACCCAATGAGATGAGGATGATGTGTATGACTTGTAAATGAAGTGTAGTCTTGTACAGACCCAGGCCGACCATTCCTGAGAGAGTATGGTTAATTAACCATACAGGTTTTCACCGGATCTACACGTTTTCAGATCTCCTGAACCCAAAAAAACATGTTTTTAGCGATTGGTCGGTGTGTGAGCGTGGTGAACAGAATATCTCAAGAACAGAAGATCGTACGAACTTGAAACTTAAGTTACATACCACTACCGGACCCAACACGAACATTTTTATCAAAATTGGTCAACCAGAAGTAGTAGTTTATTCGTATAATTTTTCACTTTTTTGAGATTTTCTCAAAAACTGATCCTATAATTTTTTAAAAATCGCCTCACTTAATTTTTTATGCTCTACATGATAGGGTAGGCGCTATGTTTGCTGAAATTCTTGGTGAGGCTGTTTTAACGTAAAAAAATTGTTTTTTTAATATCCTGGCTTTAATATGCATTTTAGCGCAAAAGTTTTTATAATAAAAAATGTAGAAAAATGAAAATTCTACAACTTTTATTTCAATATTTTTTTGTATAACGCTTAGTTTAGCGGTAATTAGCCATTTTCTGTTTTTTTCTCACGAAAACAGTGTGGAAAAATCGATTTTTTTAACATATCAGCCTTAGTATGCATTTCACGACGAAAATTTATATAATAAAATTTATAGGAAATTAAAATATCTACTACTTTTATTTTGACTATTTTTCTGTACAGAGCCTAGTTTAGCGTGAAAGAGTGATTTTCATTTTGCGTCCATCATATATGATTAAAATTAGGTTATGTTTTTTGAGGTTAGTTTTTTGTTTATTTCTAATGTTTTATTACTAACGTTAGGTTTATTGTTAATTATTTGCATTGGCAAGAGAAAGTTGTGTGTGAGTACTTCACACCAGATTTTTAAATATTTAAATAATGGTTCATGCTGCGGGGGGAGATGGAAGAACCTTAATAACCATGTTGCCGCGTTGTAACTCGGTAGGCCTACTACCTATTTCTATTAGCATACCACCTGGGACCTGTCCCTCCAGTATACGCATAACAAACATAACAATGCAATGTTAATACCCATTCATCATTTACTTACAATTGTCAACTAAACTACTTGTTGTGTGTTACGTCAGAAAATGATTTAACCAGAAAGAAAAAAGAACAGAACCCATGTTTTAGTTCATTGAGTCAAACGATTTTTCAAATCTTCGAGAACTTCCGTGGTTAACTTTGTTGGCTAGTGCGGTGGTTTCTCATCGAGTACACTCCCAGTTCTACGGAATTTATTTGTTGTTGTTTAGGTCATCAGCCGAAAAGCTGGTTTGAACCTCTAGAGGCTTTACTAAGTAAAACGAGGAGTGAGGTGGTTTACCGCTGCCTTACTCACTGAGTGGAAAAGTACGCTTATCAGCATGCCGGGCCCTCTGAAAAAGCACAAATTTTCCACTCTGCAAATGACACCTTCACTTCATTCATCACAGGGTCTGGCTGTATAATGAAATTCATTACTTTCAGAGGAGATAACTCTGATTAGTGTCTTTTACACCTCTACCTCTTCTGTTCTTAAATGATTCAGTCATTTAATTGGCTGACCATGCGATAAGAAGCAGAACTATTTATTTTAGCCCTGCAACTAACAGATTGGGTGTAAATAATTTGACACTCCACCTGTCTGTTATGGGCAGGCAATTTATTTATCAAACGCAATATTGATGATTTATTCGGAATGGCAGAACGGGGAAATTTCAACTGAAACTTATCGTGCATACATTTGTAAGATTTACTCGCTATGTAAGTCTCTACAATAAACACGCGTTCTTCCTTGGAAAGAACATTGCTGACACAATATAACGAAACGACTGCTGTCACCATACTAATGCTTGACTGGAACATTTTAACTGTCTTAGGTAGTTGGCCTTGAGTACACTGTTGCCAACATACTGATGGGGGGACAGAAAATTGACTGATGTATTACTTCCTATCTTATTATAATCAGGGTGCGTCCTCAATAAAACACCTGTTAGTATGACTGAAAATTTAAATTAAAATTAAAATACATTAATAAAAACTTTTAATTGTTGTAATAGTTACCATAGAGATGGATTTATGAATGATAATTTAGTTTACTTTCGGCCACGTTACATGATGTATGTATAAATTTTTCTAGTGAAATTATTCAACATGTTTTAAATTTTCAATATTTTCTTTTTCGAATGAATAACGACATCTTTTGTAATGTTTTACATTGTCTTTTGGTAAATTTAAAAAATTTTCAACATTTTAAAGTGATTTTTTTTCAATTAATACAAATTTGAGAGTTTTACTTTATAAAATTATTCAATACGAAGAAATTATACGAATATAAAGAAATTGTTCAACACATTTAAAATTTTTAATATTTTTTTATTTCGAAAGAACAACGACGTCTTTTATATCGTTTATATTATTTTATATTGTCTTTTGACAATTTTTAAAAAACTACAACATTTTAAAAATGATTTTGTTTTAAATTAATACAAATTTCAAGAGTTTTACTTTTCAAGCGGAAAGACGGATATACACTGAACATAGATGATATTTGAAATACTGTGACGTAAACAATTAGGCCTAATCTAGAGAGAGAGAACGTACAGATTGATAACGACAACTAATAATTACCAGGAGATTTCTACTACTTGAATTTATTTCTATTCATAGGAGAATAATTAGGAGATTTCTCCGAGACATATATTTCTGGACTTTGAACAAAACCATATAACGACAGACCAATTGAGGAGATTTTTGGTATTGCGACTTGGAATGTAGGAAAAGTTATCGGAATGTGACTGGTGTGCTGATTAGACCGGATGAAATTGTCGATTTAATTTAAGGGCCCGTTGGACAGATATTAAAAGATGGTTACGGAAGAAGTTAACGCGGTGAAGGATTTAATTTGTAAGTTTGCATCTATTCTATTTATTTTTAACAAAATTAATTTGTTTTTTTTTACAGCTGTTTCTACCACCTCTACCTTAGGGGCGGGGGACCCTCGTTATATGATTTTTGTGAAAAATCTCTCATTACTATTTACCGAAAGTTCATATTTTAAATATTTGTCTTGTTTTATCAAAAACTATTAATCCCCAGAAATGAAATTTTCACACACATTCAAATAGATGTGGATACATGAACTGTGTGTTTTTTCGGCATACTATGGAGCATATACAAAAATTTTCCTGTCACGATAGAGGTGGAAAACATTTAAATAAAAAGAAATGCACATATTAACATTCGGAAATAGTTACATACAATGCAAATAAATCTGTCGCTATAAAAAAATTGTACAAAATTTCCAGACAATAGTCCATGCGCACGTTGACAAACCAGGATTTAAAATTCTTGAATATGACGTTCCAAAGATACATGGTCATCCCCATCTTAACAGATTTTTCACACTCTTCTATGTGGTGTCTAATTCTGTTACTGAATTCCCATCTACCCGCAGCTCAAGTTTTTTTAATGCAAAGTCTAATTTTCTCAAACGCTGACAAAGACCTGACTATGCTCACTCTATCTGTATATGCCTTTGAAATTTTTACAATTAGAAAACACTTTCTCTCTCGTGGCTGATAAACTAGTTACAATTCACTAATAGTTTGATATTTATTCTAGTTGTATTAAAAGCAAATTGAAACTTGAGCAAGTATTTTCATTAATATGTATGTTTACAGGATTGGATTATTAAAACCCGGATCATACATAAAAAATTTAAAAAAACACAAAAAAATAGCCCGAAAAATGGTAGTAAAGCAAAATGGTATGTGCAGCAACTTAAAGATAGAAATATAGTAACTACTATTGGATGCGAGAAAAAGAAATGGAAACACAACGGAGTATGATACAATTAAGAAGACAGTAATGTAACTATTAAGATTGGAGAACGCAACAATTTAAAGATAGAAATGTATCATCTACATTAAATCTGCCATCTACTCAAACTATTTTACTGATCGTGACAATTTACCCGGCTTAAGACAACGAGGCATTTACCGATTTTGACACAGAGGCATTCACCGGATTAGACACAGAGGCAATCACCGGATCAGACCCAAAAAATAAAACAAAAACAAAAAAAAAACAAACCGGATTTGAAGGTAGTCATTTTTATAGGGTGGCAACGACATTAATTAAGCCAATAAGTTATTGATTTTTTTAATTAGTGTTGTTGTTTATCCTTTTAAAGCGAACGGACGAATATACATTGAACATGGACAATGTTATTTTGAATACTGCGATGTAACAGATTAGGCCTAATCTAGAGAGAGAGAACGTACCAATTGATAACGACAACTAATAATTACCAGGAGATTTCTACTACTTGGAATTTATTGCCTTTACTAGAAGATTTCTCAGAGACATATATTTCTCGACTTTAAACAGAAACTTATAACGACAGACCAATTGAAGATATATTTGGTATTGCGACTTTAGAATGATGGAAAAGTTATCGGAATGTGCTGGTGTGCTGATTAGTACGGATGAAATTGTCGATTTAATTTAAGGGCCCGTTGGACAGATATTAAAAGATGGTTACGAAAGAAGTTAACGCGCGGTGAAGGATTTAATTTGTAAGTTTGCATCTATTCTATTTAATTAAAAAAATATTATTTTGTTTTTTTTACAGCTGTTGCTTTTACCTGTGTCTTAGGGGAAGAGGGGGACCCTTGTAATATGATTTTTGTGAAAAATTCAATTTTTGAATTTAGCCGTGTTGTTTCGTAACGTTTTAAACTTCTTTACACATTGGTAATAATAATTTAGCTTAACCCTTTCTAGACCACACAATAATAAAATCTCGGAAGAGTAATTACAATGCTAGGTTAGACGCACATGTACCACATGTGATGGCTTCATTCAATACACAGGTGACACATTCTGATGTATTTTTGAATTCAATCACAAGCGTTTTCAACATGCAATCGTCTCCGTACGCAACCAGCAATTTTGGAGGACTGTCGATGGGTTCTTGCCAGACGTCACTAAAAAATGAATCACAACACATTGCTTGCTTGTAACGTGAGCCACATATTTTCACGACTTCCCTAAAAACGTTACTTTAGAAAACACGCATCTTTCTACTTAGTTCTTTCGCACGCTTTAGAAAACGTGCTATCCACGTTTGGTTTACCATTCAACTATTTAACTATTCAAACCAAACTTTGACTGCGACAAAAGGATGGTACCCTATTTATATATGCTTACAACCGACGCAGTGTTGCCAATTCCCGAGTAATAATTAAAGTCCTGGAACTTAACTACCACACCTCATAAATAATCTATTCCACCTGCAATAATTGATGTACTGATGAAACCCAATTTACGAAAAATTGGCTGATCTAAACTTCAGAGTGTATATTACATGGAAACATACAAAGTGTTTGTGGGTTTGAAATTAGTAATATATGGAATGTATGACGCAATAGTGGCATTTAAGTTGGAAACCAAGTTTTAAAAAATTTGGGCATCTGTCCAAATAAAAAAGAAAATATGGTTAAAGCATGTGGAGATTGACAAAATAGTATCAAGAAAGCAAATGAGATCAACTGAAATGAATTTCTGAAAAAAGAAAGCCCTAGGAACAAAAGGATGATCCAGGAAACCCAATTAAAGGGCAAAGAATGTCCAAATTTCAGAGAGTCTCCAATTTTGATCTTTCATTACTGTTTACCGAAAGTTCACGTTTTAAATATTTGTCCTGTTTTATCAAAAACTATTAATCCCCAAAAATTAAATTTTCACACACATTCAAATAGATGTGGATACTAGAACTGTGTCTTTTTTCGGCATACTATGGAGCATATACAAAAATTTTCCTGTGACGATAGAGGTAGAAAACATTTAAATAAAAGGAAATACATATTAACATTTCTCAAACACTGACAAAGACCTGAGTGTGCTCACTCTATCTGTTTAAGCCTTTGAAATTTTTTTACAATTAGAAAAACACTTTCTCTCTCGCGGCTGAACGACTAGTTACAATTCGCTAATAGTTTGATATTTATTCTAGTTATATTAAAAGCAAATTTAAACTTGAGCAAATATTTTCATTAATAATTATGTTTACAGGATTGGATTATAAAAACCCGGATTATACATAAAAAATTATAAAAAAAAACAAAAAAAGAATAGCCGGAAAGATGGTAGAAAAGCGAGATGGTATGCGCACTATAAAAATAGAAATATATTAACTACTATTGGATTTGAAAAAGAAATGTAAATGGATACGCAATTGAGTATGATACAATTAAGATAGTAATACATTAATTACTATTACATGCGAAAAAGAAATGGAAACGCAGGATAGTAATATATTAATTACTATTAAATGCGAAAAAGGAATGGAAACGCAAGATAGTAATATATTAATTACTATTGCATGCGAAAAAGGAATGGAAACGCAAGATAGTAATACATTAATTACTATTGCATGCGAAAAAGAAATGGAAACGCAAGATAGTAATACATTAATTACTATTAAATGCAAAAAAGAAATGGAAACGCAAGATAGTAATACATTAATTACTATTAAATGCGAAAAAGGAATGGAAACGCAACATAGTAATATATTAATTACTATTGCATGCGAAAAAGAAATTAAATGGAAACAACATGGAGTATGATACAATTCAGATAGTAATATATAGTTTACTATTGGACCCGAAAATGAAATGGAAAAGAAATGGAAACACAGTGGGGTATGATACAATTAAGAAGACAGTAATATAACTATTAAGATTGGAGAACGCAACAATTTAAAGATAGAAATGTATCATCTACATTAAATCTGCCATCTACTCAAACTATTTTACTGATCGTGACAATTTACCCGGCTTAAGACAACGAGGCTATTACCGAATTAGACACAAGAGGCAATCACCGACTTAGACTTAAGAGGCAATCACCGATTTAGACATAGAGGCAATTCACCAAATCAGACCAAAAAAAAAAACAAAAAAACAAAAAAAAAACAAACTGGATTTGAAGGCAGACATTTTATAGGGTGGCGGCGGCATTATAATTAAGCCAATAAATTTTTGTTTTTTTTTACTTTGTGTTGTTGTTGTTGATGTTTCTCATTGTAGGTTAGCACAGCATTAAAAACTGTACATCATGGCGCAGCGTATGGTAGAGGAGTACGAAAAGAAAAGAAAAGTATTGTTTTCATGTCCATTTTTCGAAATCGAGTTGTCACCGGATCTACACCTTTTCAGACCCCCTGAACCCACACAAACATGTTTTTAGCGATTAGTCCATGTGTGTGTGTGTGTGTGTGTGTGTGTGAACAGAATATCTCAAAAACGGAACATTGTACAAACTTGAAACTTAAGTTACATACCACTACCGGAACCGACACGAATATTTTCATCAAAATCGGTCAACCGGAAGTAGTACATTATTCGTTTAATTTTTCACTTTTTGCGATTTTCTTTAAAATTGTCTGAATTACTTCTTTTTTTACGTTCTACAAGATAGAGTAGGCGCCATGTTTGCTGAAATTCTTAGTGAGGCTGTTTTCACGTAAAGAAATTATTTTTTTAAGATTACGGCTGTAATATGCATTTTAGCGCAAAAATTTATAAAATAAAAAATATAGAGAATTTAAAATCATACAACTTTTATTTCATAGTTTTTGTATAACGCTTGGTTTAGCGGTAATTAGCAATTTTATGTTTTTTTTCTCACGAAAACAAGTGAAAAATCAATTTTTTTAAGAATTCAGCATTAGTATGCATTTTACGACAAAAATGTATATTATAAAATTTATAGAAAATTAAAAGATCTAAGACTTTTATTCAGAGCATTTTTCTCTATAGATCTTAGTTTAGCATGAAGGAGCGATTTTCCGTATTTTGAAGCAAAACTGAAGTTTCATTTTGCGTCTTTTACTCATGATTAAAATAAAGTTATGTTTTTGAGGTTAGTTTTTTGTTTTTTTCTAATGTTTTATTATTATTTGCTTGGTAAGAGAAAGTTGTGTGAGTGTTTTACACCAGATTTTATTCTCTTCCAAACGACTGGAGTAATGCAGGTAAGTTTACACCCTTATAATAAAACTAGCATGCCCAGTCGTGGCTTTGCACGTGAAAAATGGTACCTGCTAGATCGTAACAACTCTTCAATTTCGTGTAGGACAGATTCAAGCTGTCAAAATAAAATATCAAAGCAATTGATCACTCACCAATTAAAAGAAAATTAAAACAAATTAAAGAAACACCGAACTTTACTTTTATAAAATACTCAACAATACTAAATCTTGTATCTACATAATAAAATAGAATAAAATTATCATGTGATGTTGTCACCAGCTGATCCTTAGCACCACGTCGCTATTTGCTAAATCATATGACTTTATTTATTCCTAATTTGTTTACGTTGCAATCTGTTCAATTGAGAACAATAAGCAACCCCATGACCCAATGAGAAGAGGATGATGTGTATGACGTGTAATTGAGGTGTAGTCTTGTACAGACCCAGGCCGACCATTCCTAAGAGAGTAAAGTTAATTGAACCCCAACCATCAAAGTACACCGGTAACCACAGTCTAGTATTCAAATCCGTATAAAAGTAATTACCTTTACTAGGATTTGAACCAGGAACCTTTGTCTCTGAAAATCACCTGTTAAACTGCTGATTTTGGCGACGTCTTTACCTCTAGACCAACACGGTGGGTCGACTTTATTTATGACAAATCTTTATTTGAATCACATCAGCTGGTTTAAAAGCAGAAGATTATCTAACCTCATAAAAGCCTTAATGAACGACATAAAACATTATTTTCAACCCTTTAGGGCTAACTTTTTAAGGGTTTCAATAGCCTAAAACCTGCACCGGCATCATAGTTACAACATAAAAACAACTGTATGAAAATTGGTTCAGTAATTTAGGAGACAAAGGTGAACATACACACACACACACATAGAATTTTATAAAGATCAAATTTGTTGGGAAGTACGGTATAATTAGAGGAATACACAAACAACAACGTTAGAAATTGACGCACCTTATCTTTATTAATGCAGTTATTAGCCAGAGGATCAGATGACCATCTATTGTCTTCAATCGGGTTTATTTTATCTTCGCGTGTTGTTTCCTGAAACACAACCAGCTGCATTAACAACAAAATCAACTACTGCACACTCCGCCAATGTGATATCAGTTCCAGCATCCAGCATATGAAAATGGTCTCAACATGTTTAAATGCAATCGAAAGCAAATAAATCAAAACGATAAATTACGCTACTGCATTGGCAAGCGTTCAAATGCAGAACATTTGTTTGTGCACATTGTACTATTATAAATTTCTAAGATAACACACAATTAAAAAAAAAAAAAAAAAATCTGGTGTAAAACACTCACACAACTATCTCTTGCCAATGCAAATAATTAACAATAAACCTAACATTTGTAATAAAACATTACTCTTTTCAGTAAACATGGCGCCTACCCTATCTTCTAGAGCATAAAAAATCTAACAAACAAGGCGATTTAAAAAAAAAATTGTAGGACCAGTTTGAGAAAATCACAAAAAGGTGAGAAATGACATGAATAAACTACTACTTCCGGTTGACCGATTTTGATGAAAATGTTCGTGTCGGGTCCGGTAGTGGTATGTAACTTAAGTTTCAAGTTTCACGTTCGTACGATGTTCCGTTCTTGAGATATTCCGTTCACATACACACACACACACACACACACACACACACAAACACACACACACACACACAGACCAATCACTAAAAAATGTTTTTTGGGTTCAGGGGGTCTGAAAACGTGTAGATCCGGTGAAGTGTGTATTTGTTAAAATCGACATGAAAACAATACTTTCCTTCCTATATATTCATATAGGCAAGAGAAAGTAAAAATGTATCACTATTATGTCAGTACCATGAATATACATTTATGAGCTAACAGTTACATTTACATATCAATTGTTCTAGCTAGAAGCTCTCCCACCAACAAACGCTCTGTGCCACTGAGCTGCACTGTTTAGTGGTGGGGGAAGAACCTTGAAGGGAAGTGATCAGTCTCTCCATAGTAGTCATGGGACGGCACAGTAAAATAGGTGAGCTAGCACTTCCCGCTCCGCACACTTTAGTGAACGGCACAGAGCGTGCCGTACAATTGAACGATGAGACGGGGTGTACTGTGGCAGTGAGCTAGTAGATTCTTGAGTCTAATACGACAGCACTGAGCTGAGCTATGAGAATAAACAGAGAGTGAGTCGAGCCGAGGGTGACTTTCGCTCACTCCTTCGCACACAGCACGTTGTGTTTGCGCGTGCGTCATTCTGAACCGTTCATGCATCCCTTTCCACGAACAAATTTTTGTCATGTGTCTATCTTTGTTTCGTATGCACGTGGTAAAATTGTACAATGGTATTTTACAACCACTTGTCTCAGGGTTGTTGTAGTATAGTATTAATGAATATTGACCCCCCTCTTTGCACCCTCAAAAACAGTGGCAGAGTTTGATAGGAAATGTATACTTTCCATGCAGCGTTTAGGTATAGGTAGCCCTTGCTATGATGCGACTAGAGAAAAGTGGTTTAGTAGTGGAGGGGATGTACAAGTCAGCTCTGTGTGGAGAGCGTGCTGCGTGGGGAGAAACGCTCGGTCTGCTGGTCGTTCAAAATGAAAGAGCTGGTAGCTCACTGCTTAGTTAAAAGAACTAGTTCTTTTGTGCGACTCGCTCATGAGCGTCACATCACTACTCCATATTGCTAGCAGCGTTAACAGCCTTAGTGTACTATAAATCCTAAAAATCTGGTGTGAAACACTCACACAACTTTCTCTTGCCAATGCAAATAATTAATAATAAACCTAACATTATTAATAAAACATAAGAAATAAACAAAAAACTAACCTCAAAAACATAACCTAATTTTAATCATGAGTGAAAGACGCAAAATGAAAATCAACCTCAGTTTGGCTTAGAAATACGGAAAATCACTCTTTCTCTCTAAACTAGGCTCTGTAGAGAAAAATGCTCTAAATAAAAGCTGTAGATCTTTTAATTTTCTATAAATTTAATTATATACACTTTTGTCGTAAAATGCATTCTAAGGCCAAAATCTTAAAAAAATCGATTTTTCACACGTTTTCGTGAGAAAAAAACAGAAAATCGCAAATTATCGCTAAACTAAGCGTTATACAAAAAAATGTTTGAAATAAAAGTTGTAGGTTTTTAAATTCTCTACAACTTTTATTATATAAGTTTTTGCGCTAAAATTTATATTAAAGCCGTAATCTTAAAAAAACAACGTTTTTACGTGAAAACAGCCTCACCGAGAATTTCAGCAAACATGGCGCCTACCCTATCTTGTAGAGAATAAAAAATTGAGTAAAATAGGCGATTTTAAAAAAAATCGTAGGACCAGTTTTTGAGAAAATCGCAAAAAACTGAAAAATTATACGAATAAACTACTACTTCCGGTTGACCAATTTTGATGAAAATGTTCGTGTCGCGTCCGGTAGTGGTATGTAACTTAAGTTTCAAGTTTCAAGTTCGTACGATGTTCCGTTCTGGAGATATTCTGTTCACACACAGACACACACACACACAGACACACACACACACAGACCAATCGCTAAAAACATGTTTTTTGGGTTCAGGGGGTCTGAAAACGTATAGATCCGGTGAAAACTCGATTTCGAAAAATCGACATGAAAACAATACTTTCCTTCCTATATATTCATATAGGCAAGAGAAAGTAAAAACATTGACTGTATGTTGTAATTTTATAGTTTTGTTGTTCTATTCCCTTCACAAGTCTTCAACTCGTCCATTCGGTAGTAGGCCTACTGTTTTATGTACCTATTGTTTTTACTCTTTTGCTGTTTGGTTTTGTTTATATTAATTTTTTGTGTCGTTTCTATTTTTCATTTATTTAGTTATTAAAATGGAACCTTTATTATTAAAATGGAAAGTGGGTTCCGAGCAGGAAGGTCCTGTATTGATAATATATTCTGCTTGAAACAACTGATTGAAAAAACAATTGGACATGGCAGTGAACTCCATATAGCCTTCATTGATTTGAAGAAGGCTTATGACAGTGTACCAATAAACAGATTATGGGAAGCCATGGAGAGAAGTGGAATAAACAATACATACATCAACGCAGTAAAAAAGATGTATGAAGATAATATGAGTTGCGTGAAAAGTCGAGAAGGGGTGTCAAGCATGTTTCTTGTCAACAAAGGTTTGAGACAGGGGTGTTGTATATCTCCTACCCTGTTTAAGATATACATGAATGCGGCACTGGAAAAATGGTGTAGAAAATGTAGGAATATGGGAGTCCAGTTGGGAAGAGACTACTTTCATACACTTTTGTTTGCTGACGACCAGGTTGTTCTAGCTGAGGATGAAGAAGATTTAGAATACATGTTGCGAAAATTAATAGAGGAGTATGATAAATGGGGGCTAGAGGTGAACACAGAAAAGACGCAGTACTTGGTTATTGGAAGAGATGGAAGAGACCTTAATGTAAACGGAAGCATCATTAAGAATGTTGAAGAGTATAAATATTTAGGAGTGACGTTTACAAAAAATGGAAGGGACGAAAAAGACATAGCTAATAAAATTGTGAAAGGAAAGGCATTAACTGGTCAACTGAACTCAATTCTGTGGAGTCTCAACATAAGAAAAGACATAAAGAAACGAATATTTTCAGCAATAGTGGAAGGTACGGTGACATATGGGGCAGAAGTGTGGACCATTATACAAAACATGAAAAATAGAATCAGTACGGTGGAGAACAGATATTGGAGAAGATGTTGCAGATTGACGTTACGAGATAGGGTAACGAATATAAGAGTAAGAGAAATAATGGGCATTGAAGACTCAATAATAGACCGTATTGAGAGAAAGCAACTGCACTGGTATGGTCACATGCGAAGAATGAGCAACGTACGAATCCCACTGAAGGCATGGAACTGGAGACCGCAGCGAAATAGAAAAAGAGGAAGACCGAGAGGGAGATGGATGGAAGGTATTGACAGAGCCATGGGGAGAAGAAACATGGAGGAGGAGTCATGGCAAGACAGGCAAAAATGGCGTTTTGACTGCGACAAACGACCCATAGTGTTGTAAATAGTCGCCACTATATATATATATATAAAATGGAACCTAGTTGTAGCAGTGAAAATTTGAGCACGAGTTAGTGTAATACGGAAACGACAGGTAATACGCAGTCAGGCTAGGGAGTATATAGTCAGTGTATACAATTTTATGAAAAAAGAAGCTGAACAAAACGGACCAATTTTACTGACCGATGTGAAAAATCGTGTAGCCAGAGCTATGAGGATTTCGCTTAGTACAGTTCTAAGAATTTTGAAAGAAAAACGAAAAACCCTGATGTGCTAATCAGAATACCAAATAAGAAAAGAATGAAAAAGGAAAGTGTAGAGTGAAGTGGACAATTTTGATAAGTGTGTTGTGAGAAGAACAATATATGATTTTCATAAAACAAATGCTGAATGGCCAACTTTGAATTCGTTAATCCTCGTTTTGCAGGAGAAAATTAATTTTAAAGGAAGTAAATGGTCGCTGTGAAAAATTATTAAACATATGGGATTCAGATGGAGAAAGGAAAAAGACAAAAGAAAACATAAAGTTTTTAACTAGTTTTTAGTCTAGTGTAGTAGTTGTAACAGAGTAGTATACAGTTAGAAAGAGAGGGAATGATGATTAAGTGAGAAGGAGACAACACTTGCCCCATTGAAACTATCCCTACTCTACCTACTCGCCCTCCCCTTACAAGTGTCTTCCAAAAACAAATCTACTATAATTGATTGTTTTCTGTTATTTATAAAATGATTATTTTTAACGAATACTTAAAAATAAACTATTTACTTCGCTTCTTTTAAATATACATTAATTTATAAGCAACATAATTAATGTCTAATTATGTGTGATACATCGTGTACCAAAATTACATCACAATGACATAAGTTCTTCTGGCAATACTGAACACTTGCTGGATTGTGTTGAATGTACACACGATTAACATAATAATTGCCCAACAATATACGAGGCGTATTTTTAAAGTAAGGGCCGTTAGAAAATAAAAAGAAATTTGCAAAAACTAATTTTATTTTCAGAATCTACATACTTATCTATTTTTCTACATAGTTTCCAAGTTTTTGTAAACACTTATCATATCGCACAACTAAATTTTGGAAACCTTCTTCATAAAAACTTGCCGCCTGCTGTGATAACCAAGAATTCACGGCCGTTTTCAATTCGTCGTCATCGTCATAACGGCTGCCGCCCAAGTGATGTTTCAGATGACGGAAGAGATGAAAGTCGCTCGGTGCAAGGTCAGGGCTGTAGGGTGGGTGGTCCAAAACTTCCCAGCCAAAAGAGTCCAATGCAGCTCGGGTCTGAGCGACAGTGTGAGGCTGCTCGAGAGAGTTCAAAAGACTCGAGAGTTCCTTGAATTTTCTGACACGTTATGACGAAAATGGTGACGACATGCTGAGTCGGATCGTAACTGGAGACAAAACGTGGATTTCGCATTTCACTCCCGAATCGAAACAACAAAGCATGGAATGGAAACACACGCAATCTCCCGTAAAGGTCGAAGCCAAACAGACTTTGCCACAGCGCAAGATCATGGCGTCCGTGTTTTGGGATCGGCATGGCGTTTTGCTGGTCGACTTTATGGAACGAGGAACAACAATAAATGCAGAAGCTTACTGCCAAACCCTGAGGAAGCTGCGCAGAGCAATTCAAAACAAGAGACGTGGCATGCTCACAAAAGGAATTTTGTTTCTGCACGATAATGCAAGGCCTCACACTGCCGCTCAGACCCGAGCTGCATTGGACTCTTTTGGCTGGGAAGTTTTGGACCACCCACCCTACAGCCCTGACCTTGCACCGAGCGACTTTCATCTCTTCCGTCATCTGAAACATCACTTGGGCGGCAGCCGTTATGACGATGACGACGAATTGAAAACTGCCGTGAATTCTTGGTTATCACAGCAGGCGGCAAGTTTTTATGAAGAAGGTTTCCAAAATTTAGTTGTGCGATATGATAAGTGTTTACAAAAACTTGGAAACTATGTAGAAAAATAGATAAGTATGTAGATTCCGAAAATAAAATTAGTTTTTGCAAATTTCTTTTAATTTTTTTTAAATTTTCAAACGGCCCTTACTTTAAAACTACGCCTTGTAAATATCACACAATTAAACATAGAAAATAACAAATTATTATTACTCGTTTATCACCTTTTTCACGTTGACAAACTCAAAATTCTGTGCATTTGGATCAGTCTGAGATACGTCACCAGTGTCCAAGTCTAGATGCTCCACTTTCAGATCCTATTGACAAAGAAAAACTAAACTGACTCGGTGAAATTCAAAACGTAAAACACGCGCAACTAGAAAGTAAACAGTAGTTCATCTATATACGTCAGCAACAAGTTGGGTCTGTTTATGGTTTTCTATGGAAGTAACAAGAGCCAAGGAGCGATTCTCTTTTTTTTTTTTGTTTTATATCTGACTGTTCTTCAATTTCTGCAAATGGATAGTTCTATTAGCAGTTTATACTAATATAATAAAGAAGAAACGTCTGTTTGTTTGTTTGAATGAGGTAATCTCAGAAACGACTGAACTGATTTTAAAAAATCTTTCATTGTTACGTAGCTTAGAGCTTCCTGATCAATATAGGCTATTTTGAAACTTTAATTAAGTGATTTAAGCAACTTAAACTGTGACAATGTCGAGTGTTTTAATTTAACGGGTGCATAGCACTTTAATTTTTTCTAACTCCTCTGGATGGTGTATTTTTTTGGGCTAGAAGCACGGATTCAACTTTTATATTTCATAGAAAAACGTGAAGAACAACATTCAATTTCAAACACATTAAAACATTGGAAATATTCAAAATGTTTATTTTTGTACTATATTTCATATATTTTGTTTTCATTCGATTTAAGTTCGTTTTCAGTTGATTTAATCAACTGTTAAATCAACTAATGAATTCAACTGCTAATTCATTAGCAGTTGAATCAACAGAATTAATTGTTGAAACTGTTTAAACAGTTCCGCAACTGCTAAACAGAATAAACAAGCGGTTTATTCTGTTTATTCTTGTTTTACACCTGACCGGGAATCGAACCCAGGACACCGGCGTAGAAGACAGTTGCGCCAACCACCACGCCAACAGCTGAGAAATTCTCAGCGTTAGTTTTCAAGTAAGAAAAATTGTTTCCAAATTAATTACTAGGCAGTGCTTAACAACAATTCTAATTTACGTATAACAACCTTCCAGATCACCTTACCAACTAACTTAAGTTGACTAATTAACCAAGATCAATTAATTAATTATAAAATAGGAACAACTTACAATTTCCGTATGCATAACTTCAGTTTTCATGTCCGTGTCAAACCGTACAACACACTGTTGAGGTTTCACAGTTTCTGTATGGATAACTTCAGTTGTCATGTTCGTGTCAAACCGATCAGCAAACTGTTGAGGTTTTACAGTTTCTGTATGCATAACTTTGCTTTTCATGTTCGTGTCAAACCGTTCAACAAACTGTTGAGGTTTTACAATTTCTGTACGCATAACTTTGGTTTTCAGGTTCATGTCAAACCATTCAGCAAACTGTTGAGGTTTTACAGTTTCTGTATGCATAACTTCAGTTCTCATGTTCGTGTCAAACCGTTCAGCAAACTGTTGAGGTTTTACAGTTTCTGTATGCATAACTTTGGTTTTCAGGTTCATGTCAAACCATTCAGCAAACTGTTGAGGTTTTACAGTTTCTGTATGCATAACTTCAGTTCTCATGTTGGTGTCAAACCGTTCAGCAAACTGCTGAGGTTTCACAGTTTCTGTATGCATAACTTTGGTTTTCATGTTGGTGTCAAATCGTTCAGCAAACTGTTGAGGTTTTACAGTTTCTGTACGCATAACTTTGGTTTTCAGGTTCATGTCAAACCATTCAACAAACTGTTGAGGTTTTACAATTTTTGTATGCATACCTTTGGTTTTCTTGTTCGTGTCAAACCGTTCAAAAAACTGTTGAGGTTTCACAGTTTCTGTATGCATAACTTTGGTTTTCATGTTCGTGTCAAACCATTCAACACACTGTTGAGGTTTTACAGTTTCTGTACGCATAACTTCAGTTTTCATATTAGAGTCAAACTGTTTAACAAACTGTTGAAGTTTAAATAATTCCATTATAACTTGAAGTAAATTTATCCAAATTAAATTTCGATGAAATTTTCAGTTTTTCATCGTCTGAAAGCATAAATATAAAAATATTTTCAAATTTCACACAAATTTACAGCAAAACAAAACAAACATGCTTAACAGAATTTAATTAAAACTGGAGAAACATTTTGGATCCGTCGGAGAAAAAATTTCCGACAACAAATGCTTTCTTAGGAATAGAAAATGTTATATCTGAAGCATGATAACTGCTTAACCACAATAGCACTCATGGTCCTCTGTTTAAAGCAATTTGCACTTAACACACGCATGAAATCATTGCCATTTTCTAAATTGTTAACATAATTGCGTACAGTATAACATGCTTTAGTATTTCTCCCACAGTTCTTTCACAGTAACACTCCCGGCCGTAATGAAACCAACCTACCTGAGAAAAAAAAATTAAGATTAACAGGTTGACTGCTATTCGAATGATGATCAGTCTTGCTAGAAACGCTACAATGGTTTTCCCCTTTTCATGCAGTTTAGTATATCTGGCACTGCTGGGGGGAAGCATGGCAGAGCTACAGAAGCAAATTTCATCGGTAGAGGATTTGGCTGCAAAACTTGGTTTAAAGATCTCTCATATGAAAAAAACCAAAATCATGGCTATCAACTCTCTGGTAGTCAGCAAATTACAAGTGAATGACTACTGGGTAGAAATCGTAGAAAACTTTATAAGTATCTCGGAGAAACCATAAACCACAACGGAAACGAAAGTTCTGCATGGAGGGAACGTATCAACAAGTTCCTTAAAGCTCAGAAATGCACCCAAGATACCTACAACAAAAGGTCTTTGTCCACCGGCACTAAAATACGGCATTATACAACTGTTGTGCAACCAGAGGTCACTTATTGCAGTGAAACCCTGATGGGACTGACTAAGAAAAACAGGATTCGAAAAGTTCAGATGCTGGTATCTGGCTGGTTTTATCAACCAGAGAAGTTTACAGAGACATTGAACCTGTAACAGACACAATGCGCAAAAAACGGATCTTTTTCCTTGGACATATCATAAGAACTCCACAAACAAGAATCCTCAGACAACTAATAGAATATATGTGGGACCTTAAGTCAGGGCCGGCTTGGATTTGTGAAGTGAAGGACTTTGAGTGGAGCTGAACCTAACATTGGAGGACCTTGAAAAAAATCCGATAACCTGAAAGCGATCAAACACACAAATATCAGGTTCAAAGAAACGGTTAGAAAAATACTGAACCCTCAAGTTTTTTCAGATGCTAAATGGGCTCTGCTAGATCCCAGAGAATGAAGAACTACTGGGAGAGGATTAGGAGGAAATTGAGGAACTGATATTATTTGACTAAAGTGGTCCAATGGGCCTTACAAGAAAAAAAACCTTGAGACACAAAATGAAAACATTGAAAAACATTGAGAAAATTGAAAACGTTGTTGAGACACAAAAATATGTGTCTCGCATGTATTGGTACCTATAAGAAATTTCATTTTACATCATGCATAATTTTAGACATAAAAAATTTACAAATAATGTTGAGTAATAAAGTTCAAAACATAACCTGCGAGTAACTTAAATTATAACAGAAAATATATAATCTGTGCTTTTCCTTATGAAATTTTTTTAGTTAATTTGTAAGCAGCATCAACATCTTTGTAGCGACTACTTTAGGGTATAAAACAATGAATTTTAACTCAAAATAATTTCCAGACCCTAGCCGAGAATTAAACCCAGAACCTTTTGTTTGGTAAGCTAACCCATAAACCACAGTAAACAATCAGTTTTATTATAAAATAACTATACTGTCAATTCAAGAAAAACCATTATTGTAACATGTAATTGATTAAAAAATAACGCAAATAATAATTAAAAAAAGTGCAAAAATCAATGCCAAATATAAAATTCAATAACATCTGAATACAACGAAAAATAACAATGTATGAGTAACAATAGAAAAAATTTTTAGTTATTAATGGTAAACTAATGTTCGATTTATAAAATATTTTCTAACAGATGAATTGAACGTGTTTTCATTATAATAATATTAAGCTTAGAGCGAATAATTTGTGTTGTGTGGAATTTTGTTTTTGATCATGCTGTGCATATTTTTACTTTCTCTTGCCTATATGAATATATAGGAAGGAAAGTATTGTTTTCATGTCGATTTTTCGAAATCGAGTTTTCACCGGATCTATACGTTTTCAGACCCCCTGAATCCAAAAAACATGTTTTTAGCGATTGGTCTGTGTGTGTGTGTGTGAACAGAATATCTCAAGAACGGAACATCGTACGAACTTGAAACTTGAAACTTAAGTTACATACCACTACCGGACGCGACACGAACATTTTCATCAAAATCGGTCAACCGGAAGTAGTAGTTTATTCGTATAATTTTTCAGTTTTTTGCGATTTTCTCAAAAACTGGTCCTACGATTTTTTTTAAAATCGCCTGGTTTACTCAATTTTTTATTCTCTACAAGATAGGGTAGGCGCCATGTCTGCTGAAATTCTCGGTGAGGCTGTTTTCACGTAAAAACGTTGTTTTTTTAAGATTACGGCTTTAATATAAATTTTAGCGCAAAAACTTATATAATAAAAGTTGTAGAGAATTTAAAAACCTACAACTTTTGTTTCAAACATTTTTTTGTATAACGCTTAGTTTAGCGGTAATTTGCGATTTTCTGTTTTTTTTCTCACGAAAACGTGAGAAAAATCGATTTTTTTAACATTTCGGTCTTAGTATGCATTTTACGACAAAAGTGTATATAATAAAAGTTATAGAAAATTAAAAGATCTACAACTTTTGTTTAGAGCATTTTTCTCTACAGAGCCTAGTTTAGCGTGAAAGCGTGATTTTCCGTATTTTTAAGCCAAATTGAGTTCGATTGTCATTTTGCGTCATTCACTCGTGATTAAAATAAGGTTATGTTTTTGAGGTTAGTTTTTGTTTATTTCTAATATTTTATTAATAATGTTAGGTATATTATTAATCATTTGCATTGGCAAGAGAAAGTTGTGTGAGTGTTTCACACCAGATTTTTAATTAATGCGCATGCTCACTTGTGTTGCTGGTTGCATACATCGGAGTACTCTTAGCGTAGACAGACTCTAAACATAAAGTTGCTGCTTTAGAAAATGTTACTAAAACCAGTTTGGTTGTACGGCGTTCAACTTTGGGGGAACTACCAGCAAAAGTAACATAGAGATAATTCAAAGGTTCCAAAATAAGGTTCTTCAGGTTATAACAAGGGCACCATGGTTTGCAAGGAATGCAGAAATACAACATTATTGCAACCTTCCTGATGTAATGGACGAGGTCAGGCGTTTTAATAGAAAATAACAGGCAAGAATTGAAAGCCACAAAAACGAATTAACCATAAATCTTCTAAATAATGCATAAGAAGTTAGGCGCCTGAAACGTTACCATATTATGGACTTGTCTGATACAGTTTAAATGTACATAAAATTATATTGAAAAGTATTCCATATTGTAAAATGTAAATATCTTTGTACATAGTCATTTTCTCTTTTAACATATGAATAATTGATATAATGAGAGGTACTCAGGATAATGAGGCCTCAACTTGTGATTTGTAAATTCAAAAGATTTGTTTATAGTTTATTTTTAAACAAAAACTGATTGCAAATAATGTCATTTAATAAAAAAAACTAAACATAAACAAATCCGTTAATATACATGATTTTCTACACAATTATCCGCAATTTTATTACGTTCATGAATATGTAGTGATATACCAAAGGGATAATTAAATAGAATCAGGGCTAGTTACCGATTGTAATTAATAACTAAATTCATGATTTGCGGGAAAATAACTTCATATTCTCATTCAGCACATAATAAAGTATCGATTTAGAAAAAAAATTTCACAATCGGTGACGACCCCAGATTCTAAATAATTTTCCTGATTTTACCATAGCCCTTTCTCGACCGTTGTTTAAGTAGCATACCTTTAGTTTCCGAGATCTAAACAAGTGTTTTTGTAAACACATATTTCACGTGTTGTGTAGTTTGATTGTACTAATCAACCCATAAGAAACTAATATAAATACAGTATTTAAAGATATTACTTACAGTATACACTGCTAAATCCGATTTTATTATAACCCTTTCCAACCCTTTGTTGAAAAAGCATACCTTTAATTTCCAAAGTTGTTTACAGGTTACACACCTGCATTTCACATTTTATCCTGTAGAAGCGCTGCTTTTCTATATATACTTTATTTTAGCTCCTTGTCAAGTATTTCAGATTGATATTTTTTTAAAACTTAATTGGATAAATATTTATTTAAAAAGTTAATTGGATAAAACCAAAATGTTATTTACAAATCAACCGCACAATTGTTTAAAACAATGAAAACAAATTAATCTATTCGATGCCTTCGTAATTACTTCGCCTTCATGTACTTATTATATTTTTCCTAAATTTATTTGCATCAGTTGAACTATCAAATTACAAGTAAATATGTACGATTATTGTTCAATCTTTTAATTTGAGAAATTGTTTTTGCTTGGAGCAATTTGGAAAGGAACGAGAATTTATGTTATTGTATAAACATTTGTTCCATCATAAATAAAATAGTACATTACGGGAATATATATATATATTATTTATTGTGATTTACTTAAATTTGATATTATATTGTAAATGTTTGTTTATAGCTTGTGTTTAAATTATTACAAGCGGCGGGAATTGTAGAAGACAATAAAATTGTTAGCCATTAATGATTATATCGCGCTGCAATCAATCTAGCAGCTGTTATTCAAACCAACCAATGACGAAAATTCCAGTTATTTTATAAACAGAAATTTTCAAATTAAGGCGGGTTCGTATCCCTATCTTACACTTTGTTAACGTTTGTACCTTTTTGTCAGGAACTATAATAGGTAAAGACCTGCGGTTTGTTTTGTATTAAGGTTTATTTATTTTTACAGGTTGTGTGTGTATGAAATCTATATATACGATTTAATATATTTTTGGCAGGCAAAACTGTAGTACCCTAACATTGACGCAAAAAATTATTTTTCCTCAGCAAATATTAAATATTTTATAAAAATCTGTTCACACACAAAGAAGAACAAGGCTACACTCCTGAGAGTGTGATTAATTGAACCCCAACCATCAAAGTACACCGGCAACCACCGTCTAGTATTCAAATCCGTATAAAAGTAAACTACCTATACAAATAATTTTTAAAATATTATCGCCATATGAACATTGTTTATATATCACTAGCATGCCCCGTCACGGCTTTGCACGCGAAAAATGGTGTAATCACTTTTCAGCTGTTCTTGCTTTTGAAGATTTTCTTCCTAGTGACGTTTTTTATGGCATCATTAAAAATGGAAAAAAACCAAAAACTTATTACTTAATTAGCGATTTTCTGTTTTTTTCTCACGAAAACGTGTGAAAAATCAATTTTTTTAAGATTTTTACGACAAAAGTGTATATAATCATATTTATAGGAAATTAAAAGCTCTATATCTTTTATTTAAAGCATTTTTCTCTACAGTGTCTGGTTTAGCGTGAAAGAGTGATTTTCCGTATTTTTAAGCCAAACTGAGGTTGAATTTCATTTTGCATTTTTCATCATGATTAAAATAAGGTTTTGTTTTTTGAGGTTATTTTTTTGTTTATTTCTAATGTTAGGGTATATTGGTCATTATTTACATTGGCAAGAGAAAGTAGTGTGAGTGTTTCACACCAGATTTTTTTTTTTTTAAATAGGAATGCTTTATTTAAAAAAATAATATAACTGATGTATAGTTGTTCCATAAAAATCTATTTTGTGTATTTCTTACAAATTTTGTTTATTTATAAATGATTATGTAAATATTACAATTATTATTATGATTATGTAAATAAACTATATCACGGCTGGCCTGTGGTGTAGTGGTCAGTGCAACTGGCTACTATGCCGGGGTCTCTGGTTCGATTCCCGGTCAGGTCTGGCATTTTTTTCATCTGTAAATCACCACATATCATTACCTTCGTACAAGCCCAAGGATTATGTAGGCATCATCACTCAATATAAAAAAAAAAAAATGTAATAATAAATAAGATTAACTATAAATCTGTAGTCTACTTAGGTAAATATAATATAGAAAAATACAGGGTTGGAATCCTTTTGTTTCATCTTTTAATTTCTTCTTC
The DNA here is from genome assembly GCA_035578175.1 of Catonia carolina. NCBI lineage: Eukaryota > Metazoa > Arthropoda > Insecta > Hemiptera > Achilidae > Catonia > Catonia carolina. The sequence continues at coordinate 13,598,241 of JAQMRL010000015.1, forward strand.
ACATGTCTGTTCTTTCGGGGAACTTTTTTTTCATATCCTCACACATTTTTTTCTGTTCCGCGAATTCAACATGAATCAATTTTACTCAAAATTGATACAATATTTGCTCCTGGGTTTATTCCTAATTGTTTTATAATGTCACACTTCTATATATTACCATCATTATAGGTTGAAATGGCATCATGAATACCTAATGTCATGGTTTTAATGCCAACAAATACAGATTTGGGGATTCTACTCCAGATGATATGATTGAATGACTCGCTTATATTTTGAGTATTGCCATGAAGGCATTTTTGTAATAAATCAATTCGAGACAAATCAGCTAGGACAGGTTTGATAACATCTAGTAGTACAGCAGTAGGCAGTGAATGCTTATGTGAGTATTTTTTGTTTTCTTTGATGGCCTTTTGATACAAAAAAAGGCAACTAGCTACGCAAAATGTTCCTCAACAACTCAAAAGGGACAATTTTCGTCATGCAGTACTATTTTAAAAAAATCGTAAATAAATTAAAATTGGGAATAAAAACATAAATTTGGTATCAAAATGCTCAGAAATTACCAAATATTTATATAAAAATATAAAAACAAAATTGATTTTTTTTTTTTTTTGGGGGGTAGTGGTTACCTTAAGAATAGAAATAGGAAATACTAATCTTTAAAAGAAAGAGTAGCATTAGAGTTATTTCTATTTCATAACGCCCATAGCAGACAGGCGGAGTGTCAAATTATTTACACTCAATCTGTTAGTTGCAGGGCTAAAATAAATAGTTCTGTTTCTTATCACATGGTCAGCCACCAATTAAATGACTGAATCATTTAAGAACAGAAGAGGTAGAGGTGTAAAAGATACTAATCAGAGTTATCTGCTCTGAAAGTAATGAATTTCATTATACAGCCAGACCCTGTGGTGAATGAAGTGAAGGTGTTATTTGCAGAGTGGAAAATGTGCTTTTCAGAGGGCCCAGCATGCTGATAAGCGTACTTTTCCACTCAGTGAGGAAGGCATGGTAAACCACCTCACTCCTCGTTTTACTTAGTAAAACCTCTACAGGTTCAAACCAGCCTACAGGCTGATCACCTAAACAACACATAATGAATTAATAAAATAATAATTTCACCAACCTTCTTTATAAACTGAGTCACCTTTATTTTTATTCTTACACGTATTTCGGTGGATCCACCATCATCAGGGTAAATTAAAAAAAAAAAAAATGAAACTAAAAAAACTGTTATCTCACTTATTTAAAATTTACAGAAGATGATACATCTTCAGGATGTAGAGCAAAATCAGGACATTTTGAATGAACAGGTCAAATTTAGGAATGAAGTGATATCGACTGCTGCTGCTATTTACAGTAAATATGAGAATGGATAAATTAAAATAAATTAATTTTAAATCAGTTTTATACAAATGACTGAAGATGAATCATCTTCTGTAAATTTTAAATAAGTGAGATAACAATTTTTTTTTTTAATTTACTCTGATGATGGTGGATCCACCGAAACACGTGTTAGTAAGAATAAAAATAAAGGTGACGCAGTTTAAAAGGAAGTTTGGTAAAATTATTATATAAATTCATTATTATTATTATTATTATACACGTTGTAGACCCTTATGCATCACGTGAAGCTTCTACGGTTCTTCCTGCGGGCTCTCCAAGACATCTGCATCTTCTCACTCATGGCTTTCTTCCTCTCCTCTGTCCACGTAGTGCCGGTCTTCTTGGTTCTGATCTCTGGCTGCACTTCCCACTCGTCTATTCTTTTTTTATATGTATCGAGGTCTGTCGCGTCTTCAGAAGTGAGTTGAGCGTTGTCAAGGTCTCTTCTTACTTGTTCGGCCCATGTCATGCCTTTAAGATTTTCTGTAGCAATAAGAATCTGGTGGGTAAAGTCTGTGTTCAGGAAGTCGTTGTATGTGTCCATAGAATTTAAGTCGTTTTTTTCTAATGTCTACTGAAATGTTTGAAATTTTCTCTGTGGTTCTGTTGGGTTGTATCCATCGTAGCAGGTATCCATCGTCAGTTTTTCGTGGTCCAAGTATTTTCCATATAAATTCATTGTATGATATAGAAAAATTTCTAACTGCAGGATGCATTATAAAGATTTATTTTTGCATTAGAGTTATATCTTAAATAATTGTTATTGTTAGAAAATAAGAGTAGCCATTGGGTTTTATTTTCTTATGATAATGTAATCCTTAGGTAGTTTAAGTTTGAATAAAATTGTTCGTTAGTCTAAGACTAGTTACAATGAATGTGTTGTTTAGGTCATCAGCCAAAAAGCTGGTTTGAACCTGTAGAGGTTTTACTAAGTAAAACAAGGAGTGAGGTGGTTTACCATTGCCACAACTCACTGAGTGGAAAAGCAGAAATCTTCCACTCTGCAAATGACACCTTCACTTCATTCACCACAGGGTCTGGCTGTATAATGAAATTTCATTACTTTCAGAGGAGATAACTCTAATTAGTATCTTTTACACCTCTACCTCTTACAATAAATAAATATTTCAATAATAAATAATATAAATAAATATCACATTCAGAAACAGGATAAACGAGTGGAATGTGATGCCAGAGAATGAGGTCCTTAGGAGGACAGGGACAAAGTGGACAGAGGAGAGGAAGCAAACACATGGGGAGAGAATGAGAGAAGTATGGAAAATGAGAAAGAATTTCCAACAAATGAGTCGGAATGATTTGCGCGATCCATCAGGGTCCATACGCACATAATAATAATAATAATAATAATAAATATAAATATCAATATAATATAAATATTATTATTAAATAACTCAATGTTGTTTAGGTCATCAGTCGAAAGGCTGGTTTGAACCTGTAGAGGTTTTACTAAGTAAAACGACGAGTGAGGTGGTTTACCATAGCCAAAACTTACTCAGTGGAAAAGTACACTTATCAGCATGCCGGGCCCTCTGAAAAGCACAAATCTTCCACTCTGCAAATGACACCTTCACTTCATTCACCACAGGGTCTGGCTGTATAATGAAACTCATTACTTTCAGAGGAGATAACTCTGATTAGTGTCTTTTACACCTCTACCTCAATAAATAAATATCTCAATAATATATATCTCAATATAAATAATATAATATAATAATATAAATTGAAATATATATTTCTAACCACCAGAATACGGTAACATAAAACACTTACCAATGTTTATAGCGCTTTTGTGTATCTTGTACACATCTTCAGTGGTTAGAAATATATATTTCAATTTTAAATAATACGGCTGTTTAAAAATCGTACATAGGATGTTTGATAAAATAATAATATAAATATCAATATAATAATATAAATATTATTATTAAATAACTCAATATAATAATGTAAATAATAAAATATCTCAATCTCAATAAACTATTTTATATTGTAATAGCTAACCGATAGGTCTTTGTAGCCAATGTCACTGTACGCAATAACTACTGTACTTATAATTCTTCTATACTGGAATCGAACGAATCTGATACTAACCTATCGCTCTCACTAAAATGATCCAACCCGCTAAATGGCCAAACATTAGCTAATTTCTCAACCTGAAAAAAATATTCGTCCGTCCTGAGTCTCCAGTATACGATCGGAGAAGTAATCTGCTCTGCCTGCCCTGCCCTGCTCGTGTCCGTCTCGAATGGCCTGTGCCACCTGCGCTCCAGTATACAATTGTTGTAAACAATGTTTACAATTGAATTTTTTTAACGTCGCTAATATACGATAATTTACATGGTTCAGCGCCATGGATGCATACGTGGCGCCCAGCAGTACCTCATCTGCTGCGCCGAGAGTGCCACGTGTGTGTCCCACACAGTATTATTTTTCTGGTGTTCTTACATCATCAATTTTTTAGTTGTGCTCTTTAAAATAAACATTATCCTTTAAGCGTTTTCAATTACACCGTTCAGATTACTTGCAATTATTGTAGTTTCATAAAGAGACTCTGTAATTAATTATTTTAACCATTACATTTAATAAAACAGTTTTTGTCTACTTTTTAATGTTTACCGCTTTTATATTTCAAAAACTCAACACATTCACTATCACGCATGTTAATGAAACACAGCTTACAAAACTTTTCAACTTCAGTCTACGAAGAAAATCGAAAAGAACCGATACAATACCAAAAGATAGGCCTAACTGATGAAACTAAAAATGAGTTAAACACAGGCAAGTGCAAACAGTTGTATTAAACTAGTCACAGACATCAATTATTTTAATGACATGAAATAAACAATCTGAAATGATAAACAACGGAATAGTTTACTCTCCTGTTATAATTCAAGCGCATTAGTCTTATATTACTTGTGACCAAAAATAAAACTGAACCTATAATAAAAACCTATTAATCATAAATAATAATGTAGTAATAGTAAATAATGTAACGAAAAATAACAATGTAAGAATAACAATAGTAAAATTTTTAGTTGTTAATGGTAAACTAATGTTTGATTTATAAAACATTTTCTAACAAATGAATTGAACGTATTTTTATAATATTAAGCTTAGAGCGAATAATTTATTAGTGTTGTATGGAATTTTGTTTTTGATCATGCTGTGAGTATTTTTAATTAATGTTAATACGCATGCTCACTTGTATTGCTGGTTGCCTACGTCGGAGTACTCTTAGCGTAGACAGACTCTAGGTGGCACTCAACGTGTTAAGAGGCAGTTCGATAATAACTCAACCGATGGAGGCGAAGCAAGTCAGTGATCGGCTGGCTTGCATGTGCCGAAGCATCACGTCCAAGAGAGCACACCTGCTCCCTTACTTTTTGTAGCAGTTTTTCGTGCCCGTGCCTCTGGAAACTCCTCGGCTTTTTATGGCTACTTTTCAGCCACGCATTGGTCTCGCCGAGGTGAGCTGAGATGCTGGGCTTCAGTCTGTCTATCCCTATCCTTGTCCTCGGCATCTAGCACTTTTTCTATCCGTGCTAGAGGCAACTTCTCCTACTGTAGCTTTTGCCCAACCCAAGTGGTGTTAGTCGTACCGTGCCCAAGGGTGGATGGCACTGGGGCTTTTAATCAGTGTCTTAACGGTGCCTGTAGGATACCTGGCGCCTCCTACAGTATTTTGCCTTACCTCTGTACGCGGGGCTATGCAGGGGCGGACTTATTATCTCCCTAGCTGCAAGTGGGGACCAGATGGTACCCATTTCATTTGAAATTATGAAAAACAGCTATGGATGCTGTGACTCTGGAAGGAGTGGATTTAAACTACTCCCCTGAGTTAGAGTATCTGGGGGCTGTCATGGATAGTGGCCTAACTTGGTAAGGCCACAGGTCCAGGACTGTGGAGAAGGCTATAGAGGCCTTATGGATATGTGAGAGTCTGCTGGGAGGACTCCGGGGCTTGGGCCTCGTATGGTGGAATGGGCTCATGTGGGCATTATTCTGCCAATGGTCACGTACGAAGTTGATGTATGGTGGCCAACAACAAATCTAGGACGGCGCAGGATCGGCTGAGGAGCTATAGAGACTGGCCTGCCTAGGGATATGTGGTGCAATGTGCACTGGTCCAACGGCCACTATGGAGGCGATGGTTGATTTGCCTCCTTTTCATGTGCAAGTGAAGGGAGAGGCGATAGGAACTGCCTTGAGGCTGGAGGACGGGATCGGGGTCCCATCAGTGGAGATGGGCCACACTGAGATCTTCAAGGATTGAAGGGATGGGTGTGGTAGGTGGTCCTTGGGACCGTATGAACAGAGCATACAAATTCTCCAACACACTGAGGATGGAAAATTTCTGATCGTCAGGAGTGGGCGGAGGGTAGGCCGGTGATGCCGGAAGGGGCTACCTTTTGGTATATTGAAGGCCCTGTGATGAGTGGAGGAGCGGGATTGGGGGCCTGGGGGGCCGGGGGAATGACTTCCCTGGCCCTTGGGTGTAACATGACCGTCTTCCAAGATGAAATATGGGCCATTGAGGTCTGTGCGGAGAGGTGTATTGTAAGGCGCCTCAGTGGGTCGCACATTTATATTTTTGCAGTTGCATTGTGGGTGGCTGCAAAAGTATAGCACTGTTGGGTGGGGATGTGTTAACACCCGCTCAGGTAAGTGCACTAGATCCTAGGCAGACCCTGCGCTTTATTGAAAGTGCGGGCCTTGCATAAATTAGGAATAGGGGCAATCACAAAAGATCTTTTAGGTCGCGGTGAGGAGAGGCTGGAGAAGCCTGAACGCCCTTGATGTAAATAAATAAAATAAATAACTCAACCGATTGAATCCGAACTGTTTGCGCCGTTACACCGGCAAGCTTATTTGTCCGCTCTATCGCTATGCGATAACATGTGCTGGGCTAGCTGAGATTTCCGTCTAAAATCATACTGACACAAACCGCATTTAAACGGTTTACCTCTATGCGATAACATATGATCGACTAGATGAGGTTTCTGTCTAAACTCGCTTTGGCAAATATCGCATTTGAACGGCTTGGTACCGCTGTGTAATAACAAATGCGTGTTCAGCGTAGATCTATGCCTAAATTCTTTTCGACACGAATCGCACTTAAATCGCTTAGCACCACTATGTGTTAACAAATGACTCATCATTAAACGCCGGTGCGTGAATCGTTTGTGACAAATATCGCACTCGAACGATTTCGTACCGCTATGCATCAAAAAGTGCTGAGTCAGATCGTTTCGGCGGCAAAACTGTTTCGAGCATATGTGACACATAAATGGCTTCGCACCACTATGCGACAACATGTGTCCGTTCAGCGTAGCTTTACGTGTGAATTCCTTACGACACAAATCACATTTGAATACCTTACGACCACTACATGATACAGTGTTATTGTTTGTCGGGCAACTTAATTTAGAATCACTATTTACGGTAACACCGTTTTCGTCGCCACTAAAACAAGTACGGTCTCTATCAATGCACAAGAGTTCTTCTCCACTCGATTTATCTTCATTAATATAAACATCTTCACAATCGCCTGAATCCTGAAAAACAAAATAATAATAATAATAATAATAATAATCTGGCGTGAAACACTCACACAACTTTCTCTTGCCAATGCAAATAATTAACAATTAACCTAACATTAGTAATAAAACATTAGAAATAAACAAAAACCAAACCTCAATAAACATAACCTAATTTTAATCACGAGTGAAAGACACAAAATGAAAATCAACCTCAGTTTCGCTTAAAAATATAAAAAATCACTCTTTCACGCTTGTCATGGAACGGTACAGTAAAATAGGTGAGCTAGCACACCCCCGCACGCTTCGCACACTTGAGTGAACGGCACAGAGCGTGCCATACAATTGAACGATGAGACGGGGTGAACTGTGGAAGTGAGCTAGTAGATTCTTATACGTACAGCACTGAGCTCAGCTAGTGAATAAACAGACAGTGAGTCGAGCCAAGGGTGACTTTCACTCACTCCTTCGCACACAGCACGTTGTGTTTGCGCGTGTGTCAACCTGAACGTTCATTCATCCCTTCCACAAACAAATTTTTGTCATGTGTCTATCTCTGTTTTGTACGCAAGTGGTAAAATTGTTATAGTACAGTACAATGGTATTTTACAACCACTTATCTCAGGGTTGTTGTAGTATAGTATGAAAAAATAATGACCCCCTCTCCGCACCCGTCTTCTGTACCCTCACAAACAAAAGGCAGAGTTTGATACAATATGTATACATTCCATGCAGCGTTTAGGTAGCCCTTGCTATGACGCGACTAGAGAAAAGTCGAGGGGATGTACAAATCAGCTCTGTGCAGAGAGCGTGCTATGTGGGGAGAAACGCTCGGTGTGCTGGTCGTTCAAAATAAAAAAGGTGGTAGCTCACCACTCAGTTCACTTTCACTTTCACTTTACAACAAGGGCGTTCAGGCTTCTACAGCCCCTCCTCACCGCGACCTAAAAGATCTTTTGTGATTGCCCCTATTCCTAGTTATGCAAGGCCCACACTTTCGATAAAGCGCAGGGTCTGCCTAGGAGTGCACTTACCTGAGCAGGTGTTAACACATCCCCACCCAACAGTGCTCTACTTTTGCAGCCACCCACTATGCAACTGCAAAAATAAAAATGTGCGACCAACTGAGGCGCCTTACAATACACCTCTCCGCACAGACCTTAATGGCCCATATTTCATCTTGGAAGATGGTCATGTTACACCCAAGGGCCAGGGAAATCATTCCCCCGGCCCCCCAGGCCCCCAATCCCACTCTTCCGCTCATCACAGGGCCGTTAGTATACCAAAAGGTAGCCCCTTCCGGCATCACTGGCCGTCCCTCCGCCCACTCCTGACGATCAAAAATTTCCATCCTCAGTGTGTCGGAGAAGTTGTATGCTCTGTTCATACGGTCCCAAGGACCACCTACCACACCCATCCCTTCAATCACCTTGAAGATCTCAGTGTGGCCCATCTCCGCTGATGGGACCCCGATCCCGTCCTCCAGCCTCAAGGCAGTTCCTATCGCCTCTCCCTTCACTTGAACATGAATAGGAGGCAAATCAAACATCGCCTCCATAGCGGCCGTTGGACCAGTGCACATTGCACCACATATCCATAGGCAGGCCAGTCTCTTTAGCTCCTCAGCCGATCCTGCGCCGTCCTCAGATCTGTTGTTGGCCACCATACAACATCTTCGTACGTGACCATTGGCAAAATGATGCCCACACAGGCCCATTCCACCATACGAGGCCCAAGCCCCGGAGTCCTCCCCCACAGACTCTCACATATCCATAAGGCCTTTATGGCCTTCTCAACAGTCCTGGACATGTGGCCTTTCCAGGTTAGGCCACTATCCATGACAACCCCCAGACACTCTGCCTCAGGGGAGTAGTTTAAATCCACTCCTTCCAGAGTCAAAGCATCCATAGCTGTTTTTCATGATTTTTACATGAAATGGGTACCATCTGGTCCCCACGTGCAGCTGGGGAAATAATAAGTCCGCCCCTGCATATCCCCGCGTACAGAGGTAAGGCAAAATACTGTAGGAGTTAGCCAAGTATCCTACAGGCACCGTTAGACACTGATTAAATGCCCCAGTGCCATTCACCCTTCGGCACGGTACGACTGACACCACTTGGGTTGGGCAAAGACTACAGTAGGAGAAGTTGCCTCTAGCACGGATAGAAAAAGTGCTAGATGCCAGGGACAAGGATTAGGATAGACAGACAGAAGCCCAGCATCTCAGCTCACCTCGGCGAGACCAATGCGTGGCTGAAGAGTAGCCATAAAAGAAAAGCCGAGGAGTTTCCAGAGGCACGGGCACGAAAAACTGCTACAGAAAGTAAGGGAGCAGGTGTGCTCTCTTGGACGTGATGCTTCGGCACATGCAAGCCAGCCGATCACTGACTTGCTTCGCCTCCTCACCACTCAGTTAAAAGAGCTAGCTCTTTTGTGTGACTCGTTCATGAGTTTCGCATCACTATTTCACGCTAAACTAGGCTCTGTAGAGAAAAATGGTCTAATTTAAAATTTAAAGTTGTACATCTTTTAATTTCCTATAAATTTGATTGTATACACTTTGTTGTAAAATGCATACTAAGGCCGAAATCTTAAAAAAATCGATTTTTCACACGTTTTCGTGAGAAAAAAACAGAAGATCACTAATTACCGCTAAACTAAGCGTTATACAAAAAAAAGTTTGAAAAAAAAGTTGCAGGATTTTAAATTCTCTACAACTTAAGCACTGTAACATAATAAACAGTAGGAATGGCTTGCCGAGTGTTTTACCTTATTTAAATTTAGCATTATATGAGGGTAACTCAATTATTATCTGCAATTTAGTTATATTTTTGTTTATGTTGGCAGTACTGTCGTTTTGCAGTGATGACGCATGCTTTGTTTATTTGTGGTTATATGTATGCAAGTTTCAACTGACACTGTTGCATAAACAAACGCGCTTGGACATCTGCAAAAAACATTTCGATTGCTATGGTAACGAACGGACAACTTCTTAGACAGGATCATTACTGGTGACAAAACTAGGATCCATCATTACGAGCCGGAGAGTAAATGGCAGAGTATGGAATGGAAACATCCAAATTCGCTGTGCAAGAAAAAATTCAAGACCCAACCGTCTGCAGGAAAACTGATGCTTATGGTTTTTTGGGACTCACAAGGTCCAATACTGGAACATTGTCAGGAAAGGGGCACAACAATAAACAGTGTACGTTACAATGAGATGCTTACTGCCAAGCTAAAGCCTACAATTCGAAGCAAACGCCGAGGACTGCTGTCAAAAGGTGTTGTGTTGTGTTGTTGCACGACAACGCCCATCTGCATACTGCTGCCTACACCGCTGAAATGCTCCAGAAACTCAATTTTGAAGTACTGGCTCATCCTCCATATAGTCCCGATCTTGCTCCTTCTGATTATCACTTGTTTTGTCCACTCAAAGGGGCATTAAGGGGCCGTCGATTTACCTCGGACGAAGCATTGAAAGAAGCGGTGCATTCCTGGCTTGCATCTCAACCAAAAGCGTTCTTTTAAGAGGGCATCAGGAAACTTGAACAATGCTGGACCAAGTGCGTTGAAAAGCAAGGGGACTATGTTGAAAAATGATGTACTTGTAAGTTTCCTATTTGATTACAATAAAATTTTATAACTACATTGCAGATAATAATTGACTTACCCTTGTATAATGCGTGCACAAACAAAAGAACCTCCTAAAAATGAACTCTACTGCACAGAGAGAGAAAAAATGATAGATCCGTCACATTCTTTCTCTCTCGCACACCGTGCCAGTAGAGGGGATCAGTTGAAAACAGTTTGTCTGTTATGTACTACTCACAGTTAATTACACTTGGGCGAAGATTTTTTTGATAGTTTTATTCCTATAAGGCTGAAATCTTAAAAAAATCAATTTTTTTACACAATTTCATGAAGAAAAAACAGAAAATTGCTAATTACCGCTAAACTAAGACATTGAAATTTTGTATAAAAATCAGGACAAAAATGTCGAGTGAGGGAACTTTAAGCAATTTAAGCTCGTAAGAATGTAAGAGAAATAACTTCGCTGTTTTATTACCTGTTCCACTTTAACAAACTGAAAATCAAAACCATTCGGGTCTGACTGAGAAATTTCACCCGTGTCCAATTCTTCGTTCTCAACCTTCACTGTCTGTTGGGGCAGATAAAAAAAAACAAATTAGGTTCAAATTCAGAAAATACAGGGTTTGTATAAAAAGTCACCGGACTGAGCTTGTGACGCCCTGGTAAAACGTTTGTAAACCGGTTGTTGGTGCTCTAGTGGTGGTGGGGGATTGAGGGAAGGGGAGCGGGCCAGAGTCAGTTGCCTCTAGACGCTTGGAGGGTTAGCATCGTGCGAGAGCGCAGTGCGTGTTCAGTGATCTCGTCAGAGTGAAAATGGAGCGTACCATCGAGCAACGTGTTAACATCAAATTTTGTGTCTAACTCAAAAAAACGCCTACGGAAACTCTTAAAATGATCAACGAGGTTTACGGTGAGGAAGCTATATCCAGAACTCAAGTCTTCCAATGGCACAAGAATTTCCAAGAGGGCCGCGATGACGTCCACGACGAACAGCGCGCCGGACGTCCATCAACCAGTCACAGACCCAAATGTGCAAAAAGTGCGTGATAAGTTGAACACTGACCATCGTCTGAGCATCTGAGCAATCGCCGAAGAGGTCGGGATTGATAAGACTGACCGCTCGGGTTCGCCGAGTCCATCCGGAGATTGCCGATTCCTGGATCCTCCACCACGACAATGCGCCGTCGCACACCTGTCTGCTTGTTACTGAGGAATTGGCCAAACACTCGAGGGCGATGTTGCCACAGCCTCCCTACAGTCCGGATACGGCACCACCGGACTTCTTCCTATTCCCCAAGATCAAGAGAGTACTAAAGGGGATGTGGTTCGGGACTCTAGAAGCTGTTCAACTCGCTACGACGAGGGCTCTAGAAGCTTTATGGGTTGCCGACTTCCAGGGGGTGTTCAGGGACTGGAAAATCCGATACCTTTTCATCAAGCAACAACATCATACAATCATCTACCTAACCGTATTTGCCGGTTGGTGTATTAGACGCACTTTTATCCTTCAGTAGGAGGCGAAGTAAGTCAGTGATCGGCTGGCTTGCATGTGCCGAAGCATCACGTCCAAGAAAGCACACCTGCTCCCTTACTTTCTGTAGCAGTTTTTCGTGCCCGTGCCTCTGGAAACTCCTCGGCTTTTTATGGCTACTCTTCAGCCACGCTTTGGTCTCGCCGAGGTGAGCTGAGATGCTGGGCTTCAGTCTGTCTATCCATATCCTTGTCCTTGGCATCTAGCACTTTTTCTATCCGTGCTAGAGGCAACTTCTCCCACTGTTAGTTTTGCCCAACCCAGTGGTGTTAAGCTACCGTGCCGAAGGGTGGATGGCACTGGGGCTTTAGTCAGTGTCTCTAACGGTGCCTGTAGGATACCAGGCTCACTCCTACAGTAATTGCGCCTTACCCCTGCATGCGGGGCTCTGCAGGGGCGGACTGAATATTTCCCTAGCTTCTCGTGGGACCGAAAATGGAACCGTTAAATAAAAAAGACAAAACAAACAATCAGGGGGATGAACGTCCCCAAATGGAGGCCCAACCAGAGATGGGGGGGCCAGAAGAATCTGCTGGGAATTCAAGTCCCATGGTCATCGATGACCAAGGGGAACAGCAGGCGAGGGTGGCAACACCTGAGCGCCTGGGTTCTCTGGAGGTTACGTCAGAGGAAGATGTGGAGCTCCCTAAGGAGGAGGGAGAAACATCGAAAGTACCCAAGGAAATGGGTAAGACTGGTACTAGGCTGAGTGGGGCTGCGAAGAAGCGCCTACGGTGGCTTTTAGTAAAGGGAGTACCGTACGAGGAAGCGAGGGAGAAGGCCGTTCGGCCTTTGTCTCCGAAGAGGGGTGAACAACCCCTTAAGAGGCAGAGGTCGGATGGGTCGACTCCTGAGAAGACTCGGGTGCAAGATCCCCCCAAGAAGAGGGCAAGAGGTCCTCCAACTGGGGAAAAAGGGGTGGCTGGTCCTGGCATGGGGTACAGCCGGGTGGTTGCGGGTTCCAGGGTTGGTATCCTGGCAGTCGGCTACCCGGAGGTGCTTCTGTCCAGGGAGCAATTGAAGGCCACAGAGAATGCGATTCTGGAGAGGGTGGGAGGACTCGATATTGAGGGGGAGATTTCCCCGAAATTCGTGGGCTCTACATTCAAACCGGGATACCTGGTCCTGACCTGTAAGGACGAAAGAACGGCGGAATGGGTCAGGAAGATAGGGGGTGCTCTGCAACCATGGAAGGGGGCTAGGCTGAAGGTGGTGGGGGAGAAGGACCTTCCCCGGCCTGTGGTTGTGGTAGGGTACTTCCCTAACAGCAAGGAGGATAAATCTGAGAAGATCCTCAGGATGGTGGCTGTTCAGAACCATGATCTACTGGTGGACCAGTGGAGGGTTCTACAGAGGTTGGAGAACAACCTCATGGTCCAGTTGACTTTGGCGGTGGATGACCGGTCGGCGGTCAGGCTCCGGAGGAATCCGGAGGTTGACTTTAAGTTCGGTCAGATACGGCTGAGGTTAAAGGGATCCAGGATGGAGGAAGGAGCGATTGCTGGTGAAGAGGGGGGTCAAGGGACGGAGGTGAGGACGGGTCCCGATGACCCCAAGGAAGCAGCAATAAAGGAAGCAGGGGCTAGTGGGGAGGCCCCGGCTTCAATGGAGGTAGTGGAGATGGAGGAGCCGCCAGTAGAGGAGGGGAGCCCGAATCTGGTGGTGGCAAGTCCATCTCAAGGAGAGAAGGAGGGACCTGAGGAGAAGGAGGAGTCGCCTCGGGCGGGGGGTAATCCACCGCAGAGGAGGACGCCTAAGAAGGAAGGTAAGGGTCCTTCACGGAAGTCTGGTGGGGGAAGGAGGGATGGCAGTCCCGTTGCCGGTCCGTCGGGGACGGGGCGGCAAGTGCTCCAACCAGGAAGGAGAGCTCGTGGGCCGAAATTCCTGCAAAAGCAGGAAAGGAAGGACCACGGGAAACACAGGCGACAGTGAGTGGAAACGTCGTCCAGGTGAACCTTCACCATTCCAAGGCGGCATCAGCGGCGCTGGGTGAAAGGTTCTGCAGGGAGTCGCTGGATATGGCGCTTGTCCAGGAACCATGGAGCAGAGGTGGACGGATTTGCGGACTCTCCTCCATAAATGGTAAGCTGATATATGATAATAGTATATCCAACCCTAGATCATGTATAGTGATTAGAAAAGATATAAAGTGTTTCCCTTTGTGTGTTGCTAGGGACCTTGTAGCAATCTCCGTGGAGTTGCAGAGGGGGAGTAGGAGGGAAGAGGCAGTTGTTGCCTCCGCCTACTTCCCGGGGGATGGCTGTGAGATGCCCCCTGCGGAGTTTCGTCGGCTGGTGGAAGGATGCCGGAGACGAGGCCAGGAGTTGGTGGTTGGATGTGACTCAAACGCACACCATACCGTTTGGGGATCTACCAACACCAACAGGAGAGGGGAGTGCCTACTTGAATACTTAATTAGTAATGATTTATATTTGAGTAATATAGGTAATGAGCCTACCTTTGTGACTGCTAGGAGAAGGGAGGTCTTGGACCTCACTATAACTAGCGAGCTCACGAGGTGTGAGATCAGAGACTGGAGAGTCTCTAAGAAGGCATCTCTTTCTGACCACAGGTATGTGGAATTTGCAATGTGCCTGGGGGTCGGGAGGAGTGAAAGCATAAAGGTACCGAAGTTGACGGACTGGGAGGGCTTCAAGGAACAAGTGCAGTCTGAAATGGAGGACGTCTGTGGTACCCCTAGGTCGGTAACAGAGCTAGAAAGGGTGGCAGACAAACTAAGGGAGCGTCTTAACAGGGCATTTTGTGATAACTGCCCTGAGAAAAGACGAAATATGGTAAGAAGGGTGCCATGGTGGAATAGTCGGCTGGAGAAGTTGAAATCCAGGACTAGGAAACTGTTTAATAGAGCCAAGTGTAATGGAGAGTGGAGGGAATACAAAGTGGCTCTAACTGAATATAACAAAGAGTTGAGGAGGTCCAAGAGAAGAGCCTGGAGGTCGTTCTGCGAGGGGGTAAATGAGACCCCTGCTGTTGCACGACTTCGGAAGGTTCTGAGCAAGGACCACTCAAATCCTATTGGACAGTTAAGGAGGGAAGATGGAACCCTGACTGAAAGTATGGAGCAAACGGTGAAGGTGTTGTTGGAAACACACTTTCCGGGCTCGTTAGAGGACCGCCCGGATGAGGAGGAGAGGGTGAATCTGGGCGGTCATGGTAGAGAATTGGCCTTGGCGAGAAGGGAGGCTTGTGAGGTCTTTACGTTTGCCAAGGTCAAGTGGGCTGTGGGTATGTTTAGACCATACAAATCGGCTGCCCCAGATGGGATTTTCCCTGCTATGCTGCAAAATGGGGGCAACAAGCTAATTAGGTATCTGCTACATATCTTTAGGGCCAGTTGTGCACTTGGATATGTACCGAAGAGCTGGAGGGAGACGGAGGTGGTCTTTATACCGAAGGCTGGGAAACCCCCAATTGAGCCTAAGTCATATAGACCTATCAGCCTGACCTCCTTTGTGCTCAAAGTGATGGAGAAGGTAGTGGACAGACACATCAGGGGGGGGGCCCTACAGGAAAGGCCCCTGCATGAGTGTCAGCATGCCTACCAGACTGGGAAGTCTACTATAACGGCTCTTCACGATGTGGTAACACGGATTGAGGGGAGCTTAAGGGAAAAAGAAATTGCCCTGTGTGCCTTTTTAGATGTGGAAGGGGCGTTTAATAACACCCTGTTCACATCAATTGAGAAGGCTGCAAGGAGGAAAGGTGTCCAATCGAGTGTGATTAAATGGGTTGGGTCAGTTCTTAGGGATAGGGAGATACGGACTCGCCTGGGGGGCAAGTCGGTGACTGGTAGAGCTAGAAGGGGCTGTCCGCAGGGTGGGGTGTTATCACCCCTCCTGTGGTCACTGGTCATTGACGAGCTGCTCACTCAGCTGACGGAAGAAGGATTCGAGGTGGTCAGTTATGCTGATGACCTGGTGATCCTGGTCAGAGGAAAACATGAGACAACCATCCGGGAGCGGATGCAGGGAGCCCTCAATCTGGTCCACACTTGGTGTGGACAGGAGGGACTGCGCATTAACCCGGGAAAAGTGGTTGTTGTTCCGTTTACTAGGAAACGGACGTTGACTCTGGGTGCTTTGACTCTGGAAGGAGTGGAGCTAAACTACTCCCCAGAGGTGAAGTATCTGGGGGTTGTCCTGGATCGAGGCCTGACATGGAAGGGCCATATGTCCAAAACTATAGAGAAGGCTACAAAGGCCTTATGGATATGTAAGAGTCTGTTTGGGAAGACTTGGGGGCTTAGGCCTCATATGGTAAAGTGGGCTTATGTGAGCATCATTTTGCCAATGGTCACGTACGCAGCATTTGTATGGTGGCCAAGAACAAATCTGAGGACGGCGCAGGATCGGCTGAAGAAGCTACAGAGACTGGCTTGCCTGGGGATATGTGGTGCAATGGGCACCTGTCCAACGGCTGCGATGGAGGCGATGTTTGATTTGCCTCCCCTTCATATTCAAGAGAAGAAGGAGGCGATAAGAACTGCCTTGAGGCTGGAGGGCAAGATAGGAGTCCCATCAAAGGAGATGGGCCACACCAGGATCTTCAAAGTGATTGAGGGGATGGGTGTGGTGGGTGGTCCTCGGGACCGTATGAACAAAACATACGACTTCTCCGACACACTGAAGGTGGAAATTTTCGATCGGCAGGAGTGGGCGGAGGAACAACCAGTTATACCGGAAGGAACTACCGTTTGGTATACTGATGGCTCAGTGATGAGCGGAAGAGCGGGATTGGGTGTCTGGGGGGCCGGGGGGAAGATTTCCCTGGCCCTTGGGTGTACCATAACCACCTTCCAAGCAGAAATATTGGCCATTAAGGTCTGTGCGGAGAGGTGCATTGAGAGGCGCCTCAGTGGGTCGCACATTTTTATTTTGTCCGATAGTCAGGCGGCCATCAAGGCTTTGAGTTCTTGTACTTTTGAGTCGCGTCTGGCCTATGATTGTCGGGCAGATTTGAATACCGTGGCCAGGAGTAACGTGGTAACGCTGCATTGGGTGCCGGGGCACCAGGGAGTGTCTGGAAATGAGAGAGCGGATGCCTTAGCAAAGAAGGGTGCAGCCTCTCACTTCATAGGCCCAGAGCCATTCTGTGGAATTGGTGAAGGCTACTATAGAAGTATAGTTAAGGTCTGGGAAAAGGAGGCAAAAACCTCCTATTGGGAGAAGGTGCCAGGCTGTGAACAGGCAAAGAAATTTATTGCCTATTCCAGCAAGAAGGCTGGAATATATAATAGACTAGGAAGACAGGACTTGAGGAGGGTAGTGGGCCTGATGACTGGTCACTGTAATCTTGGATATCATTTATCCAAGATAGGAGTTGCTGGAGACAGCCTGTGTAGATTCTGTCATGAGGCAGAAGAGAAGGCTGAGCATATTTTATGCAGCTGCACAGTGGTTGGCTGCAAAAGAAAAGCGCTGATGGGTAAGGATGTGTTGACACCCTCTCAGGTAAGTGCACTTGATCCTAGGCAGATCCTGCGCTTTATTGAAAGTGTGGGTCTTGCTTAAATAAGGGATAGGGGCAATCACAAAAGATCTTTTAGGTCGCGGTGAGGAGGGGCTGAGGAAGCCTGAACGCCCTTGTTGTAAAGTAAAGTATCCTTCAGTAACTCGCCAAAAACTGGATGCATCTTATACAACTAATGGGAATTTTCCGTAACCGTTTTAACACATTCAGTGCTAGAGACACGCCTAGCAGGTCATGGGTAGGTGTTACAACTAGGCTGCCATCTCACCTAGCGGGTTCTGTTTTGTTATCATTTTAATACCGAAAGAACACCGCCTGTCGGATATCAGTTTGTTGCTACTATATAGCGCTCAGAAAGGGATTTTCTTTGTAATCGTGCAGTTCGTTTTTGAATTTTTTGCTATACAATCTTCTACCCTCGTATAGTATACTCGTTTTTAACGGGTTTTCAGGGTACATTTGAAGCCGTGAATATAGTATCTTTGCAGGTACCGATTCAAAATAGGTTACACTTTTAGATTTACTTTAAAAGTATATTATTTTTAATTTAAAAATATATAAAAAAAATACGCGTAAATTTTAATGGTAAATGGAAAAATTAAAACAAGAAATACATTTTTTTATTATAACAGGCGAAATAAACCTAAAAGACATTGAATCGTTTACTTTTACGTTATAAGCAAATATAAATCTATGCATACATCGTAAATAAAATAAACCTATAAAAATGTTAGTAACGTAAGTTAATGCCCAAAACGGGCAGGTGGAGTGTTATTTTAATTGCACTCTATCTGTTTGGTCCAGGGCTAAAAAAAATAGTTCTGTTTCTTATCACATAGTCAGCCACTTATATGACTGAACTATTTAAGAACAGAAGAGGTAGAGGTGTATTGTGACACTAGTCAGAGTTATCTCCTCTGAGAGTAATGAATTTCACTATGCAGCCAGACCCTGTGGTGAATGAAGTGAAGGTGTCATTTGCAGGGTGGAAAGCGAGTGCTTTTCGGAGGGCCTGGCATGCTGATAAGCATACTCTTTCAACTCAATGAGGAAGGCAATGGTAAACCACCTTACTCCTCGTTTTTACATAGTAAAACCTCTAGAGGTTCAAACCACCCTTTCGGCTGTTGACCTAAACAACAACAACAACGTAAGTTGTAGGCCCTACATAAAGCAGGCGGAGAACACGCTGCACGAGTAACCAGCCCAAAGGGAGAGATTCCTCATAATTGTTCAGCATTGAATGTGTTAATGTTTACTCAAGTTATAGCATTACAAAAATCAAAATACTGTACTGGTAATGCAATATAAGTTGACGATCGTCAGCGAGAGTAAGACTGGACTATGCAGGGAGGGGGGAGTGCTACTATATGTGCTTTTCTAAATACATCATAGCGACAGCTCTAACCATGACACCATGTTGTTGTTTTACTCTTACATTGATTTATTACGTTTACAGCTATGTCGTTTTATAAACATCCCATTGTATTAATTATTGATTCTTAATAATTATCCTAAATAATAAACATTCATTCTAAATAAGCCATAATACTAGGCCTAAGCTATATTTAATATCCGTTTTGGTCACCAGCAGTAAACTGAATTACTGCATTCTGAAATTTGACTAGTTAGTCCGTGTGTTCGGCCGATGCGAGCTTATTATCGTAAGTAATAATAGTTTTACAGTAATTTCAAAATGTTATTGTATTTTTAGGGTTTTCATATTTCATTATTTTCCGTAAAGTTATGTTAAATTGAAAATTTATTTTTGAAAAGTTAAGGTAATTACTTACATGATTATACAGAAGAATTCATTAAGTTTTTATTGAAAATATATTTTACAAATGTTCAATGAGTGCACCATTTGTAACACGACAGATATCAACACGTTAGTTGAATTCTTTCCACACACGATTAAGCATATGATGGTCAACTGTGGCAAGAGCATTTGCGATACGCTGTTTTAGATCATCTATACATACAGGAGCAGTGGTACAAAAACTTTGTCTCTTACATAACCCTATAAGAAAAAGTCGCACGGCGTTAAGTCTGGACTACAAGGTGGCCACGGCGTAAACACAATGTTTTCCTCACTTGCACGGCCGATCCATCATCTAGGAAGATGTTCATCAAGATAATTTCTGACCTATAAGTGCCAGTGAGGTGGAGCTCCATCTTGTAAAAATATGAAGTTATCACTATCTTCCTGTAGTTGAGGCATTAACCATTCGTTTAACATGTCCAGATAAATTACTCCAGTTACTGACACTTGGTGAAAGAAGAATAGCCCGTAAACCTTTTCACGAGATAATGCGCAAAAGAAGTTTACTTTAGGGCAATCGCGTGTATGCTGTAAAGTTATTTAATGTGAAAATTACACCCATCACTGAAAATTAGGCGATTAAAGAATGCGTCGTCATTTTCAACACAATGTTGCATCTCCAGACAAAAGTTTTAACGTACGACTATCACTGGTATTTAAACTTTGTACTAACTGCAATTAATAAGGTGTCATTTTCAAACGTTTCCGCAGATTTTTCCACACAGTCGGTTGAGGAATTTGCAATTCTAAACTTTCTGATCTAGTTGATTTTCTTGGACTTGGTACATAAACATCACGGACACTATCAATTTGTTCTTCTGTAACAGAAGGTCTTCCAGTACTCTTCCTTTTACACAGACATTCACGTTTTCAAAATATTTATACCAGCCATAGATTGATTGCCTTGTTGGTGGTGGTTTACCGTATCTTGTTCTGAAATGACATTGCACAACCATAACCGAGTTTGTTTTGGCTAATTAATGAACACAATAAGCTTCCTCCACTTGAGTAGCAGCAATTTTGCTAGACTGGTCGTCGTAACAACACCCAACAACAAAATGCTAGCAACAGTTGTACAAACATAAACTTTAAAAAAATTCCCTACAAACCTATATCATTTACTATATTCAAATACACCAGTTTGACGTTTGAGAAGCTGTCGAAAGTGTCTATTTCATTTATAATCCCCCTGTATATTTCAATTTCAAATAATACGGCTTTTTATAATCCTACATAGGATGTATGATTTGATAAAATAATTTTATAAATGTATATTAACATCACCTGTTCCACTTTCACAAACTCAAAATCACATGCAACGGGATCCGGCTGAGAAATTTCACTAGTGTCAAAGTCTTCACATTCAACCTTCAATTTCTGTTGGGAAGACAAACAAAAAAACAAATTAGATGAAATATAAAAACATCCATTTCATGAGATCCATTTATAAGACTAAGTGAAATAAAAGCACAATCGCATTTGCACCACAAAAAATTAACCATAGTTTCTATTTCATATAATGAATTAATACAATAATTTCACTAACCTTCTTTTTAAACTGCGTCACTTTTATTTTAATTCTTACTTACATGTGTTTCGGTGGATCCACCATCATCAGAGTAAATGAAAAATTGAAACTAAAAAAGTTTTTTATATCACTTATTAAAAATTTACAGAAGATTATACATCTTCAGTCATTTGTATAAAAGTTAAATTTTATACAAGTGACTGAAGATGTATCATCTTCTGTAAATTTTAAATAAGTGAGATAAAAAAATTATTAGTTTCAATTTTTCATTTACTCTGATGATGGTGGATCCACCGAAACACATGTAAGTAAGAATTAAAATAAAAGTGACGCAGTTTAAAAAGAAGGTTAGTGAAATTATTATATTAATTCATTATATGAAATAGAAATAATTTCTAACTGCAGGATGCATTATAAAGATTTATTTTTAACCATAGTTGTTCCATCAATCTGTTAGTTGTAGGGCTAAAATAAATAGTTCTGTTTCTTATCACATGGTCAGTCAATTAAATGACTGAATCATTTAAGAACAGAAGAAGTAGAGGTGTACTGTGACACTAATCAGAGTTATCTCCTCTGAAAGTAATGAATTTCGTTGTACAGCCAGACCCTGTGGTGAATGAAGTGAAAGTGTCATTTGCAGAGTGGAAAATATGTGCTTTTCAGAGGGCCCGGCATGCTGATAAGCGTACTTTTCCACTCAGTGAGGAAGGCAATGGTAAACCACCTCACTCCTCGTTTTACTTGGTAAAACCTCTAGAGGTTCAAACCAACCTTTCGGCTGTTGACCTAAACAACAACAATTTCTCTATCTTTGGGGTTTTTTATATGCAGAAATCTTTGAAGGGTCTTTTTTAATTTATAGAAAAAAAATGTTCAATTTTTTAAAGATTTTAGGTGCCAAAATACCTAACTAATAACTTTTTTTCTTGTAATGTTTCAAGTATGAAAAAAACTCAGGGGCTTTACAACATACCAATAAATATATAGCCCAAATTTCATCTTTCTAGTACAAATAGTTCCTGAGAAAAGTGTACCTAAGTATAAAAAAAGTAAGTTTTGAGAAATTGGTAATTAAAAAATGAGTTTAATAAGTTGTAGTAGCGGAAGTGATAAAACTTACGTCTGATTTAAGTGGAATATCAGTGAGTAGTACAAATAAAATTACAACCGAGAAGAAAAGAACTGGAAAATTACAAACGCCTATTAAAACATCTTATGTATAACTCTGTATATGGTTAAAAGAGTGTCAGACCTGAACTTTGAACCCAAAAAACGTGTTTTCAGCGATTGTTCTGTGTGTGTGTATGAACAAAATATCAGGAACGGAACATTGTACAAAGTTGAAACTTGAAACTTATGTTAGGTACTATTAGAGGACTCTACACTTAACATTTTCATCAAAATCAGTCAACCGGATTTACTTACTACGAGGGTTATCCAGAAAAACACCTCCGTTTATGTGTAGCAGGAAAAGTAGTGTGCTTAGCGCGGCCGAGTTGATATCACTGCGCGCAGTGATTCAGTACGCGTCTAACTGTGCAAGGTGGAGCATCGTACGTTCATGCATTGTCCTTTTATAACTTCAAAACATGAGTGCCGTAATAGAAAAGCCCGCCAAGTATGAATTGCGTGGCGTTATAAGATTTCTGTGGGCAAAAAATCTCTCAGCAGCCGAAATTCATCATGAATTGTGTGTGGTTTATGGCCCAAACATTATGAGTGAAGGTGTAGTCCGTCAATGGGTGCGTTTTTTTTAAAATGGAAGAACAAACGTTCACGATGATGAAAGAAGTGGTAGGCCTTCTCTTGTCACTGACGACCTAGAGAACAAAGTGAATGAAAAAGTTCAAGAAGACCGTCGTTTCACAATCTCGGAACTTTCTCATCATTTTCCTGAAATTTCTCGGAAACTTTTCTAATAAAACATCTTATGTATAATTCAATATATGGTTAAAAGAGTGTCAGATCTGAACTTTGAACCCAAAAAACGTGTTTTCAGCGATTGTTCTGTGTGTGTGTATGAACAAAATATCAGGAACGGAACATTGTACAAAGTTGAAACTTGAAACTTATGTTAGGTACTATTAGAGGACTCTACACTTAACATTTTCATCAAAATCAGTCAACCGGATTTACTTACTACGAGGGTTATCCAGAAAAACACCTCCGTTTATGTGTAGCAGGAAAAGTAGTGTGCTTAGCGCGGCCGAGTTGATATCACTGCGCGCAGTGATTCAGTACGCGTCTAACTGTGCAAGGTGGAGCATCGTACGTTCATGCATTGTCCTTTTATAACTTCAAAACATGAGTGCCGTAATAGAAAAGCCCGCCAAGTATGAATTGCGTGGCGTTATAAGATTTCTGTGGGCAAAAAATCTCTCAGCAGCCGAAATTCATCATGAATTGTGTGTGGTTTATGGCCCAAACATTATGAGTGAAGGTGTAGTCCGTCAATGGGTGCGTTTTTTTTAAAATGGAAGAACAAACGTTCACGATGATGAAAGAAGTGGTAGGCCTTCTCTTGTCACTGACGACCTAGAGAACAAAGTGAATGAAAAAGTTCAAGAAGACCGTCGTTTCACAATCTCGGAACTTTCTCATCATTTTCCTGAAATTTCTCGGAAACTTTTCTAATAAAACATCTTATGTATAATTCAATATATGGTTAAAAGAGTGTCAGATCTGAACTTTGAACCCAAAAAACGTGTTTTCAGCGATTGTTCTGTGTGTGTGTATGAACAAAATATCAGGAACGGAACATTGTACAAAGTTGAAACTTGAAACTTATGTTAGGTACTATTAGAGGACTCTACACTTAACATTTTCATCAAAATCAGTCAACCGGATTTACTTACTACGAGGGTTATCCAGAAAAACACCTCCGTTTATGTGTAGCAGGAAAAGTAGTGTGCTTAGCGCGGCCGAGTTGATATCACTGCGCGCAGTGATTCAGTACGCGTCTAACTGTGCAAGGTGGAGCATCGTACGTTCATGCATTGTCCTTTTATAACTTCAAAACATGAGTGCCGTAATAGAAAAGCCCGCCAAGTATGAATTGCGTGGCGTTATAAGATTTCTGTGGGCAAAAAATCTCTCAGCAGCCGAAATTCATCATGAATTGTGTGTGGTTTATGGCCCAAACATTATGAGTGAAGGTGTAGTCCGTCAATGGGTGCGTTTTTTTTAAAATGGAAGAACAAACGTTCACGATGATGAAAGAAGTGGTAGGCCTTCTCTTGTCACTGACGACCTAGAGAACAAAGTGAATGAAAAAGTTCAAGAAGACCGTCGTTTCACAATCTCGGAACTTTCTCATCATTTTCCTGAAATTTCTCGGAAACTTTTCTAATAAAACATCTTATGTATAATTCAATATATGGTTAAAAGAGTGTCAGATCTGAACTTTGAACCCAAAAAACGTGTTTTCAGCGATTGTTCTGTGTGTGTGTGTGTGTGAAAAAATATCAAGAACGGAACATTGTACGAAGTTGAAACTTGAAACTTATGTTTGGTACTATTAGAGGACTCTACACTTAACATTTTCATCCAAAATCAGTCAACCGGAAGTAGTAGTTTATTCGTGCCATTTTTCACTTTTTGCAATTTTCTCAAAAAACAGCTCCTAAATTTTTTTAAAAAATTGCCTCATTTGCTACATTTTTTATGCTCTACAACAGAGGTTCTCAACCTGGGGGGCGTGCCCCCCTGGGGGGGGGGCGTAGAAGATTTTCAAGCAAGGCGTCATCGTATTACAATAGAAAGCTATGATTAACCCAGGTTAGTTCCTGCCTTTATATTTCAAACACCATTATTTTATTGTACAACACTCAATGTTATAGTTTGATGATTTCGTAAACAATTATATTTTAAGTTTTTTGGTTCTGTGATTTGACTGTATGTTCAAAAATGCATTGAAGGTAGTATTAAACATTTTGTAAAAAGTTATCAAATATTTAATTGTATTACCTGCAAGTCTAACCTTTATCCCACCCCTAAACTCGATATAGTTACAAATTGAAATTCCACTAAGTAGGCCTACTTGTGTTGACCATATAAGGGGGTAATAGTACAGGGGAGGCGTGACGAAAAGTCAGTCTACTAAGGGAGGCACAGAGCCTGAAAGGTTGAGAACAACCCCTGCTCTACAAGATAGAGTAAGCACCATGTCTGCTGAAATTCTTGGGAAGACTGTTCTATTGTAGAAAAATATGGTTTTTTTCAGATTACGACCTTAAAATGGATTTTAGGGGAAAAGTGTAAATGACTTAGAAATTGTACACAATTTAAAAGTCTACAATTTTTATTTTAAACATGTCTTTGTAAACGCCTAGTTTAGCGGTAATTAGTGATTTTCTGGGTTTTTTTTTTCATGAAAATCTGTAAAGAAAATTGATTTTTGGCCTTTTTTACGGATTTTACGATAAAAGTGTCTATAATCAAATTTTTGCCCATAACAGACAGGTGGAGTGTCAAATTATTTACACTCAATTTGTTTGTTTCAGGGCTAAAATAAATAGTTCTGTTTCTTATCACATGGTCAGCCAATTAAATGACTGAATCATTTAAGAACAGAAGAAGTAGAGGTGTAAGGCGGAGTGCACACCTATGCGATACGATACATAAGATACGATATTTATCTTACGTGATAAATGTCTGCTTGCTCAATACAAAACACATTGCTGGTGAAAACTTGCCGCACACCAGTGATACAGCGACATTTATCGTAAGATATTTGTAGCATACGATATGTTCGGCTTGTCTTATGCGATAAATATCTTAAGACATTAGTCGCCCTGACACCCCTGTTAAAACATCATACTATCGCGTTTTCTTATTTTCATTGTTAAAAATTTGTTTTAATTATAATATTACAATAATGAAGGACAATCCTGTTTTTATGATATTCTTTGTAAATGAGGGACAATTTTCTCTTAATCGGAGAAACTAGATTTAAAATAAAATAAAAATCCTCAGGTCTCATTCTGTATGTCTCCGTGAATTTATCTTCATACAGCGATAGTTCTTTATATAGAATAGCTGAGCTGTGGTGTGCATTGTGTAAATTATATCGATGAACCCAAAACCTTCTGTTTATCCTTCTATTTCGCCTTCTACGGAAATACCAACGGGAGATTACAAAATCCTCTTCGCTTGAGAACTCATTATATACTGAGAAAATTATTAAGATTATATCGTACAAATAAAATCGTATCTCACTGGTGTGCATTCATGTAAGATATACGATAAATATCGTATCTTATGTATCGTATCGCATAGGTGTGCACTCCGCCTAAAAGACACCAATCAGAGTTTTATCCTCTGGAAGTAATAAATTTCATTATACAGCCAGACCCTGTGGTGAATGAAGTGAATGTGTCATTTACAGAGTGGAAAATATGTACTTTTCCACTCAGTGAGGAAGGCAATTGTAAACCACCTCACTCCTAGTTTTTACATAGTAAAACCTCTACAGGTTCAAACCAGCCTTTCGGCTGATGACCTAAACAACAACAACAATCAAATTTATAGGAAATTAAAAGATCTACAACCTTTACTTTAAGAATTTTTCTCTACAGAGCCTAAGCCAAACTACGGCTGGTTTTCATTTTGCATCATTCACACATGATTAAAATCAGATTATTGTTTTGAGGTTAGTTATTTTTGTTTATTTCTAATGTTTTATCACTAACGTTAGGTTATATTGGTCACTATTTGCATTGGCAAGAGAAAATCATGTGAGTGTTTTACGCCAGATTTTTATGTTTCTTGAGGGTTAAATTTGAACCTTCATCATAAAAAATTAATGACTTACAATTTCTGTAAACTGTTGTATTTCCATAGTAACTTAACTACTTAAACAAAATTTATCCAAATCAGATTTCGACAAAATCTTCAGTTCACCGTTATCATCATCTGAAAGCATAAAAAATAAAAACAATATATTCAAATTCTACAAAAACTTACAGCATAATTGAATAACAATGCTTAACGAACTTAAAACTGGGAAACATTTTAGAAACCACACAAAAATGTCTTCTCAGGTGATTAAAATGAACAGCTATTTTTTTTTTTTTACGTCTGACTGTTCTGCTAGTTTTGCTAATGCAGATGGTAGTGAACAGCTAGCTCATCATCCATACCATATAATTTGCAATTAACACAAATATCTGTCATTTTCTAAATTGTACTACAGAATTGAATACTTTTTTAACAGATCGTATAAAACTACTAGCAGTGCCCAGCACGCGTCGCTACGCCCAAGAACAGAAAACATGTTTTTATAAAAAATATGAAATTTATGTATTATATTGTTACAACTCGTTATAGTAAAGTAAAATTGTAAGCTGTTACTTAATAAATTCACATATAGTTATTTAACACAATGATTTGACAAGAAATAAAAACTAACCTTTACAAACGACAACAATGAATATGAGTTTATGAAAATAAGTTATTAAACATTGAAAATAATACAGTTCACGCAATTAATTAACAATAAAATAATAAACAATATCCCTTACCAAATTAAACATTAAATACAAGGTCTGTTGACAAAATAAGAAACTTCACAATAACGAAAAATCCCGTACAATTTAGACCACTAACACGTCAGCCATTCAAACTGCGGCCGGGTCCCAACAATGGGAACCTTCATTTTTATATTTAACCAGTCAGCTGTTTATGAGAAGCTGATTTTATTTCACCAGCTGATTTTATTTTTGCCACTTCATTATAACAATATAATGTTTGTATTTTTTAATGCAACATTATATAAAAATAAAAATTTTGTCCAAAATATATAAAAATTTTTTGGGGTGGACCACCCTTATCACTTAAATAGGGGTATAAAAAATAGATAAAAACCTAAGACATACTAAGTGTACATATAAAATTTCATCAAAATCAGTTAAGCAGTTTCGGAGGAGTATGGCAACTAACGCTGCGACACAAGAATTTTATATATTAGATAAATTACAAAACTATACACCACAAACACAAAAATAAATAAATTGCTAAAACAATTAAATTCAGGGTACAAAATTTAGTTTTTAGTTAACAGAAAATACTGCGCTGTGACAAGCTGTCACAGACACAAACTACAGGGTGACTTTTTAGTCCTGTTACCCAATTGTTAATGTCTGGTAATATTTTTCTAAAAAAAAATAAATTTTGTTTTGTGACACTAAGTTGGTAGCCCTACTCAACCAGTATGGATATGGCAGTGTGAGTTGATTCTCCTTGAGCTGTGTAAAATTTTGTGCCATTTCCGGTCGTGCTACGAACAGAATGTCTTTTATCCTAAAACAATCTCTTGTTTAAATCTGGAGGCTGAAGCTCTAGAACTAATCGTATGTGATACGGATACAATTTCAATTTTTTACCAGCTTTCTGAGCACTCGAACATGACAAATCAACATGCGAGGAAAGTTTTTGTAAACTTTTCCATGGAGAATTGAGCAATCTTGTTTTCACATTCTCTTAACGTCATCTGTCAAGAGAGTTGGTCGACCACTACGTTTTCTGCTGCAAACAATACCTGCCTCTAAAAATCAGTTAGTTAGTCTAGAAATTGACTAGAATAGAGTGGAGGAACACCAAAAAATTCAATTTGAAATGATTCTTTTACACTCGCATACGATTTTGTAGCAAAATATTGTTCAAGAATGAAAACCCGTTGTTCTAGGGTAAAAGACATTCTGTTCGTAACACAACAACTGGAAACAGCACAAAATTTTACGCAACTCAAGGAGAATCAACTCAAACTGTCTTATCTATACCGGTTGAGTAGGGCTACCAACTTTGTGTCACAAAACAAAATATCCCTTTCTTAGAAAAAAAATTACCAGACATTAACAATTGGGTAACAGGACTAAAAAATCACCCTGTATATAATAAACTGAACATTCGGAAGAAAAGATTAAAATTCATAGGACACATGATGCGGATGTATCCCAATAGATTGAATAAACAACTTTTTGATAAATTCTGGAATTATAGGAATCCACCGCCATACATAAAACAAGTAAAAGAAGACCTCAATAGAATAAACATAAAGATAGAAGACTGCAGGGATAGAATAAGGTTTAGAGAGAGGATTCAATCAATAGAGTCGCTTGTGAGTGTCAGGAACATTAGAGAAAACATGCGCTGGACGGAGGAACGAAGAGCGCAACACAGCAAGAACATGAAGCAGTATTGGAGGAGAAGAAGGGAGCTGCCAAACTAGATTGATATTAGCGTGGTCCATTGAAGGCCTGTTCGGAAAAAAAAAAAAAAAAAACTGAACATACTAAGCTCTTACGAATTCTTAAACAGGTACATACCCTTGAAACATGCCCACGACTGGCAGATTAAGTGTTAAATTACTTTGCACTCGATCTGCTAGTTCCAGGGCTACAAAAACTTTTTTTTTTTAAATTAATTTATTTAACGTCGCATCAACTACAACAGTCATTAGCGACGACGTTGGGGCGTAACTTTTTGTACGATGGAGGATGAAATTATTTTTTGTAACGTATGAAAATACGCCGTGCCTGAGTTGGATTCAAACCCAGGACCGCATGATGAGAGGCGAGCACGTTACCAACTGCACCAATGCGGCTGGCATTGTTCTGTTTATTATCACATGGTTTAGCCAATTATATGACTGAAGCATTTAAAAACAAAAGAGGTAGAGGTGTGAATTTTTTTTAAAGAGGTGTAAAAGACACAAGTCACAGTTTTCTTCTCTGTAATAAATTCACTATACAGAGTGATTCACGAAGATATAAAGAAACTTTGGAAGCTTATTGTACACGTAAAAATAATGAAAAAAGTTTATATGTAAACATGGGTTCGGAAATGCTTTGTTAGAGTTACGGCTAGCGAAAGATTTCGCCCTGAATTCAGCTCACCAGGTGAAATGAGGTCTTCCTAAAATTCTGATATAGTAGATTAAGGGGGGAATTCAATAGTTTCTAATGGTTTTTACCTGATAAATTGAATAAAACAGGTTCCAGAACTGTAAGTTAAGTAGTTTTTGAGAAAACCTGAGTCAAATGTAAAAAATGGAGTGAAAAAACACATTTTTTCATCTTTGGGCAACAATAACTTTGTTATTTCAGCAAGAAACAGATAAAAATTTTGAATAAAACTTATAGAAAATTTTATTTTGAACAAAATAGTGTACCTACCTAAAGTACACAGAAAACGAATAGATTTTTGATTAAATGAATTTTTATTCATAACAGTACAAAGTAAAATTAACCGGAAAAACATTAATCTAAAGCTATTCAACCAAATTACAGTAATTTTCAAAAGTGTCTCCGCCGACTTCAATGCATTTTTCTGCTCGTTTAAGGATGGCTCTTGTTGCTTTCCGTAGTTCAACAGGGCTGTGGTTAATGAAGTGTCATTCGGACGGTGGCACGTAGAAGCTTTTCGGAGGCTAATAAGCATACTTTCCACTCGGTGAGGAAGGCAGGGTAAACCACCTCACTCCTCGTTTTACTTAGTAAAGCTTTGAAACATTAAAAATGAATATTTAACTGCATAGAGTTTGAAAAATCCACAAACCTTTTCAAAACATGGGTAGATAACGAACTAATATGTGCATTCCAATATTTAAAGTTACCCACTGCAGATAAGTTTTAAATCCGCTTTTAACATTTAACCAAAAATTTACAATCCAACAACACACGGATCAAAACAAACAATGCCGTTATAAGTATGAGCTAAATTGATCGCCGCTGCCGCTCGAAATATTCGTCGCCGGCTTCTTTTTTATTTCCCGCCGTATAAATGAACAAATTATTTAAACAAATCCGATACATTATTAACAGGAATAAAATCAAAATTAAAGCAACTCACAATAGATAAATTATGTATTCCTGTATTGCACTGTTTATACTTGATAACGGATGTTTCAACAATGACATAATTGCAAAATTGCACTATGCACAATACGACTTCTTAAATCAACAAAAGATTAAACAATAACATACATAACATTTACCTATATTTTGATACACAAACTGATACCAAATAAATGTAAGGAATAACAAAAAAAAATTTATTTACTTGAAGGCGAAGAAATTGTGGAGGCAGTGCAAGTCAGATGTTTATTGTCTTGACTGTTATGGTTGTTTGTAAACTGTAAATGCATTTTTGTCATAAAAGCGGATTCAGTACTACATAAAGTGAGTAGTATTATAAAATACTGGACCCATTGGCTTCTTATGGTTCGATTAGTTCTGTGAACCGTTCAAACTCTACTCGATTCTAAATCAAGTTTGAATGGTGGATTTATCTTCTAATTCGTAACTGTGACAGCATGTCAGAGCGTAGCCTTTTCCGTAAATATAAGTAGACTTGTTTGAAAAGTACGGTCAGCTTATTGAGTTGGTTTACCATGCCTTCCTCACTGAGTGGAAAAACTGCTTATCCGCATGCCAGGCCCTTTGAAAAGCATCTCCTTTCCACCCTGCAAATAACACCTTTACTTCATTCCCCACAGGGTCTGGCTGTATAATGAAATACATTACTCTCAGAGAAGATAACTGACTTTTGTTTTTACATCTCCACTTCTATCTTTAACCCCTTACCAGTTTCTTTTTTTATCAGAAAACGATACTAAGTTGCTCTATTTTTTTAATGCATAGAAAGTTGTGTATATCCTAGTTATGACTTATTAAGTAACAAACACTGGTATTTTGCATGCAGATTAGATGTTATTACAATAATAAGAAATGGATACCTAACCTGTCATAGCTGCTTTTGGTGACAACAGATCAACACCTCTTTAGGAAGCAATAATTTACGAAAAACGAAATACCAAAGTAAATTTATTCAAATAGAAGATTATAATTATAAAAAGTGAAAAAACTAAATTTTCTACACTATTATTAGACACTTTAATACGCACCCTACACTATTATAAACCATAATACGGCATTTAACAGAAAATGACAGGTCGACGTAACTCTTTACAATTGTAAACAAGTCGGCTGGCTAACACTAACCTAAAACTGTCAGAGTACCCGTAGCAGAATAGCAACGTTATTCCAAAGATAGACTTATACAAAAATATTTACTAGCACTGTAAGTGTTACAACATAGAACTAAAATAGCTATACGAAGAGATACGCAACAGTTAGAACATATTAGTCTGACAACGGACGTTTTAAAACTGGACAAAATCTATCATCGGAATATTCCCTCAGTGGCCCTTTTTATGCACTTATCGTACGCCACAATATTCCGGCAAAAACCGGTAAGGGGTTAAATGCTTCAGTCATATAATTGGCAAAAGATGTGATAAGAAAGAGAACTATTGTTTGTAGCCCTGGAATTAGCAGATCAAGTGCAAATAATTTAACCCTCCACTTATTGTGCGGTTCCAAGCTCCGTGTAGCTGCGGGGTGAAGGGGGTACGGGTGAGATATATTGAATGAGTGATGCATGCTGGGAGAACAATTGTTGTATTACTCTGATACAAAACATTCACTTTCAAACTTTCCGTACTTAACATACTTGTTTGTATATATTACATTTATTTATTTACATATAAATTGGTAAGTTAAATATAATGAATCCGACCAAGTTAATAACCCGGTAGGTATTTGTTAAATTAATGCGCCGGATGATAAGAATATTTGGATCTATTCCGTTATCTCACAAGAAATGTACTGCATTTAGCACTTGTTATGCGGCTTGCGTCACCCTCAATAAACTAACCTAATTTTAATCATATAATATGAAACATAACAATAACAACATTAACTATGAGTAATGGCTATGCGTAATGGAATGAGTCATAAATAATTTAATAATTAAATAAATATTATGTATTGTATGTAGTAGTATTTACATACAATAAATATACATACAATAAATATACATACGTTCAATAATGGGTTACGCGACCCGCATAACACTTGCTAAATGCAGTACATTTCTTGTGAGATAACGGAAAAGATCCGAATATTTTTTTAGTCAAGTTAGTACACACTACCACTACAAATGCATTAGCTGTGAAACATTACTAACTCATTCATTTTCTCACTACTATAACAATGCATTGCATTCCTTCAAACTACACGGAGCTGCGACTCAAGCAATACCTGTATTTATTTTTTTTTTTTTACATGTGATTGCAATTTCTGCTAATGCAGATGGTGGAGAATGATGATATATGAAAATGAGTGATGAAAAAATGCAAAACCTGACCGGGACTCGAACCCGGGACCCTGGCATAGAAGCCAGATGTGCTAACCACTATGCCAGTCAGCCAGCCTGTAATGGGCAAAAAAGAGGCAATAGACATGGAAAAACAAACTTAAAATCTTATGAACTAGTATCACAGCCCATTAAATAAAATTTACACAAACAGAAACATTGTCAGGCAAAGAAAGAAAATCTTCTGGAAAAGTACTAAGATTGTTTTTGACAGTTCAAAAAATGACAGGAATACACAGTGTATTAAGTAAAAATTGTTTTGAACAGAAAACCAAAATCTAGCTGTGGTCAGTTAAAAAGTTTTCTTGGTTCAAAATTATAATATTTTCAACTCTTTAAAGGCATTTTCATCAGAAAGTTTTTCTGTGACGTCCAAAATATTTCTTTAGCTAAAATTAAATTATGTTGTGTGATTATTACAGTAAAATCTTGGTAATCCAGTTGTGCAATAGTGCACCTCCAGTAATCCGGCCCTTAAAATATTAGGCCTAAAAGTATGAAACCTCACCCAGGACAGATTTTGGTAAAAGATTTAAATTGAATTAAGGAAATCAACTCGACCTAATTACAGCGGATTTAATATAACATGTATGTTTAGGATTTGTTTAAAGAAATGAATAAGCAGACCTTAATTATTATTATTATTATTAAAATTTTATGGCCTACAAAGGACCACTTTAGTCATTTTACATGTAAAGTCTTTCCTTCTTTCTTCCTTTTCTTTTCCGCCCAATAT
Organism: Catonia carolina; assembly: GCA_035578175.1. Lineage (NCBI taxonomy): Eukaryota > Metazoa > Arthropoda > Insecta > Hemiptera > Achilidae > Catonia > Catonia carolina. The sequence goes on from JAQMRL010000015.1 coordinate 13,632,102, forward strand.
TTTTTCATCCTTTCCGAGCGCAATTTTCTTTCCTCCTCTGAAACCACTCTTCCCAATCGTTGCTTGTTCCTTCCCGGCTGTAGTATAACGCGTTCGTCCTTCAAAATCTTCAATGCATTTGTCTTGTGTTTTAAATCTTCTATTGTAATTTGTAACATTCTAATATCTTCTTTTAATTCTGTGATCCATTTAATATCTCTTTTACTATACCACAGTTTTTCTATTATTTTCCTGCTAGTTCTATTTTCAGGTGTCCTTAAAAGACCTTAATTATTGTTAAATGGAATAATTTTTGGCATTTTATCCAAAACCCAGAACTGGGTCATACTCTATACTTCATGCTGAATTGACAACGAAACGTAATTCTCAGAACACGAGCACCCCACACCTCAACTCTTCATGTGATGTCAATAGCCAATAATTATGTTTACTACAATGACTACACAAGTACTCGGCAAACCTTTTTTAATTAGTTAATTTAATTTTAAATCACATAGAAATCAATGCATATTCATTTTTTGTTTAAATTTATAATTTATGGTTCCAAAATTCCAACACATCCAGTAATCCGGCACCCTCTCGGTCCCGAACAGGCCGAACTACAGAGATTCTAGTGTAGGTATTTAGTTTCATAAATGGTTTTTGTGGAATTTTAAATATTGTTTTTTTTATGTTTTCAGAAGATGATTCGCTGAAGATATTGTCTAAACTTTGGATAAATTTTGTTTATGTAATCATGGAGGTTGAACAGTTTGAATCAAAGATAAAAACTGAAGTAATACATACAGAAATTGTAAGTACAGTATTCAGATAAACTAATGTCCCCTAGCCGTGGGAGTGAGAGAATGTATAACGCTCTCACTTGCACAAGCCATACGCGCCATTCCAATGACATTGTCGTATAATTTTACTCATTGTTGTGAGCAAGCGTTTATGCACGCAGTAAACTAACAAGCAAGATAACTGTAGTTGTTCTTGAGATATTCTGTTCACATACACACACACACAGACCAATCGCTAAAAACATGTTTTTTGGGTTCAGGGGGTCTGAGAATGTGTAGATTCGATGAAAACTCAATATCTTAAAATCGACATGAAAACAATACTTTCCTTCCTATATATTCATATAGGCAAGAGAAAGTAATAACATACAGAGACAGTTTTAAATAAAAATGAAAACAACCGAAATAAAAGAAACAGCCGATTGCTAGTCGAAAAGTACAGAGCACGTGCTGGTGATTGGTGGGTTGAACAGTAAAGGTGCATTTTCACGATATTTTGATAATGTGAATTAACGGAATAGGTCCATCAATTTTACTGACTGTTCTTTGTGAAAACAAAATATCTCAAAAACAAAGTTGAAACGTTGTATGATTAGAACTTAAATTAGGTACCACTAGGGGACGCGATATGAACATTTTAATCAAAATCATTGCCCATAACAGACAGGTGGAGTATCAAATTATTTACGCTCAATCTGTTAGTTGCAGGGCTAAAATAAATAGTTCTGTTTCTTATCACATGGTCAGCCAATTAAATGACTGAATCATTTAAGAACAGAACAGGTAGAGGTGTATTGTGACACTAATCAGAGTTATCTCGTCTGAAAGTAATGGATTTCATTATACAGTCAGACCCTGTGGTGAATGAAGTGAAAGTGTCATTTGCAGAGTGGAAAATATATGCGTTTCAGAGGGTCTGGCATGCTGATAAGCATACTTTTCCACTCAGTTAGGAAGGCAATGGTAAACCATCTCACTCTTCGATTTACTCTCTTGCCTTTATGAATATATAGGAAGGAAGTATTGCTTTCATGTCGATTTTTCAAAATCGAGTTTTCACCAGATCTACACGTTTTCAGACCCCCTATCAAAAATAGTATAGAAAGTATACAGTAGTGCATCTCTATTTTATGTAATGAATTTATATAGTAATTTCACTAACCTTCTTTTTAAGCTGTGTCACTTTTATTTTGATTTTTACTTACACGTGTTTCGGTGGATCCACCATCATCAGAGTAAATAAAATAATTGAAAAATAAATCTTTATAATGCATCCTGCAGTTTGAAATTATTTCTATTTCTTATAATGAATTTATATAATAATTTCACCTACCTTCTTTTTAAACTGCATCACCTTTATTTTTACTTTCTCTTGCCTATATGAATATATAGGAAGGAAAGTATTGTTTTCATGTCGATTTTTCACCGGATCTACACGTTTTTGGACACCCTGAACCCAAAAACCATGTTTTTAGTGATTGGTCTGTGTGTGTATACAAAATATCTCAAGAACGGAACATTGTACGAACTTCAAACTTGAAACTTAAGTTACATACCACTACTGGACCCGACACGAACATTTTCATCAAAATCGGTCAACCGGAAGTAGTAGTTTATTCGGATAATTTTTCACTTTTTTGCAATTTTCTCAAAAACTGGTCCTACGATTTTTTTAAAAATCGCCAGGTTTACTCATTTTTTTATGCTCTACAAGATAGGGTAGGCGCCATGTTTGCTGAAATTCTCGGTGAGGCTGTTTTCACGTAAAGAAATTGTTTTTTTAAGATTACGGCTTTAATATGCATTTTAGTGCAAAAATTTATATAATTAAAGCTGTAGAGAATTTAAAATACTATAACTTTTAATATAAACATTTTTTAGTATAATGCTCAGTTTAGCGGTAATTAGCGATTTTCTATTTCTTCTCACGAAAACGTGTGAAAAATCAATTTATTTTGAGATTTCAGCCTTAGTATGCATTTTATGCCATAAGTGTATATAATTGAATTTGTAGAAAATTAAACGATGTACAACTTTTATTTAGAGCATTTTTCTCTACAGAGCCTAGTTTAGTGTGAAAAAGTGATTTTCCATATTTTAAAGCCGAACTGAATTCGATTTTCATTTTGTGTCTTTCACTCATGATTAAAATAAGGTTATATTTTTAGAGGTTAGTTTTTTGTTTATTTCTAATGTTTTATTACTAGTGTTAGGTTATATTGTTAATTATTCGCATTGGCAAGAGAAAGTTGTGTGAGTGTTTCACACCAGATTTTTATTTTGACTTACACGTGTTTCGGTGGATCCACCTTCATCAGAGTAAATAAAATAATTGAAACTAAAAATTTTTTTATTTCACTTATTTAAAATTTACAGAATATGATACATCTTCAGTCATTTGTATAAAAGTTTTATACAAATGAATGCTTGGAACAGCAGAGCTCATTAACTGTGAAAAGCATATTAATTGCACATTTTTTATGTTTTTAATTTCACCTAATCAGTTTGTTTCTCTTTCTCTACAGGACCTGAAAGTGGAGCATCTAGACTTGGACTCTGGTGACATTTCTCAGACTGATCCAAATGCACAGAATTTTGAGTTTGTCAAAGTGAAACAGGTAATAGATAATTGACATTTTGCGTCTTTCACTCATGATTAAAATTAGGTTATGTTTATTGAGGTTAGTTTTTGTTTATTTTTAATGTTTTATTTCTATTATTAGGTTATATTGTTCATTATTTGCATTGGCAAGAGATAGTCGTGTGATTGTTTCACACCAGATTTTCTTTTTATTTTTACTTTCTCTTGCCTATATGAATATATAGGAAGGAAAGTATTGTTTTCATGTCGATTTTAACAAATCGAGTTTTCACCGGATCTATACGTTTTCAGACCCTCTGAACCCAAAAAACATGTTTTTAGCAATTGGTGTGTGTGTGTGTGTGTGTGTGTGTGTGTACAAAATATCTCAAGAACGGAACATTGTACGAACTTGAAACTTGAAACTTAAGTTACATACCACTACCGGACCCGATACGAACATTTTCATCAAAATCGGTCAACTGGAAGTAGTAGTTTATTCGTATAATTTTTCACTTTTTTGCGATTTTCTCAAAAACTGGTCCTACAATTTTTTTAAAAATCGCCTCATTTAATCAATATTTTATTCTCTAAAAGATAGGGTAGGCGCCATGTTTGCTGAAATTCTTGGTGAGGGTGTTTTTACGTAAAAAAAGTGTTTTTTTAAGATTACGGCTTTAATATTCATTTTAGAGCAAAAATGTATATAATAAAAGTTGTAGAGAATTTGAAAACCTACAACTGTTATTTCAAGCATTTTTTTGTATAACGCTTAGTTTAGCGGTAATTAGCGATTTTCTGTTTTTTCTCATGAAAATCGATTTTTTTTTGAAGATTTCGGCCTTAGTATGCACTTTACGACAAAAGTGTATATAATAAAATTTATAGAAAATTAAGAGATCTACAACTTTTATTTAGAAAATTTTTCTCTACAGAGCCTAGTTTAGCGTAAAAGTGTGATTTTCCGTTTTTTTAAGCCAAATTGAGTTCGATTTTCATTTTGCGTCATTCACTCATGATTAAAATAAGGTTATGTTTTTGAGGTTAGTTTTTGTTTATTTATAATATTTTATAATAATGTTAGGTTTATTATTAATTATTTGCATTGGCAAGAGAAAGTTGTGTGAGTGTTTCACACCAGATTTTTTTTGTTTATGTGGATGTTGATATGTTTTAGGAATTGGGAGAGGAAGATGAAATAAGTCCAACTGAGGATAAGAGCTGGTCTTCTGATCCACTGGCAAATTACTGCATCAAAACAGAAAAGGTACGTCAGTATTTAGTGTTGTTGTTTGTTTCTATCTCTAATTTTATTGAATACTAGCAACCCCTGCTCATTTCGCTTCACAGCAGCTAATACAAGAATCATTAAATTATTTTAAAACCTCTATATAAAAATATTTGTGGTTTTGTTGCCCTGTGGCAGCAAAATAAATTGTTTTTCTGCACTTCCAGCTCTAAAAACTCCGACATATAGTCTTCTATGAGTGAAAGAAGCACTTTTGTCTCAAATCGATGCCCGTTTTAAATGTTTGTCCCTGCGATTTAACAGAATTGAATAGAATGCATTGAAGAATACCGATGGAAAAGAAAGACAGTTGATATGTAGCTGAGATGAGAAACAGTAATACGTAGGTGCAGTACGCAAAGTAACTGGAAATACAGGGTGGAGCAGAGGAAATGCATGTTTTTTGAACTGCTAGTACGCGGCGACGAGAGGGGGTATTGACCTTGAATGAATGTTGGTAGACTGCCCGTACAATGCAGTTTCAGTCGCTATGGAGAGTTGGAGCGTAGAACATTGTGTGTTCGTTGTCGAGCAATACTTTAGAAACAATGATTTTGTAGTCACAGTGCAACGTCTTTTCCATCAAAATTTTAGAATTGGACGTCGAGGTGCAGTGCCTGATCGAAATACTGTACTCCGATGGGTTGCAGCGTTTAGAAGTACTGGATCTGTGATGAAAAAGAAACCACCTGGTCTTCCCCGTTCAGTTCGAACTCTGGAAAATGTAGACCGAGTGAGAACGGCAGTTGTTGCTAGTCCGAAGCGATCGGCTAGACGACAGGCTGTAGCGTTAGGTATGTCATCTCCAAGACATTATTTTTCGTACGTAATTAAAGTATGTACATTTCAAAACTGCATTAAAAAATCTGTCACTTAATACTTGTTTTTATTAATTTTATCAAACCGTTTCCCAATCATTCAATAGTGAAAAATATGCGTTTCCTCTGCTCCACCCTGTATATGACTCATTCACTTCCTGTCGAATGAAAACAAATATATGAAATACAGTACAAAAATAAAAATTTTGAATATTTCCAAATTTTTAATGTTTTTGGAATCGAATGTTATTCTTCACGTTTTTCTATGAACAAAAAAATACATCACCCCGAGGAGTTAGAAAAAATAAATGTGCTATGCACCTGATGGACGAAAACTTGTGACGTCGTCACAGTTTAAGTTGCTTAACTCACTTAATTAAAGTTACTTAAAGTTGCGAAATAGCCTGTATTGATCAGGAAGCTCTAAGCAATGCAGCAATGAAAGATTTTTACTTTCTGTTGCCTATATGAATATATAGGAAGGAAAGTATTGTTTTCATGTCGATTTTTCACCGGATCTATACGTTTTCAGACCCCCTGAACCCAAAAAACATGTTTTTAGCGATTGGTCTGTGTGTGTGTGTGTGTGTGAACAGAATATCTCAAAAACGGAACATCGTACGAACTTGAAACTTAAGTTACATACCACTACCGGACCCGACACGAACATTTTCATCAAAATCGGTCAACTGGAAGTAGTAGTTTATTCGTGTAATTTTTCACTTTTTTGTGATTTTCTCAAAAACTGGTCCTACAATTTTTTTTAAAATCGCCTCATTTACTTAATTTTTTTATGCTCTACAAGATAGGGTAGGCGTCATGTTTGCTGAAATTCTGGGTGAGGCTGTTTTCATGTAAAAACAAAGTTTTTTTAAGATTACGGCTTTAATATGCAATTTAGCGAAAAAATTTATATAATAAAAGTTGTAGAGAATTTAAAAACCTACAACTTTTAATTCAAACATTGTTTTGTATAACGCTTAGTTTAGCAGTAATTAGCGATTTTCTGTTTTTTTCTCACGAAAACGTGAGAAAAATTGATTTTTTTAACATTTCGGCCTTAGTATGCATTTTATGACAAAAGTGTATATAATAAATTTTATAGGAAATTAAAAGATCTACAACTTTTATTTAGAGCATTTTTCTCTACAGAGCCTAGTTTAGCGTGAAAGAGTGATTTTCCGTATTTTTAAGGCAAACTGAGATCGATTTTCATTTTTCGTCTTTCATGTATGATTAAATTTAGGTTATGTTTATTAAGGTTAGTTTTTTGTTTATTTCTAATGTTTTATTACTAATTTTAGGTTTATTGTTTATTATTTGCATTGGCAAGAGAAAGTTGTTTGAGTGTTTCACTTTTTTAAAATCAGTTCAGTAGTTTCTGAGATTACCTCATACAAACAAATAAACAGACGTTTCTTCTTTATTATATTAGTACAGACAACCATTTATTTTATCTTTCATAAATTGAAAAATGTTTATGTTTTTACTGGTCATGAATTATACGCATTTGAGATTTATAAATTTAGGCTGAGCGCAAGTTGAGACACCGCTCCGTGACGTGAGGTGAGGTGACTCACCAGTAGTTTCTGTGAATCCCTAAAATTGATACAACAGCACTCCTGTGTTTTGGCAAAAGGATGTTCAGTAAACCCTCGTTAATCCGGACTAATTGGGGCTCTAAGTTGTCCGGATTAAATGAAATACGAACGGGTACCCAAAATTAACCGATATAGCATTGCCATGGACGGAGTTTTACGCACTTCCGCCACAGAGCGTGTAGTGCACAACTTATTACCTATTCAGTGCCGCCTGTGTTACCGGTCTAACTTGTACCATTAATCTGAAGTGATTTTTTTGCAATGAACAAAATAACGTTAACAAAAAAATCACTGCAAAATAACGGTACAAGTTAGGTCAATAACACAGGCGGCACTGAACTGGTAATGAGTTGCGCAATACATGCCCTGCGGCGGAAGCGCATGCTACACAAGATCCACCCACGGCAATGCTATTTCGGTTATTTTTGGGAACCCCCACCTAACCTTAATATGAACAAAGGTACATAATGAAACACCCTTTATAGAAAACAAACGTGTATTTTGAGTTTAGTTATATATATACAGACAATAACATGTTGTAAAATGTATTACACTGTGAGTATGAAAGGTCCATTCTGTGCTTAAGACATTACGTTTTGAAACCCAGAAAATAAGACTGGTAATTTTTTTAACCTGGTTATATACTAATATTCTCAATATTAAATAAATTTACAAACCGATATCTACTTGAAAATCAACTGGCTGTCCGGATTAAGCGAAGTCCGTGTTAAAGGGGTCCGGATTAACGAGGGTTTACTGTATGTGAAAAAATCGGTTTTTTTTTTATTTACGATTCTAAGGTAATTTTTTGTGCTTTTTTCAAAAATCCTATTGCCAAGTCTGTACGAGTTATATAGTTTTCAAGATACAATGATGGCAAAAAGCTGTATGTACGTCTATTTTGAGAAATTTTAGAGGCAAAATGGTTTATGTGTTAATAAATTGGTAAATAAAGATTGGCACAAAGATGTATGAATTCTTTTCACCATTTTTCCTTTCTGAAAACACTGAAAATCCCATTGCTATAAAACGGGAATATGATGTATGTGCGATTAATACTTTTTACTTTAGTAAACTAAACTGTGTTGTTAAAATAGTTTTAGTCAATGGTAAAAGGGGTTAAATGGCTTATGCTTCTTTTTGGTATGTTTTATAATCATTTGCATTTAGAGAAAGGCACACGGCAGAAGGATGTATGCGCAAATAATACCTTTTGCCTATGAAAGGCTGAAAATTAACTATCCAAAAAAACATAGAAAAAGGTGTATACCATATTTTACATTATGTTTACTGCTGCTCGTGAACAGTCATTCCATAAGGCAAAAAGGTGTATGAACTTAATACACCGTTTTGCTGCTCATACACAGTGAGATTTTGTTTTGGCGTTAGTTTCAGATTATGTCCAACCTTAGGCTGTAATTCATACAGCCTAAGGTAATCTATTCATGCTATTCTATTTCTTCTATTCGTGCTAAGGCAAAAAGGGTTAAATGGATATTACAGCTTTTTGCCAATATAGACTGCGTTTGATGCAATTAATGAAATGGCTGTAAACAGTGGGTACACCTTTCTGCCATAGTTTCACTTATTTTTTAGGGTTTTAACAAGTTTTTTACAAATTTTTCACTATGTAGTCATAAATAGAACATTAAAAACTATAATCATACATAGTGGCTATCCAGCCGTGCTAGCGAGAGGTCTGTGTCGCTCTTCGTTGTTTTTCAACAACAATTTAAAATGTGTGCCGCAATTCAAAATCCCGCCAGTTGTGAACGGTCGGTACAGGAAAGGAGTTCTTCTTATCGATTTCTTGGAACGTGGCGCAACAATAACCTCTGCAAGGTATTGTGAAACGCTTAAAAAGTTAAGAAGAGCGATCCAAAATAAGCGCAGAGAAAAGTTGACTGGAAAAGTTCTCTTTTTGCATGACAACGCCCGACCACACACAGCAAATCGAACACGAGAAATCCTGGATGCTTTCAAAAGGGAGGTTTTCCCATATCTGCCATACAGTCCGAACCTTGCGCCCAGCGATTATCACTTGCTCCCGACAATGAAAACATGGCTTGCGACGCAGCGCTTTGACGACGATGCGGAGCTGCAGGAGGGTGTAACTAACTGGTTAAAATCACAGGCGGTAGACTTTTATGATGTCGGCATTTCAAAATTAGTTCACCGCTATGATAAGTGTCTTAATTTGTTTGGTGATTATGTAGAAATATAGCATTTTAGTTGGACTTTCAAATGTATATAATAAAATTTTTTTCTTGTTCTTAGTTTTTTTTATATCAAAACGTGACAGACTTTCTGGACTAATCTCGTACTTGTGTAAAGTGTGTGCGTATGAGAAGTGATTATACATGGTGGGTGAGGGACAGGGAGGGGAGGATATCAGCTGCTCTTCTGTAGAGGCCACAATTCGGTACCCGGCCTCTATTTATGACTGAATGGTCTGCGTTAAAATTTTATCTTTTCTTTGTACTTTCAAACATTTTCTTGTTGTTGGTTAGGTTATCAGCGGAAAGGCTGGTTTGAACCTCTAGAGGTTCTACTAAGTAAAACAAGGAGTGAGGTGGTTTACCATCGCCTTCCTCACTGAGTGAAAAAATACGCTTATCAGCATATGCCCGGCCCTCCGAAAAGCACCCACTTTCCACTCTGCAAATGACACCTTTACTTCATTCACAGTACAGGGTCTTGCTGTATAATGAAATTCATTATGTTTATAGGAGATAACTCTGATTAGTGTCACAGTACACCTCTACCTCTTCTGTTTTTAAATGATTCAGTCATTTAATTGGCTGACCATGTGATAAGAAACAGAACTATTTATTTTAGCCCGGCAATGAACAGATCGAGTGTAAATAATTTGACACTCCACCTGTATGTTATGGGCAGAAAAAAAATTTTCTTACTGTTGTAAAATTAATTTGCTTTCATTTGATTTTGTTTTTCAGGATCCAGGTGGTTTTGAAGAAGTCGATTCTAATCTATACAAATCAAGCGATAAATATTTATCCGTTGATAAGGACTGTAATTATTCGAGTTGTGATATCGACAGTGAATGTGGTGAAACACATTATATCGGAAATAATGATTTCGATATAAATACCGCTACCGATCACGTGATATCGCATAGCGATACAAAACCTTTTAAATGTAATGTCTGTCAAAAATGTTTTTCCCGTAAACAAAATCTAATGACTCACTCGTTAATACATAGCGGCGCGAAACCGTTTAAATGTAATTTGTGTAAAGATGAATTTAGACAAAAATGTTGTCTAAATAAACATATGTTAATACATAGCGGCATGAAACCGTATAAATGTAATATATGCGATAAGGGATTTAGAAGTAAAGCGAATTTGAATCAACATTTGACGATACATAACGGTACTAAGCAATTTAAATGTGATTTTTGTCAACAGGAATTCAGATGGAAACATGGTTTAATCACTCATGTTTTATTACATACCGGTACGGAACCATTTAAGTGTAATGTCTGCCAAAAAGGTTTCAGAAGCAGAACCAATCTGAACCAGCATTTGAAAATACATAACGGTACTAAACAATTTAAATGCGATTTTTGTCATCAAGAATTCAAATGGAAACGTTCGTTAATAACTCACATGTTATCGCATACTGGTTCCGAGCCAATAAATTGCGATTTGTGCCAAAAAATATTCCATCGCGAACACGATTTGGCTAATCATATGTTAGTACATAACGGTATCAAACCGTTTAAATGCGAATTGTGCCAAAGTGAATTTCGAAAGAAATTTATTCTAAATCGACACATGTTAACACACAGCGATGTGAAATCGCATAAATGTAATATATGCGATAAACGATTTCGAAGCAGAACCAATCTGAAACAACATTTATCAATACATGGCGATGTTAAACAATTTAAATGCGATACGTGTCAATTGGAATTCAGATGGAAAAATAATTTAATCACTCACATGTTATCGCATACCGCTTCTGAACCGTTAAAGTGTGATTTCTGTCGAAAAATATTTCATCGTAAACATGATTTGGCTAATCATATGTTGGTACATAACAGTGTTAAGCCATTTAAGTGTGATTTATGTCGACAAGAATTCAAATTTAAATATGCTTTAATGTCACACATGTTATCAGATCATGTTGGTAACTCAAAAAGTGGGGCTGCCGAAAATAATTCACTTTTAAATATATTATTAACTAAATCTTCTTCTTCTTCCTTTCACGGGTAAGGCATTATTGCCTGTTCCGAACCTCTTCGCCTCTACAATCGGTCCATCTTTTCATTGGACGCCCTCTATCTCTTTTCCCAATTGGTTGGTATATCAGGGCCTGCTTAGGGATTTGGTATTCACTCATTCTGTCCACATGTTGAAACCAATCCCTCCTACTCCCATTTATTTTATCTCATTGAAAATATATTCAGCTGAGCTCTGATATCCGTGTTTCTGAAACGATCCTCTCTACTGCACCCATATGTTCTCCGCAGAAACCCCATTTCAGAAGCTTGCAATCTGCTTTCATCACGCTTGGATAGCACCCAAGTTTCACTTCCATATAGTAATGTCGGAGCCGCAATTGTTTTATAGAACTTTATTCTTGTTTCTTTGGTGGCACTATTCTTAAGAGCTCTATGTATGGTTCCACAGATATGTTGGAAGCGATGTATCTTGGTGCAAGCGTCCCTATCATGTTGATAAGAGATATCACAGCCAAGATATTTGAAATGAGATACTTGTTCCAGAATTTTCTTTCGTAAAACAACTTTACTTCTCACCGGATCCTTTCCACAGAAAGCCATCACTCTTGTTTTTGAAGAGGAGATTGTCAAATTGTACTCTTTACACACATTGTCTAATTTAAAAAGAGCTCGCTGCAGATCATCTTCACTCTCCTGCAGCACAATTAGGTCATCAGCAAATAACAAACATTTAAGAGCTTCTCCCTTTTTTTTTGTTATCAGATCATGTTGGTAACTCAAAAAGTGGGGCTGCCGAAAATAATTCACTTTTAAATATATTATTAACTAAATCTTTATAATGTATCGTGTAACGTGTATTCAATCCTATTGTAAAAATATTAAATTTTTTACTGACCTGTTACAGCTGCTATAAAACACTTTCTTTTCCCATTTTTTTTTAATCCTACTTTTTATTGTCTTACTACATGCCCCGTCGCGGCTTTGCACACAAGAAATGGTGTAATCACTTTTTTTAAAAATCTGGTGTGAAACACTCACACAACTTTCTCTTGCCAATGCAAATAATTAACAATATAATGTAACGTTCATCATAAAACATTAGAAATAAACAAAAAAACTAACCTCAATAAACATAACCTAATTTTAATCATGAGTGAAAGACGCAAAATGAAAATCGACCTCAGTTTGGCTTAAAAATACGGAAAATCACTCTTTCACGCTAAACTAGGCTTTGTAGTGAAAAATGCTTAAGATAAAAGTTGTAGATCTTTTTATTTACTATAAAATTTATTATATACACTTTTGTCGTAAAATGCATTCTAAGGCCGAAATCTTAAAAAAATTGATTTTTCACACGTTTTCGTGAGAAAAAACAGAAAATTGCTAATTACTGCTAAACTAAGCATTGTACAAAAAAATTTTTAAAATAAAAGTTGTAGAATTTCAAATTCTCTACATTTTTTATTATATAAATTTTTGCGCTATAATACATATTAAGGCCGTAATCTTAAAAAAAAACACTTGTTTTACGTAAAAACTGCCTTACCAAGAATTTCAGCAAACATGGCGCCTACCCTATCTTGTAGGGAATAAAAAATTGAGTAAACCAGGCGATTTTTAAAAAAAATCGTAGGACCAGTTTTTGAGAAAATCGCAAAAAAGTGAAAAATTACACGAATAAACTACTACTTCCGGTTGACCGATTTTGATGAGAATGTTCGTGTCGGGTCCGGTAGTGATATGAAACTTAAGTTTCAAGTTCGTACGTTGTTCCGTTCTTAAGATATTCTGTTCACACACACACACACACACAGACCAATCGGTAAAAACATGTTTTTTGGGTTCAGGGGGTCTGAAAACATATAGATCCGGTGAAAACTCGATTTCGAAAAATCGACATGAAAACAATACTTTCCTTCCTATATATTCAAATAGGCAAGAGAAAGTAAAAATGGATAAAAAACAAAAAAGAACGACCACAAAAAAAAAATTGGTCAAAACTGAGGCTGTTCATGACTGAATGTTTTTGAATTGACAATTTATGATTACGGCTTTAATATGCATTTTAGCGCAAAAATTTAACAATTAAAAATGTAGAGAATTTGAAATCCTACAACTTTTATGGCAAACATTTTTTTTGTATAACGCTTGGTTTAGCAGTAATTAGCGATTTTCTGTTTTTTTTCCTCACAAAACCGTGTAACAAATAATTTTTTTTAAAGATTTCGGCCTTAGTATGCATTTTACGACAATAGGTAGTGTATATAATAAAATTTATAGGAAATTAAAAGATCTACAACTTTTATTTCGAGCATTTTTCTCTACGGAGCGTACGTAGTTGAGCGTGAAAGAGTGATTTTCCATATTTTAAAGCCAAACTGAGGTTGATTTTCATTTTGCGTCTTTCACTCATGATTAATATTAGGTTATGTTTATTAAGGTCATTTTTTGTTTATTTATAATGTTTTATTACTAATGTTTGGATTATTGTTAATTATTTCCATTGGCAAGAGAAAGTTATGTGTGTTTCACTCCAATTTGTTTTTTTTTTTTTTTGTAATTGATTCATAACTTTCAAAACACGCGATACAAAAAAAAATACAGTGGAATTGACGATTTCGACAACCACTAAGATCCTGTGGTTTTCACAATAATTTTTACTTTCTCTTGCCTATATAAATAAATAGGAAGGAAAGTATTGTTTTCATGTCGATTTTTCGAAATCGAGTTTTCACCGGATCTATTTATGTTTTCAGACCCCTGTAGTATTTTATTTTTGTACCCATGCTGAGTTTAGTATAGGACTTATGACATAGACCGTCTGACCTTGTACACGCACTTGGAGGGTAGATGCAATGGTTTCCTGGACACAGACTACGGGAAACCATGGCACCGGGCCTCTTTTCTTGTACAGAAATTACATTCACTACGCCTCTTCCCATATTACATTCACTGCGCCTCTTCCCTCACAGTAATTTTAATTCGCTATTTTTATTTTAGTACTCCACAAGTTAATAAAAAAATTTACAAAAAAAAATCACAGACATTACAGTTAAAAATAAAAGCGTGGTGCATTAATATATATAATATTTATTGTAAAATATTCGTTGCAAAATATTATATATATTAATGCACCACGCTTTTATTTTTAACTGTAATGTCTGTGATTTTTTTTTTTGTAAATTTTTTTCTGTTTTTCTTTTTAGTTCATTTTTCTTTGATTAATTGTTAAATAATAGCGTTTCTTAAAAAATTTTTTTTTGATGTTTTTGTAATTTTTTTTGTTTATTTTTTTATTTTTAGTTCATTTTTTTTGATTAATTGTTAAATAATAGCGTTTCTTAAAAAAAAATTTTTGATTTTTTTTTTTGATTTTTTTGTAATTTTTTTTTCTGTGATTTTTTTGTAAATTTTTTTTCTTTTTTTCTTTTTAGTTAATTGTTTTAAGTAATTGTTAAATAAAAGCGTTTTTAAAATTTTTTTTTAATTTTAAAATTTTTTTTACAAACACCTCCACAGCGTATTGTCATCGAAGATAAACAAGTGTGCAAAGTTTGATTCATATTGATACGGTAGAAGTATTAAAATTTTAAGTTGCAAGATTTGATGGATCCAAGAGTAAGTTAAATTAAAAGCGTTATAAAATTTTAGAATTTTAAAATTTTTTTTTACAAACACCTCCACAGCGTCTTGTCATCGAAGATAAACAAGTGTGCAAAGTTTAATTCATATTGATACGGTAGAAGTATTAAAATTTTAAGTTGCAAGATTTGATGGATCCAAGAGTAAGTTAAATTAAAAGCGTTATAAAATTTTAGAATTTTAAAATTTTTTTTTACAAACACCTCCACAGCGTCTTGTCATCGAAGATAAACAAGTGTGCAAAGTTTAATTCATATTGATACGGTAGAAGTATTAAAATTTTAAGTTGCAAGATTTGATGCTTCCAAGAGTAAGTTAAATAAAAGCGTTTAAAAAGCGCAATGCATGCGTATAGCTCCTGTGTGTAAAGTAATATACTAAAATAAAAATACTGCAACACAGTTTAATGTTCTCTCGTATTTACTTTAATAAATTAAGAAGAATTAATTATTACACCCATATGGTATGTGTACTACAGTGCAAATATTTGATGCTTACCTATATTTTTCTTAAATTCACATACCGTACAATCTTTAATGAGAATATTGTAAAGGGAACTATCCAAGAAAGAAATCCCAACTGGATTGTTACACGGTTGGTTAATAAGAAATGATAATTTGTTTTATTTTTTTTAGGTTAATTAGTTTACAAAATACGGTCATTTTTGAGCGTACTGCAAAAATAAGTAGACGTTAAAGGAAAAATTCAGTTTTTTGTTAAAATTTTAGATACATTAACTTCGTTTTCAAACTTATGAATTATTATTACTATTTACCAGCTATAATAATATTCTTTTAACACATTTTATTCTCCGTAAACATTTTTATATGTCCATAACAGGAAAGTGTAGTATTAAATTATTTGCACTCGATCTGCTAGTTTCAGGGCTACAAAAAATAATTTTCTCTTATCGCATGGTCGGCCAATTACATGACTGAAATATTTAACAACAGAAAAGGTAGACATGTAAACAAACGGCACTAGTCAGAGTTATCTCCTTTGAGAGTAATTTCATTTTACAGCCAGACCCTGTGGTGAATGAAGTGAAGGTGTCATTTGCAGGGTGGAAAGTAGATGCTTTACGGAGGGCCTGGCATGCTGATAAGCATAGTTTTCCGCTCAGTGAGAAAAGCAATGGTAAAGCACCTCACTCCTCGTTTTACTTAATTAAGCCTCTAGAGGTTGATACTTATTTGAGGTAAGTTTTATTTGAAAGTAGTTTCTGATTGTAATAGAAGCTAATCTATTGTTAACAGTGTCTGAATTTAACGTATCATAGGACATTTTCTGTTAATGCAATGCACGGAAAAACTGAGGTGTGTCAAATTCATTACTTCTTACCAATCCATTTATTGCTACTTCTTACTTGCTTCAACAAGCGTATTGGTCTGCTTTATCCAATATTTTCCCCCCAAATAATAGACTACTCAATTCACCTGTGCGTAAAATGTTTAAAGAATTTTTAAAAATTGTGGTAAATTTACTGATGTATTTTCTACCTGCATAAGTAGGTTTTGGTTCATAAAATCGAGTATTGTGGTTAGCAACATCGTAATTCATTCTGTTTTTACTTTCCCTTGCCTATATGAATATATAGGAAGGAAAGTATTGTTTTCATGTCGATTTTTCGAAATCGGGTTTTCACCGGATCTATACGTTTTCAGACCCCCTGAACCCAAAAAACATGTTTTCAGCGATTGGTCTGTCTGTGTGTGTGTGTGTGTGTGTGTGTGTGTGTGTGAACAGAATATCTCAAGAACGGAACATCGTACGAACGTGAAACTTGAAACTTAAGTTACATATCACTACCGGACCCGACACGAACATTTTCATCAAAATCGGTCAACCGGAAGTAGTAGTTTATTCGTTTAATTTTTCACTTTTTTGCGATTTTCTCAAAAACTAGTCCTACGATTTTTTTAAAAATCGCCTGGTTTACTATATTTATTATGCTCTACAATATAGGGTAGGCGCCATGTTTGCTGAAATTCTGCGTAAGGCTGTTTTTACGCAAAAACATTTTCTTTTTAAGATTGCGGCTTTAATATGCATTTTAGCGCAAAACGTTATATAATAAAAGTTTTAGAGAATGTAAAATTCTACAACTTTTATTTCAAACATTTTTTCTATAACGCTTAGTTTAGCGGTAATTTGCGATTTTCTGTTTTTTTTCTCACGAAAACGTGAGAAAAATCGATTTTTTTAACATTTCGGTCTTAGTATGCATTTTACGACAAAAGTGTATATAATTAAATTTATAGAAAATTAAAAGATCTACAACTTTTGTTTAGAGCATTTTTCTCTACAGAGCCTAGTTTAGCGTGAAAGCGTGATTTTCCGTATTTTTAAGCCAAACTGAGTTCGATTGTCATTTTGCGTCATTCACTCATGATTAAAATAAGGTTATGTTTTTGAGGTTAGTTTTTGTTCATTTCTAATGTTTTAATACTAATGTTAGGTTTATTGTTAATTATTTGCATTGGCAAGAGAAAGTTGTGTGAGTGTTTCACACCAGATTTGATGACCCCTAAATACTTGACGTGGGGCGCACAGTCCAGTTGGTGGCCGTTGATGGTGAGAGCAGCGAGAACAGAATAAAGATAGAGAGGACACTCTGTATCTGTCGAGTACAAGGCATGCGAGCCGAAGTCGGCCATCTTGGTTTGCACCAAGTCCACTAAATCACTGCCAAAATCTCGTCATTTTTAATTCTTGCGCGCAACTAAAACTGTGATTTCACACTCTTATAATACGCTTAAAATTTCAAAATTTCATGGCTGGATTATTCATTTCATCCTCTTGCTTATGGTACAATTATAATTACATTTAACAAATAAATAATAATTAATATATGGTTTATTAACGAACCTTGCAAAAATCTTGACATAAAAAAGTAACTGATCGAGAAAGTTTTTTATTTTTGGGACAGCAAAGTTTCGTAAGCGAGAAAGTTTTAGATTAATAGTTAAATCATAATTTTTGTTTAAAACTTTTTTGCATAGGAGGCATACTTTGGCTAATAATTTAAAGTATGTGAAGCGCTCGCTACAGAAAAACGACTAGCGAAAATGTCCCGCCGTAAAATGCTGTTGCCATTTGAATATGTATGGAATTAAACGATTGTTATATTATTCACGTAATGTTAATCATATTATAATCTCTATATACATGATAAATACGGATACTAAATTTTGGATAAATGTTTCTTGCTTGAATCACTTCTAATTAAATCACAATGAAAGGTTGATGTCAAATAAAACACTGACGTGCAATCAAATGTAAATATTGTGACACTTATCGCTAAGGTCCGTTTCGGGATCTAGGTAATTAAATAATTAATACACTAAGGTTTGCAATTACAAATATTTATTACACTAAACGATTTAAAAAATAAATAATAAACTAATTATAACAAAGTAATACAATAAATGACTTAATAATTTACTTAAAATAAATAATAAACAATAAATAACTTAATAATTTACTTAGCACTACTTACAATCAATTTTTTAGAATGACACATACAAAATGAAACTGAATACACAAAAACTGAATTTAATACAGATCACATTAACTTTTTGCAATACACACACGAACAAAGACAGTATAACAATCGTTGACCATTACAATGCTCGGTATGCGCCGTGCACAGCGTCCGACGGCCACTCGTCAAAGATCAAACTAATACTAACTGGACCGCGCTCGGGGGTCTCTTTATATACTCATTCACAAAGATACTTCGAGAAGAGCAGAGAACAACACACAAAAATAAAGTACAAAAAATAACCCTTTATAAGTGAGTGCTAGAAAAATCTGTTGTAAACAAGTCAACATTGTAAATAGAATAAAAGTTGAAACGGGTTCCTTTCATAACAGTTGTACAACAATACCCGACCTTTTATCACTACAATAGCGCAGTCGTATTAAATAATTTTTATGAATAGGCATACCTTTATTGTCATTATTGTCCTACTGTCAATTATTGTTACTATTGTGTTAGTTACTTTTGTTCTATTATTCCTTTCTTACTATTTTCATCTACTCTGTACCATTTCATGAATGAAATTTTGGAACCTTCGCGAAGCATCTCTTTTCGATATCGTCACAATATGTTTATTCTTTAGTTAGTAAAATACTTATCAGATTACACATGATATATTTTTGAATAATGTTCATTATTCTTAATTTAACTGTAACTGAGTTATGTTATGTTCTGATGATGCTTTCATTGAAAGCAAAAGGCCTTACCTAATAACATTTGATAGATTGGATACTGTTGAGTGATTTCAAATTGGATACAATTACAATTAACAGATAATGTTCATTGCATAATAAAATGAAATGAAATGAAAAAAGTCTTATTAGGAGCGAAGTTAGAACTGTGAAGTCCTCCCTTCCACTTAACCCCACAAAATAAAATATACATTTACAGAAAATTTAAATTTTCAAATAAAGTTAAGGTAATATTCTTAAAATAAATTATAAACGTAAAAGTATAAAAATTAATAATTTAAATTAAGTTAACATTATTCTGAACAAAACATAATTTCCAGTTCCGTTATTTTAACACTAGGCTATTTACAAAATACTACAAGTAAATACTATAATAAAGAGGTTGATTGAATGAATAAGCTCGAAGTTCAATTACAATATGCACAAGCTTTCATATAATATATGTACATTTATTAAGTATGTACAGCATATTATGCTGTACATACTTAATAAATTTTTGGAAAAGAACATTAACTACTTACGGGGAATGTTAAATCTCATTAGTAATGGGTGTTTCAAAAAGGACGCACTTCGAAGTTTGAGAACGCTAATTTATTACATTAAGTAATTACAAATTATATAATAAGCATAAAAACGTTTCCGCTATAAAATAAAAACAACCTTAATATATGAATCATCTGTGTTTACAAATCAAATTTAAAATATTTGGTTCATTCTGCTATTCAATCAGCTGTTGTTTAAACATTAAATTTCTTTTTTTTTAAATTCCTAATTTGTGTACGTTGTAATCTGTTCAATAAACATTAAATTAAAACATACGGTCCTGGGTTCGAATCCCACTCAGGCATGGCATATTTTCATACGTACAAAAAATCATTTCATCCTCCATTGTATATAGTTACACCCCAATGTCGTCGCTAATGACCGTTGTAGTTGATGCGACGTTAAATAAATGAATTAAAAGAAACAAAAAACATACGAGTATCAAAACATTGTGTTAGTTCCATAAGGATAGCATGGAAACTTCAGAAGCCAATGGGGCGAAATCCCGATTTTTCCCAACCTTGTGACCAGCGCCAATCGATTCCTGGTGTCCAAAAACTCCCAAAAAAATCAAAATCCTTGAGCGAAAAAAATTTTTGTTATCGCTGCAAGTGAACTATGCCTAGGCAGGATGTGACGTTCGGAAGTGGAGTGACTAATGCCACCCCGCCGCCATCTTGGTATGAACCATCGGCTCACCTGCTACTCTAGGAGTGTCCCCTCTATCTTTATTCTGTTCTCGCTGGGTGAGAGGAGTCGGTTGGGCTGTCTTCCTGGTGAAGTTGATTGCCTCGCATTTTTGGGGATTCAAGGACAGTTTCCAGAGGTTGCACCAGTGGGATATGGAATCTAGTTTCTTGACAGATTGATTGGTATTTTGGATCTTTCCAGTTATTCCCCCGCCAGTATAATTTGTCACATTTTATGGATATTTTTTATGTAATGGTAAGAAAATTTTTAACGATAAAAATGGGGAAAATATTGTAAAGCTAAATAGGCCTATACGTTAACTTGAACAGTATTTACGAAGGATGTTTTAATATTTTCCCCGTTTTGATCGTATGAGTACTATAATTAATTTTCGTCAAACACCCCCTAACAACTCACGAAAAGAACTGACTAGAAAACCCGTGAGGCAGCCGTAAGCGACCCGTTGCAACCAAATCAAACACCCGTACGGGACCCAGTTCTCCCACGGCCCGTGTCGAACACGCCCCGTCCTAACATAAATCAGACTTTATCCGGACGTCCAGTAAATCGGATGTTATGCCTACGAAAATTTATCGACGTCCGGAAAACCGGACGAAGCCATTTAATAGGGTTAAAACAATAATCTGATTAGCGCTATGTTAATCTCATTAATCCGGGACAGCGCGAACGCAGTAAATCATTTTATGTTCAATCATTTTTAGTTTAAAAACGTAACTTCAAAAATTAGCATTTAATTTTAAAAAATTATAAAGTCAGTTAAATCAGAGGTGAAAAAAGTTACGGAAAGACAGTTAAATAAAATTAATCCAATAAAATTAAAATATTCATCGCGATTAAAATAAAAACATAGTAGTAACAAAACGATAATAATAGTTGTTTACATTTTACAATATGGAATACTTTTCAATATAATTTTATGTACATTTAAACTTTCAGACAAGTCCAAAATATGGTAACGTTTCAGGCCCTAAACTTCTTCTGCATTATTTTTAGATAGGCCACTTATTATTTAATAAATAGTACAACTATTATTATCGTTTTGTTACTACTATGTTTTTATTTTAATCGCGATGAATATTTTAATTTTATTGGATTAAAACCGGACGTAGCCAATAGGGTTAAAACAATAATCTGATTAGCGCTATGTTAATCTCATTAATCCGGGACAGCGCGAACGCAGTCCCGACTACCAAAAATTCTGCGCCCAACATATCCACATTAGGGATATTTGCAGGGTTCAGCCAAACCGGAGTGCAATGGTAAGGCCTCACCCTGGAGGAACCGCCTTCTTGATCACGGTAATCTCCACGCCAGGTAAGTATGATCACTTTGAAACACATAAGTACCCTAACTAGAATTTTACCAACTAGCACTTCGAGAAGTTTTGTAAATAAATTGCATTTAATTCAACTAAAATTGAATAAATTAAATACATTTTCATAAAATATTGATAAATAAAATTTATTTTATTTATTGGAATGAATTAAATATTATTTATCACCGTTTTTATTGTTTATTTAACCAAATATTAATGTATATATTGTTAGTTCAGAAGTTCACCACAATGAGACTGTAGCGCTGCTTGACATCATATGGCTATTAACAGTACAACTTTTAGGCAGTTAATTCTCACAGAATAAGCGCTACATAGTTTGTTTAAAACATGATTTTATTTTTGTTGCCAAATTTATATTTTTACCATTTATTATTACGATTATTACTTTCTCTTGCTTATATGAATATTATAGGAAAAAAAATTTATTTTCTTGTCGATTTTAAGAAATCCACTCTTCACCGGATCTACACGTTTTCAGACCCCCTGAATCCAAAAAAAACATGTTTTTAGCGATTGGGTGTGTGTGTGTGCAAAATATCTCAAGAACAGAACATCGTACGAACTTGAAATTTTAAACTTAAGTTAGACACCACCAGAGGCGGCCCCAGAAAATTTTTTAAGAACTTGAAACCTCAAACTTAAGGTCGACACCACTAGAGGACCCGACACGAACATTTTCATCAAAATCGGTCAATCGGAAGTAGTTGTTTATTCATGTAATATTTCTCTTTTTTGTGATTTTCTCTAAAACTGGCCCTACGATTTTTTTAAAATCGCCTGGTTTAGTAAATTTTTTATGCTCTACTAGATAGGGTAGGCGCCATGTTTGCTGAAATTCTTGTGGAGGCTATTTTTACGTAAAAAAATTGGTTTTTTTAGATTACGGCTTTAATATGCATATTAGCAAAAAAATTTCTGTAATAAAATATATAGAGAATTTAAAATCCTACAACTTTTAATTCACACATTATTTTGTATAACGGTTAGTTTAGCGGTAATTAGCGATTTTCTGTTTTTTTTCTTACGAAAACGTGTGAAAATCGATTTTTTAAGGATTTCAGCCTTAGTATGCTTTTCACAATAAATGTGTATAATTAAATTTATAGGAAATTAAAAGATCTACAACTTTTATTTAAAGCATTTTTCTCTACAGAGCCTGGTTTAGCGCAAAAGAGTGATTTTCCGTATTTTAAGCCAAACTAAGGTTGATATTCATTTTGCGTCTTTCACTCTTGATTTAAATTAGGTTATGTGAATTGAGGTTAGTTTTTGTTTATTTCTAATGTTTTATTACTAATATTAGGGTTATTGTTAATTGTTTGCATTGGCAAGAGAAAGTTGTGTGAGTATTTCACACCAGATTTTTTTTCTTTTGTTTTATTGTGGATATAGAAATTTTTTACAAAAATTTTTTGCATTCATTATCACTTAAAAATGTACAAAAAATACTGTAAGCAATTGAACCATATAGATGGTAGTGCATAACATTTGTCTGAAAATTATTCATCATGTCAAATTGCAGAAATAGGTAAACGCATACACATTTTTGAATTTTATAAAGAGGTCGAAGAATTTAACCTATGTTGTTTAATCATGAGTAAACATTCTAAAACGAAAAATCTGGTGTGAAACACTCACACAACTTTCTCTTGCCAATGCAAATAATTAACAATAAACCTAACATTAGTATTAAAACATTAGAAATAAACAAAAACTAACCTCAAAAACATAACCTTATTTTAATCATGAGTGAATGACGCAAAATGACAATCGAACTCAGTTTGGCTTAAAAATACGGAAAATCACGCTTTCACGCTAAACTAGGCTCTGTAGAGAAAAATGCTCTAAACAAAAGTTGTAGATCTTTTAATTTTCTATAAATTTAATTATATACACTTTTGTCGTAAAATGCATACTAAGACCGAAATGTTAAAAAAATCGATTTTTCTCACGTTTTCGTGAGAAAAAAAACAGAAAATCGCAAATTACCGCTAAACTAAGCGTTATACAAAAAAATGTTTGAAACAGAAGTTGTAGGTTTTTAAATTCTCTACAACTTTTATTATATAAGTTTTTGCGCTAAAATTTATATTAAAGCCGTAATCTTAAAAAAACAACGTTTTTACGTGAAAACAGCCTCACCGAGAATTTCAGCAAACATGGCGCCTACCCTATCTTGTAGAGAATAAAAAATTGAGTAAAATAGGCGATTTTAAAAAAAATCGTAGGACCAGTTTTTGAGAAAATCGCAAAAAACTGAAAAATTATACGAATAAACTACTACTTCCGGTTGACCGATTTTGATGAAAATGTTCGTGTCGCGTCCGGTAGTGGTATGTAACTTACGTTTCAAGTTCGTACGATGTTCCGTTCTTGAGATATTCTGTTCACACACAGACCAATCGCTAAAAACATGTTTTTTTGGGTTCAGGGGGTCTGAAAACGTATAGATCCGGTGAAAAATCGACATGAAAACAATACTTTCCTTCCTATATATTCATATAGGCAAGAGAAAGTAAAAACATAAGCTTATTCTACTCATTAGTAAATGAGGAGACACTAAATGAAAATTCTGTGGACATGGGAAATAGTATAGGCTAGTTAATATAGTAGCTACGTATAGTATAGTGACGTAATAATAGTGACGTCGTCAGCATCTGTACTAAATTGTACATGCTTCAAGGTCAGCCTTATATATATGAAACGCTATACTAAATTCTACATAAGACTAAACTCCGCATACGACACCCTCTGAACCCAAAAAAAAAAACACGTTTTTAGCGATTGGTCTGTGTGTGTGTAAACAGAATATCTCAAGAACGGAACATCGTACGAAGTTGAAACTTGAAACTTAAGTTACATACCACTACTGGACCCGACACGAACATTTTCATCAAAATAGGTCAACCGGAAGTAGTAGTTAATTCGTATAATTTTTCACGTTTTTGAGATTTTCTTAAAAACTGGTCCTACGATTTTTTTTAAAATCGCCTGGTTTACTAAATTTTTTATTCTCTACAAGATAGGGTAGGCGTCATGTTTGCTGAAATTCTGGGTGAGGTTGTTTTCATGTAAAAACATAGTTTTTTTAAGATTACGGCTTTAATATGCAATGTAGCGCAAAAATGTATATAATAAAAGTTGTAGAGAATTAAAAAACCTACACATTTTATTTTAACATTTTTTTGTATAACGCTTAGTTTAGCAGTAATTAGCTATTTTTTTATTTTTTCTCACGAAAACTTGTGAAAAATCGATTTTTTAAAGATTTCGGCCTTAGAATGCATTTTACGACAAAAGTGTATATAATCAAATTTATAGAAAATTAAAAGATCTACAACTTTTATTTCAAGCTTTTCTTCTACAGAGCCTAGTTTAGCGCGAAAGAGTGATTTTCTGTATTTTTAAGCCAAACTGAGGTCTATTTTCATTTTGCGTCTTTCATTCATGATTAAAATAAGGTTATGTTTTTGAGGTTAGTTTTTTGTATATTACTAATGTTAGGTTTATTGTTAATTATTTGCATTGGCAAGAGAAAGTTGTGTGAGTGTTTCGCACCAGATTTTTTTTTGCATCCAGTAGACTAGCCTCCAAAAGGGAGTATAGGACATGTCAAGATAAAACTGATAGACTAAAATCTGGTGTGAAACGCTCACACAACTTTCTCCTGCCAATGCAAATAATGACCAATATAACCTAACGTTAGTAGTAATACAACATTAGAAATAAACAAAAAAACTAACCTCAAAAACATAACAGTCTTATTTTAATCATTAGTGAAACACGCGAAATGAAAATCAACCTCAGTTTGGCTTACAAATACGGAAAATCACTACTTCACGCTAAACTAGGCTCTGTAGAGAAAAATGTTTTAAATAATAGTCGTAGATCTTTTAATTTCCTATAAATTTTATTATATACATTTTTTTCGTAAAATGTATACTAATGCTGAATTCTTAAAAAAAACGATTTTTCACTCGTTTTCGTAAAAAATAAACAGAAAATCGCTAATTACCGCTAAACTAAGCGTTATACAAAAAAAATGTTTGAAATAAAAGTTGTAGGATTTTAAATTCTGTACAACTTTAATTATATACATTTTTACGTTAACAAATGGTTTCAATGATGGAAGACTAACTACGCAGACTTTTGTATTGACTGACATTACTGTCAGCAGATTTCACTGTTACATTTTCCAATTTCAAATTAACCCAGTGACGAAATGCATGCCTCTGTTAACAAAGTGGCCATTGTACCTGCGAACTCTCCATTTGAAAATTGCGGTTTATAATAAAACTGTTATTATTGTCATTGGTTGATTTGAATAACAACAGCTGCTAGATTGATTGCCGCGCGATATAGTCGATAATGGCTGGGAGGTTCAGCTTCTACATTCCCGAAGCTTGCATAAACAAATGCAATATACTGTAAATAAATACAAAAATATTAACAGAAATAAAATAAAAATTGAAGCAATTCACAGTGAATAATATATATATATATATATTCCTGTAATGCACTGTTTTATTCCTGATAGAACCGATGTTTTTACAGTGACATAATTTCTCATTCCTTACAAAATTACTCCATGAAAAAACAATTAATTTCTGAAATCAACAGAAGATTGAACGATAAGCGTTTGATAATTCAACTGATGGGAAATACAATTAAGAATAATAAAATATTTAGGTACGTGAAAGCGAAGAAATTGCAAAGGCAGTTCAGCGAGTAAAATGTGAATTGTTTTGTTTATTTAAAATAATTCCGCGGTTAAAATTTGTAAATAAAATTTTGGTTTTATCCAATTCTAAACCAGAATATAATCTATAAGTTTACAAAAAAATCAACCTGAAATACTTAACAAAGAGCTAAAATTAAGTACGAATGCGAATTACAAGTACATTATTTAAAAATACAGTTATAGTTTTGAATGTTTACATTCACAATAAGTAGCCTACAAAACGCACGTGGGCTGTCACCAACCGATGTTTTTAAACTACACACAGTTCTTGGTGAATAAAAAGTCAAATTGGTAAAATTTTAAGTTAAAATTAATGTAAAAAGGTTTTTAAGTACAACAATGATAATAGAAATCAATAAATAATTTTATTTTTAAAAATATGCAACATGTACTATAAGGGAAAAGCAGCGCTTCTACTGGATAAAATGTGAAATATAAGCGTGTAACTAGTAAACAACTTTAGAAACGAAAGGTACGATTTTTAAACAACGGTTGCGATGATATCGGATTTAGTACTCCGTACTGTAAGTAATATTTAAAATACTCTATTTTTATTGGTTTCTTTTGATTTTTGTACTGTGAATTATTCACATACTGGACAAAATGTGAAATATAAGTGTGTTACAAATAAACTCGTTTATAGCTCGGAAACAAAGGTATGCTTCTTAACCTTCAACTGGTATCATGTGGTTTGTGAGACTGCTGTTAATTTTTACCCCTCCAACACTTCCCTCCCAATTGCCCAACATCACGTATATTTTGTATACCTTTTAATTGTTGTTTGAACTATGCGTGATCAAGATCGTTTTCGGTTTCGAGCTAACAAGTTGTGAGTTATTTGCATTTTGTTTTTTACTGGCGGTCTCCTGGACCTATGATACCAGTTTTGTAACTTTTTGACCACTTTAAAACCAAGTAGTACATGGATTGTTTAAAGTTTTAATGAATATACCCTATAATAATTTTTCATACATTATTTCTTTGTTTAGTACTACCATGAAATATTTTCATATGTAATTTTATAAAATTTTCATTATGGGTGATGCATTTAAAATTTCTGAAGCGGCTTCAACACAACCAGGTCCATCATGTAAACAAGTTGTATGTGTTGATGTGAATTTTTATTAACATAAAAATCTTTAACTTTTATTGTAAATAATCAAAAAGTAAAAAAAATCGAATAAATTTTAATAAATGTTTGTCAGAGTGTACTGCCCAACAATAGACATAAATATCAAAACTCTGAACCAAAATGTAAGTTGTACTTCATAATTTTGTAAATAAATTTGTCTTTATCATATTAATTACTTATTTCTTTATAATTATTAGACCACAGAATGTTTCTTGGGCCCAAAAATTTTATTGTTCTGTTCAAAATGGAAGTAAAAGTCAAAAAAATGCACAGTGTTCGTTTTTTACTTTTTTAAATATTAATTTTGGTTTTATGCAAAGTATTTTACATTTACATCTTCAATTATACATGGTTTTATAAGTTTAAAATTAAAACAAATTAATTAAATAAGTATGAAGAACTTAAATATAAAAAACAAATTTGGAGGTCTGTCAGACCTCTAATACCAGTTATGTCACAAAAAATGATGATACCAGTTGAGAGTTGTAAACAACAACGGTTGTGAAAGGGTAATGATACAATCGGATTCAGTAGTGCATATTGTGAGAAGTAACTTAAAATACGTTATATATTGTAGTTTCGTATGGTTTGAGTTCTTCTGAGAATTATTCATACGCTACACGTTTGTAAATCCAGAATGTATCAATGGAAGCTTTGTCAGAACTAGAGAAAGAATTGCGTACTGTAGATTCAGTTTATTTCTAATTCGTGTCTGTGACAACGTCAGAGCGCATGCCTTTTCCGTAAACATAAGTCGATTTGTTTGGATAAAAATCTGGTGTGAAACGAAAAAGGTAAAATCTCACTCAACTTTCTCTTGCCAATGGAAATAATGAACAATATAACCTAACATTAGAAATAAACAAAAAACATAACCTTATTTTAATCACGAGTGATTGACGCAAAATTAAAATCAACCTTTGTTTAGCTTAATAATAAGGAAAATTAATCTGCCGCTAAACTTCAATTCTATTGGGCGTGTGGTAACCGCAAAGTAATAATTGATCTCAATAAAACCAATTGTTCTACTAGGAATGCTGGAAAAATAAGGACAAGAAAACCAAATAGTACATTTTTTCAGAAGTCATTTTTCTATCTTGAGAAGCAGTTCGTCAACGCATTTCCATCTTATTTACACAGTATTTTATCACCACATCGTTTGAAACATAAACTTAAATATCATATCCTATCGATATATGAGCAAGAACTTGAGAAACTTTTCCTAGTTTTAAAAAAACTGTTCTCTGATTATTTTTTGCTTTCCTCATTGCAGTAGTTTTTTTATTTGTTTCTGTGCTCATTAATTGAATTAATTCTCATAAGTAAAAATATCCACATGTATTCCCTAAAATTATTTTAAAGTAGTTTTAGTTATTGAAAAAAGAACTTTTTCTCAATTGTACATAATCTAAGGTTTTTTTTTTATTCCTAATTTGTGTACGTTGCAATCTGTTCAATTTAGAACAATAAGCAACCCCATGACCCAATGAGATGAGGATGATGTGTATGACGTGTAAATGAGATGTAGTCTTGTACAGACCCAGGCTGACCATCCCTGAGAGAATATGGTTAATTAAACCCCAACCATCAAAGTACACCGGTAACCACCGTCTAGTATTCAAATCTGTATAAAAGTAACTACCTTTACTAGGATTTGAACCAGGAACCTTTGTCTCCGAAAATCAGCTGTTAAACAGCTGATTTTGGCGACGACTTTACCTCTAGACCAGAGGTTCCCAAACTGTGTGCCGCGGCACACTGGTGTGCCGCGAGGCCGGCCAAGTGTGCCGCGGAACTCAAGGAAAATAAATTAAATTTAAACGGTCCAACAAAATAATGCCTAGCCGATGACCAAGAAATAACTTTTATGACGCCGGCATTTCAAAATCAGTTCACCGCTATGATAAGTGTCTTAATTTGTTTGGTGATTACGTAGAAAAATAGCATTTTAGTTGCACTTTAAAATGTATATAATAAAATTTTTTTCTTGTACTTAGTTTTTATTTATATCAAAACGTGACAGACTTTCTGGACTGCCCTCGCATAATATAATTACGTTTACATCAAGTACGTAAGCTTAATCAATGGCATAAAGTAATAGGTGTGCCGCGGCTATTGGCCGTTTTTTTTGTAGTGTGCCGCGAGAAAAAAGAGTTTGGGAAACACTGCTCTAGACGAAGCCGGTGGGATGAAAATATTGACTTGAATAGTGAGTTTGAGAACTATAATTTAAGTAGTTTTGTGAATTATTCGAGCTCTATATTAAAAATTTTTTAAAGGTGCAACTAGTAAGAGCTGTTTACATTCAGTTTTTCTTGTTCGTGTCTCTGACAGGCTTTTGGATCAATCTGTACTGTAAGCAGATGAACATTGTATGGATACAGAAGTCACGAGATTGCCTTTTGCATATGGATTGGCTGTGAGGAAGGGAAGCGAACATTTGACAGTGCTGCCAACCTCAACAGTGAGACACTACTCGTACATTTCACTACTGTGCAGTTTCTACGTACATTTTGTACGCTGTAATTTATTTTGAGAAAATATTTTCTTCATAAACCTTGTAAGAAATAAAATGTGACCTGTATTGCCTATAGCTTAATTAAATGATTAGAAATGTTTGATTTACTGTAATTACGAATGAATTGCCTTCTTTACTATTGCTTTCATCGGCGTTTTAATTGAAAAAAAAATCTGAAAAATTACTCTATCGGTGAAACTTTTTATAGCGTACAAGAATTTCTTTCTTGATAGTAGTGATACATTGTGTGATTCCTATTATGTATTTCACGTGTTATAACGATATGTCCTATACTCCTTCTGGAGTCTCCTGGAAGTAACAATAAAAAATTATCGGTCTCTTGTCTTTACCTAACAGTTTTCTTTTTTTTTACCAGGTGTCAATAAAACTGCTAAGGAATAGCTTCTTCACATCCTTAATTTCCTTCTTTATTTTTCAAATTGTGGAAAGAGAAACATCACAGTAAATAACTGCTCGCTCACAGCTTTTGTTAAGAGGCACGGATAGGCATATTTGTTTAGCTTCCAACTTTACAACATTTTATTACATTGCATATTAGATTTTGTTCAGCACTGTGAATAGTTGCCTACGTAAGCAACTGCAAAGTGATGATGCCTACATAAGTGTTGGGCTTGAGCGTAGGTAATGATATGTGATGATTTACAGATGAAAAAAATGCCAGACCTGACCGGGAATCGAACCTGGGACCCCGGCATAGTAACCAGTTGCACTGATCACTACACCACGGGCCAGCCACGTTTTCGGCCACATCTCCAGTTCAACCACATTTCCGAGAAACCGACATTTCTGTTTATAGTAACAAACGGTTATATTCGTACATTTAACCTACAAAAGGTTCCGCGACATATTGTATATATGCTCTGGGTATAGTATAAGTTGTTATGTTTGTCGTAGTGAAATTAAAGCAGTTGCACATGCGCACTGGTGCTTTTCCCCCTTTACTCCTCGTTGCAAATTAGGACAAACTCGTGACTATAACGTACAATAATTTTCCTAACCTTTAATTGTTGGTAGATTTTGTGGTTAATTTGACTTAAGGTTTAATCTTAATTTTTTTTCTCAGGTAGGTAGGTTTTATAGCAACCAGGAGTGTTACTACGAAAGAACTGTGGGAGAAGTACTAAAGGATGTTATACTGTATGCAATTAAATTTAACAATTTAGAAAATTGCAATGATTTCATGTGTGTGTTAAGAGCGAATTGCTTTGAACAGAGGAGCAAGAGAGCTATTATTGTTAAGCAGCTCTCATTCTTCAGATATAACATTTTCTATTCCTAAAGGTGCGGTTTCGTTTGTGCGATCATCGCATGCAATTGCTGCATGTGTCACTGCCATTACTCATTAAATGGATTTTTTAAGAAGTGGTTCCGTTCATGCATCCGACGCAAGAGATCGCATGCATCGACTGCTTTGGGTACCAGTCGCGTGTTTCTGGAAGTTGAAAATGAGTTTTTCCAAAGACGATGACGCAAAACTCATTGAGTTAGTTGCAGAAAAACTACAATTATTTGTTCCTTCAAACTTGCTTTCATTGTCTAATAGATACAGTAAACTCCCGCTAATCCGAAATAATTGGGGTGTGAGCTGATTTCGGATAAGCCGGGTGTTTTAAATAACAAGAAAATGGATTTTTATTGTAAAAAAAATATTACTCTCTCCTAAAAATTTTATTTGTACAATTTAATTGTCAAATATTTTCTTTCCATTTTAATTCCTTATTTTGTAAAGTTAGAAATTTTTTTTTTTGTTATTATTTTCCATTTGTTTTCTTACCGAAATGTCCTGCCAACGTTTAACTAAAAGTACATCAGTGGGCGTTGCTTCGATGGTTTTGACCATGCGTTTATGTTTACACGATATTGTTAAATATCATTTCATTTCCACTACCAGTATGTAACACTAATTAGCCACAAAACGAAATGAAAACTACAAAAAAGAAATTAAGGCCAAGACACTACTGTACCCATTCAACCACAATACAGTAATAATTGACTGTTTATAGCAAAGGTGATGTAGCCAAAATAAACAGTAGGCTACCACTCCAAGGAAAATACTCATGTTATCGGTAAAAATCCTGTCTAGTGCTGAATGTCATGTAGGAATACTTTACCTGCTATAATTTACAGTTCAGTTTGCTTAAACAGTATTTTGGTACAGAAATACAATTTACAGTATTTATTATTCATTGTTTTTATTACAGTTATTTGTAGAAAAATTACGTTGAAAATACTGAGTATTTTTTGATGTTTTGGATAACCCGGGTTTCGGTTAACCTGGACATGCAGCTGGATCGCACGTTCCACTGCACAAACAAAACTACCCGACCTATGCGTCAGTCGCATGCAGTAATCGCATGTGACGATCGCACAAATGAAACCGCACCTTAAGGGGGTAGTGAACCCAGAAAATGAAAATCAAAACTACTGGCTATAATTTATCATTATTTATTTTTAATGAAAGAGTAATTTACTAGTAATGATCAACCACTTGACCAGACCAAAAAATTAATTACAGCCCCTAATACAAGGTTGGGGGTGGAAAAGCGGGCAACTACAGGGAATCGAATATCTCAGGAACCAAGAAAGACATCAACATGATTCTTATACTAAAAAATACAGAAAATTTGCTGTCTATTATTTGTTGTATGCTCTTGTATTTATTTTTTCTGACAAGGAATTAATTGAAGAAAAACCATATTTTCAAAAACATTTATTTTATGTATTCAGAAATTATTTTATAACAAAGTCCCTATAAAGTATTTTGTAATAACCATTCGACATATAATAGAGAATTTCAAAAACATTTATTTTATGTATTCAGAAATTATTTTATAACAAAGTCCCTATAAAGTATTTTGTAATAACCATTCGACATATAATAGAGAATGAAATTATGAACATTTGAAAAAAACAATTCATCCAAATATCTCCAATACAAACCAAAATATTTAATTCCCAAGAATGTAGGGCCTATAATCATGCAAAAACACAATTCCGGAAAACTGAAAAGTTAAAGGAATAATTTCACTCGCCTTGCTAGTGAGCTTTATATTAAACAGACGTTCTTGTTACTTTTTATCAACGTACAGACAAAGTAAACACATGCTATGATTCAGAAAATTTTAAATTTCAAATATGTGAAAAAAAATGTAATTTAAAAAAAATACCCCCTTAAGAAAGCATTTCTTGTAGTAAAGTTTTTCTCTGACGGATCTGAAATGTTTTTCCAGTTTTAATTAAATTCTATTAAACATGTTTGTTGTTCGGTTTTGCTGTAAATTTGTGTGGAATTTTAAAATATTATTTTTATTTTTATGCTTTCAGACGACGACAAACTGAAAATTTCATCGAAATCTAATTTGAATAAATTTATTTTAAGTTATAATGGAATTATTTAAACTTCAACAGTTTGTTGAACAGTTTGACTCTAATATGAAAACTGAAGTTATGGTGCATACAGATATTGTAAAACTTCAACAGTTTGTTTCAAAGATGAAAACTGAAGTTATGCGTACAGAAACTGTAAAACCTCTACAGTGTGTTGAACGGTTTGACACGAACATGAAAACTGAAGTTATGCATACAGAAATTGTAAGTTGTTCCTATTTTCTAATTAATTAATTAATTGATCTTGGTCAACTTAAATTAGTTGGTAAGTGTGATTTGAATGGTTGTTATACGTAAATTAGGATTGTTGTGAAGCACTGCCTAGTGATTCATTTGGAAACAATTTGTTCTTAATTGATAACTAATCCCGAGAATTTCTCAGCTGCTGGCGTAGTGGTTAACGCTACTGGCTTCTACGCCGGTGTCCTGGGTTCGATTTCCGGTCAGGTGTAAAACAAGAATAAACAGAATTTATTCTGTTTAGCAGTTGCGGAACTGTTTAACCAGTTTCAACAATTAATTCTGTCGATTTAATTGCTAATGAATTTGCGTTGAATTCATTAGTTGATTTAACAGTTTATTAAATCAACTAATTTACTAAATCAACTAATTTATTTAGTTTAACTTGATTTGAATTAACAGTTGATAAACTGTTAATTCAACTGCTAATTCTGTTTAACAGTTGCGGAACTGTTTAAACTGCTAATAAACAGTTTATTAGCAGTTTTATTAGCAGAACTAGCAACCCCTGCTCGCTTTGCTTCACAGCAGCTAATGTATGCCTCATTAAATTATTTTAAAACCTCTCTATGTACAATATTTGTGGTTTTGTTACCCTGTGGCTGCAAAATAAATTGTTTTTCTGCACTTCCAGCTCTAGAAAGTACGACTTAGTCCATGAGTGAAGGAACCACTCTTGTCTCAAATCGATGCCCACTGTTTTAAATGTTTGTCCCTGCGATTTAACAGAATTGAATAGAATGGATAGAAGAATACCAATGGAAAAGAAAGAGACAGTTGATATATGGCTGAGATAAGAGACAGTAATACGTGGGTGCGGTACGTAGAGTAATTGGAATTACATGACTCATTCACTACCTGTGAATGAAAACAAATATAATATGAATACTGTATAAAAATAAAAATTTTGAATATTTCCAAATTTTTAATGTTTTTGCTATAGAATATTACTCTTCACGTTTTTCTATGAAATATAAAAGTTGAATCGTGCTTCTAGCCCAAAAAATACACCATCCAGAGGAGTTGGAAAAAATTAAAGTGCTATGCACCCGATAAACTAAAACATGCGACATCGTCACAGTTTAAGTTGCTTAACCCACTTAATTAAAGTTGCAAAACAGCCTATATTGATCAGGAAGCTCTAAGCTATTCAACAATAAAAGATTTTTTTAAATCAGTTCAGTAGTTTCTGAGATTACCTAATACAAACAAACAAACAGACGTTTCTTCTTTTTTTTCTTTTCTCATTTTATGACCACAAAGGATCACTTTAGTCTCTTTGGTTAGTTCTTTTTCTTTGGCAGTTTATTTCCTTTTCATTTCTTTCGTCTGAACAAACCTGTTCTTATCGTTTAACTGTTCTTCCTGATAAAATTTTGTTTTTGTCATTAATTGTTTCTTTGTAAACCGCTGTGCGATCTTTGACATCAGCAATTGTTAGATTTAATTCTGTTCTGTCTTTTTTGATTTCTTCAAGCCAAGCAATTGTATCTCCTTCTGTTTTTGCACACATGAATTTTTCTACAATTTTTCTTAATAATTGGTTTTCTGGAGTTCTGAGGATATGCGAAAAGAAAGAAAGTCTCTTTTTGCGCATTGCATCAGTGATTGGTTCTATTTCTTTATAAATTTGTTCTCTTGGTAAAAGTCTGTGCTGGTTGTCAACTATGTGTTTCTTGTGTATGCAGGTTCTAAGAATCCTTCTTTCTATTTTTCTTATTGTTTCTTTTATTCCGTTTCCATCAATACTGAAGAAGGTTTCACTGCTGTACATTGCTTGTGATCTTAGAACTGCTTTGTAGTGTTTAAGTTTTGTGTGAATGGAAAGACATTTTTTGTTGTAAGTGTTTTTAGTAATTTGCTGTCCTTTGGAAAGTTTAGAAATTCTCTCATTCCATGCTGCCCTCTCATTAAGATTGTATGTGACTGTTTTATTTCATTTTTGGTCACAAGTAATATAAGACAAATGCTCTTTAATTTAACAGGAGAGTAAACAATTCCAGTGATTTGTTGTTTTATCATTTCAGATTGTTTACTTCATATCATTAAAATTAATGTCTGTGACTAGTTTAATACAACTGTTTGCACTTGCCCGTGTTGAACTCATTTTTAGTTTCATCAGTTATTTTTTGTTTTGTATTGGTTCATTTCGATTTTCTTCGTAGACTGAAATTGAAAAGTTTTGTAAGCTGTGTTTTGTTAACATGCGTGATAGTGAATGTGTTGAGTTTTTGAAACATAAAGTGGTTGACATTAAAAGTAGACAAAAATTGTTTTGTTAAATATAATGGTTAAAATAATTAATTAAGGAGTCTATTTATGAAACTACAATAATTACAAGTAATCAGAACGGTGTAATTGAAAACGCTTAAAGGATAATGTTTATTTTAGCTGGATGTAGGTATTTTTATGATAGAACGTAGTGCAAGATAATATTGTCAGGCGGAGAGGTAGATACGCGCCAACTAGTGTAAAACTTTTGTAATTACAACCTATAGGCGCTTGCCTCGCATGGAGTACTCTTACAGTAGATGGACTATAATCAGTTTGTTTCTCTTTGTAAACAGCAACTGAAAGTGGAGCATCTAGACTTGGACACTGGTGACATGTCTCAGACTGATCCAGATGCACCGAATTTTGAGTTTGTCAACATGAAACAGGTAATAGACAAGTGAAGTTAATTTTTATTTTCTATGTTTAATTGTTTGATATTTATATTGTTGGGAAATTATTATGTTAATCGTGTGTACATTCAACACAATCCAGCAAGTGTTGGATTGGGTCATGGGGTTGCTTATCTTTCACTCATGATTAAAATAAGGTTATGTTTTTGAGGTTATTTTTTTGTTTATTTCTAATGTTTTATTTACTAATGTTAGGTTTATTGTTAATTATTTGCATTGGCAAGAGAAAGTTGTGTGAGTGTTTCACACCAGATTTTTTCAGTAGCTTCTTCAGTTCTTACTCCTCTACCATATGCCGCGCCATGATGTACAGTTTTTAATGCTGTGCTAACCTACAATGAGAAACATCAAAAACAACAACACAAAGTAAAAAAAAACAATAATTTATTGGCTTAATTATAATGCCACCGCCACCCAATAAAATGTCTGCCTTCAAATCCAGTTTGTTTTTTTTTGTTTTTTTGTTGTTTTTTTGTCTGATTTGGTGAATTGCCTCTATGTCTAAATCGGTGATTGCCTCTGTGTCTAAGTCGGTGATTGCCTCGTGTGTCTAAATCGGTAATAGCCTTGTTGTCTTAAGCCGGGTAAATTGTCACGATCAGTAAAATAGTTTGAGTAGATGGCAGATTTAATATAGATGATACATTTCTATCTTTAAATTGTTGCGTTCTGCAATCTTAATAGTTATATTACTGTCTTCTTAATTGTATCATACCCCACTGTGTTTCCATTTCTATTTCTTTTTCGCATGCAATAGTAATTAATATATTACTATCTTGCGTTTCCATTTCTTTTTCGCATTTAATAGTAATTAATGTATTACTATCTTGCGTTTCCATTTCTTTTTCGCATGCAATAGTAATTAATGTATTACTATCTTGCGTTACCATTTCTTTTTCACATGTAATAGTAATTTATGTATTACTATCTTAATTTTATCATACTCAATTGCGTATCCATTTACATTTCTTTTTCACTTCCATTAGTAGTTAATATATTTCTATTTTTAAATTGCTGCATACCATCTTGTTTTTCTACCATCTTTCGGGCTATTTTTTTTTGTTTTTTTGTAAATTTTTTATGTTTAATCCGGGTTTTTATAATCCAATCCTGTAAACATAATTATTAATGAAAATATTTGCTCAAGTTTCAATTTGCTTGTAATATAACTAGAATAAATATCAAACTAATAGCGAATTGTAATTAGTCGTTCAGCCGCGAGAGAGAAAGTGTTTTCTAATTGTAAAAAATTTCAAAGGCTTATACAGATAGAGTGAGCACACAGGTCTTTGTCCGCGTTTGAGAAATGTTAATATGCATTTTTTTTTATATTTAAATGTTTTCCACCTCTATCGTGACAGGAAAATTTTTGTATATGCTCCATAGTATGCCGAAAAAACACACAGTTCATGTATTCACATCTATTTGAATGTGTGTGAAAATTTAATTTCTGGGGATTAATAGTTTTTGATAAAACGGGACAAATATTTAAAATGTGAACTTTCGGTAAACAGTAATGAAAGATCAAATTTGGAGACTCTGAAATTTGACATTCTTGCTATTTAATTGGTTTCCTGGATCATCCTCTTGTTCCTAGGGCTTTCTTTTTTCAGAAGTTCATTTCAGTTGATCTCATTTACTTTCTCGATACTATTTTGTCGAAATCTCCACATGCTTTAACCATGTTTTTTTTTATTTGAACTGATGTCCAAATTTTTTAAAACTTGGTTTCCAACTTAAATGCCACTATTGCGTCATACATTCCATATATTACTAATTTCAAACCCACAAACACTTTGTATGTTTCCATGTAATATACACTCTGAAGTTTAGATCAGCCAAATCTTCATAAATTGGGTTTTATCAGTACATCAATTATTGCAGGTGGAATAGATTATTTATGAGGTGTGGCAATTAAGTTCCAGGACTTTAATTATTACTCGGGAATTGGCAACACTGTGTCGGTTGTAAGCATATATAAATAGGGTACCATCCTTTTGTCGCAGTCAAAGTTTGGTTTGAATAGTTAAATAGTTGAATGGTAAACCAAACGTGGATAGCACGTTTTCTAAAGCGTGCGAAAGAACTGCATGGAAAGATGCGTGTTTTCTAAAGTAACTTTTCTAGGGAAGTCGTGAAAATATGTGGCTCACATTACAAGCAATGTGTTGTGATTTGATTTTTAGTGATGTCTGGCAAGAACCCATCGACAGTCCTCCGACATTGCTGTTGGTGTACGGAGACGAGTGCATGTAGAAAACGCTGGTGGTTGAATACGTGAATTGGTAGATGATGATCCATGTGAAGGAGCTCCTGTCTCCTTGTATACCAATGCGAATGTCGACCATCTCCGCGTGCTGATCACTTCTGATCGGCACCTAAGCATTCGTGCCTTGTCTGACGAGTTATCGAATCAACAAAATGTTTGTATGGTGTTACATGAGAATTGAACACGTGAAAGATTTGTGCAAAGATGGTGCCAAAACTTCTCACCCGTTAACAGAAACACATACGTAAATTGATCTGCGAGGATTTGTTGTCCCGCGGTCAGAGCGATGCCAGAGATTGGATGAGTCAGGTCGTCGCTGGAGATAAGACCTGGATATTTGAGTATGACCCAGACACCTGTAAACAAAGTCAGCAGTTGGTGGAAAAGGGTAGGGTGAAGGCAACGAAAGCGAGGATGTCCAAGTCGCGTCTGAAAGCAATGATGACCGATTTTTCGATAACCGCGGTATCATTCATCGTGAATATGTTCCTGCGGGCCAGACAGTACCTGGACAGTTGAATGTTCGCGTCCTGGAATGGTGGCGAGCACGCATTCTACGTGTGCTGCATGAACTCACCGAGAATGGCTGGATATTGTGCGACGACAAAATGCTAGCCCATTCGTTGCGGAAAAAGACATTCCAACGTGTCTGCACTCACCCATTAGCCTTGATATCGGCCCTTGTGAATTATTTTTAGGGCCCATGATGAAGCTGTACCTCAGGGGAACTCATCATGGCAGCGTACAGGTGGTCTTGGAAGCTGTAACCACAGTGCTGAATGGGCTATTTATGGAGGATTACCAAAGGGTACTTCCAATCTTGGAATCCATAGGAAGAGTTAGAGGAAGCTATTGTGAAGGTCAATAATAAAATTTTACTTGTTTTGTGACGAATTCCCGGAACTTAATTGCCACACCTCATATGTATGAATTATTTTGATGACAATTTTTTGCATTATACTTTTTCATCTACCATTTTGAGGACGAAGATCGTGACCAGGTTTTTTGTCAGTTGATAGTAAATGACAATATGAAGTAGAAATTATCATCACAAGGAATGTTTTTGATTATTTACATGGATTATCGAATCAAAACAATGGATCTGCAGTGAATAAAAAAATGTAAATTAATTCTTGCGTGGCCTTTCTTGACCATTGGGACTTACAAGTCCCATTAAGTACCATTGCATTTATTTGTGAATTAACATTTTAAGTTGCTTAGTCTGATTTTTCTGTAAACTGGTAAGGGCTTCAAAAATACATCAGATCGTGTTACCTGTGTATTGAATGAAGCCATAACATGTGGTACTTGTGCGTCTAACCTAGCGTTGTAATTACTCTTCCGAGATTTTATTAATGTGCGGTCTAGAAAGGGTTAAGCCAAATTATTATTACCAATGTCTAAAGAAGTTTAAAAAGTTACAAAACACACAGCTAAATTCAAAAATTGAATTTTTCACAAAAATCATATTATAAGGGTCTCCTCCTCCCCTAAAACACAGGTAGTAGCAACAGCTGTAAAAAAAAACAATTTAACTTTTTTTAAAATAAATAGAGTAGATGCAAACTTACAAATTAATCCTTCACCGCGCGTTAACTTCGTTCGTAACCATCTTTTAATATCTGTCCAACGAGCCCTTAAATTAAATCAACAATTTCATCCGGTCTAATCAGCACACCAGTCACATTCCGATAACTTTCCATCATTCTAAAGTCGCAATACCAAATATATCTTCAATTGGTCTGTCGTTATAAGTTTCTGTTTAAAGTCGAGAAATATATGTCTCTGAGAAATCTTCTAGTAAAGGAAATAAATTCCAAGTAGTAGAAATCTCCTGGTAATTATTAGTTGTCGTTATCAATTGGTACGTTCTCTCTCTCTAGATTAGGCCTAATCTGTTACATCGCAGTATTCAAAATAACATTGTCCATGTTCAATGTATATTCGTCCGTTCGCTTTAAAAGGATAAACAACAACACTAATTAAAAAAAATCAATAACTTATTGGCTTAATTAATGTCGTTGCCACCCTATAAAAATGACTACCTTCAAATCCGGTTTGTTTTTTTTTTGTTTTTGTTTTATTTTTTGGGTCTGATCCGGTGATTGCCTCTGTGTCTAATCCGGTGAATGCCTCTGTGTCAAAATCGGTAAATGCCTCGTTGTCTTAAGCCGGGTAAATTGTCACGATCAGTAAAATAGTTTGAGTAGATGGCAGATTTAATGTAGATGATACATTTCTATCTTTAAATTGTTGCGTTCTCCAATCTTAATAGTTACATTACTGTCTTCTTAATTGTATCATACTCCGTTGTGTTTCCATTTCTTTTTCTCGCATCCAATAGTAGTTACTATATTTCTATCTTTAAGTTGCTGCACATACCATTTTGCTTTACTACCATTTTTCGGGCTATTTTTTTTGTGTTTTTTTAAATTTTTTATGTATGATCCGGGTTTCAATAATCCAATCCTGTAAACATACATATTAATGAAAATACTTGCTCAAGTTTCAATTTGCTTTTAATACAACTAGAATAAATATCAAACTATTAGTGAATTGTAACTAGTTTATCAGCCACGAGAGAGAAAGTGTTTTCCAATTGTAAAAATTTCAAAGGCATATACAGATAGAGCGAGCATAGTCAGGTCTTTGTCAGCGTTTGAGAAAATTAGACTTTGCATTGAAAAAACTTGAGCTGCGGGTGGATGGGAATTCAGTAACAGAATTAGACACCACATAGAAGAGTGTGAAAAATCTGTTAAGATGGGGATGACCATGTATCTTTGGAACGTCATATTCAAGAATTTTAAATCCTGGTTTGTCAACGTGCGCATGGACTATTGTCTGGAAATTTTGTACAATTTTTTTATAGCGACAGATTTAATTGCATGGTATGTAGGTAACTATTTCCGAAAGTTAATATGTGCATTTCTTTTTATTTAAATGTTTTCCATCTCTATCGTGACAGGAAAATTTTTGTATATGCTCCATAGTATGCCGAAAAAACACACAGTTCATGTTGCCACATCTATTTGAATGTGTGTGAAAATTTCATTTCTGGGGATTAATAGTTTTTGATAAAACAGGACAAATATTTAAAATATGAACTTTCGGTAAATAGTAATGAGAGATTTTTCACAAAAATCATATAACGAGGGTCCCCCGCCCCTAAGGTAGAGGTGGTAGAAACAGCTGTAAAAAAAAACAAATTAATTTTGTTAAAAATAAATAGAATAGATGCAAACTTAAAAAATAAAATCCTTCACCGCGTTAACTTGTTCCGTCACCATCTTTTAAGATCTGTCCAACGGGCCCTTAAATTAAATCGACAATTTCATCCGGTCTATTCAGCACACCAGTCACATTCCGATAACTTTTCCAACATTCCAAGTCGCAATACCAAAAATCTCCTCAATTGGTCTGTCGTTATATGGTTTTGTTCAAAGTCCAGAAATATATGTCTCGGAGAAATCTCCTAATTATTCTCCTATTAATAGAAATAAATTCAAGTAGTAGAAATCTCCTGGTAATTATTAGTTGTCGTTATCAATCTGTACGTTCTCTCTCTCTAGATTAGGCCTAATTGTTTACGTCACAGTATTTCAAATATCATCTATGTTCAGTGTATATCCGTCTCTCCGCTTGAAAAGTAAAACTCTTGAAATTTGTATTAATTTAAAACAAAATCATTTTTAAAATGTTGTAGTTTTTTAAAAATTGTCAAAAGACAATATAAAATAATATAAACGATATAAAAGACGTCGTTGTTCTTTCGAAATAAAAAAATATTAAAAATTTTAAATGTGTTGAACAATTTCTTTATATTCGTATAATTTCTTCGTATTGAATAATTTTATAAAGTAAAACTCTCAAATTTGTATTAATTGAAAAAAAATCACTTTAAAATGTTGAAAATTTTTTAAATTTACCAAAAGACAAAGTAAAACATTACAAAAGATGTCGTTATTCATTCGAAAAAGAAAATATTGAAAATTTAAAACATGTTGAATAATTTCACTAGAAAAATTTATACATACATCATGTAACGTGGCCGAAAGTAAACTAAATTATCATTCATAAATCCATCTCTATGGTAACTATTACAACAATTAAAAGTTTTTATTAATGTATTTTAATTTAAATTTAAATTTTCAGTCATACTAACAGGTGTTTTATTGAGGACGCACCCTGATTATAATAAGATAGGAAGTAATACATCAGTCAATTTTCTGTCCCCCCATCAGTATGTTGGCAACAGTGTACTCAAGGCCAACTACCTAAGACAGTTAAAATGTTCCAGTCAAGCATTAGTATGGTGACAGCAGTCGTTTCGTTATATTGTGTCAGCAATGTTCTTTCCAAGGAAGAACGCGTGTTTATTGTAGAGACTTACATAGCGAGTAAATCTTACAAATGTATGCAAGATAAGTTTCAGTTGAAATTTCCCCGTTCTGCCATTCCGAATAAATCATCAATATTGCGTTTGATAAATAAATTGCCTGCCCATAACAGACAGGTGGAGTGTCAAATTATTTACACCCAATCTGTTAGTTGCAGGGCTAAAATAAATAGTTCTGCTTCTTATCGCATGGTCAGCCAATTAAATGACTGAATCATTTAAGAACAGAAGAGGTAGAGGTGTAAAAGACACTAATCAGAGTTATCTCCTCTGAAAGTAATGAATTTCATTATACAGCCAGACCCTGTGATGAATGAAGTGAAGGTGTCATTTGCAGAGTGGAAAATTTGTGCTTTTTCAGAGGGCCCGGCATGCTGATAAGCGTACTTTTCCACTCAGTGAGTAAGGCAGCGGTAAACCACCTCACTCCTCGTTTTACTTAGTAAAGCCTCTAGAGGTTCAAACCAGCTTTTCGGCTGATGACCTAAACAACAACAAATAAATTCCGTAGAACTGGGAGTGTACTCTATGAGAAACCACCGCACTAGCCAACAAAGTTAACCACGGAAGTTCTCGAAGATTTGAAAAATCGTTTGACTCAATGAACTAAAACATGGGTTCTGTTCTTTTTTCTTTCTGCTTAAATCATTTTCTGACGTAACACACAACAAGTAGTTTAGTTGACAATTGTAAGTAAATGATGAATGGGTATAAACATTGCATTGTTATGTTTGTTATGCGTATACTGGAGGGGCAGGTCCCAGGTGGTATGCTAATAGAAA
Organism: Catonia carolina; assembly: GCA_035578175.1. Taxonomy (NCBI): domain Eukaryota; kingdom Metazoa; phylum Arthropoda; class Insecta; order Hemiptera; family Achilidae; genus Catonia; species Catonia carolina. Next base: position 13,676,017 of record JAQMRL010000015.1, read on the forward strand.
TAGGTAGTAGGCCTACCGAGTTACAACGCAACAACATGTTAAGGTTCTTCCACCTCCCCCCGCAGCATCTACCATTATTTAAATATTTAAAAATCTGGTGTGAAACACTCAAACAAGTTTCTCTTGCCAATGCAAATAATTAACAATAAACCTAACGTTAGTAATAAAACATTAGAAATAAACAAAAAACTAACCTCAAAAAACATAACCTAATTTTAATCATATATGATGGACGCAAAATGAAAATCACTCTTTCACGCTAAACTAGGCTCTGTACAGAAAAATAGTCAAAATAAAAGTAGTAGATATTTTAATTTCCTATAAATTTTATTATATAAATTTTCGTCGTGAAATGCATACTAAAGCTGATATGTTAAAAAAATCGATTTTTCCACACTGTTTTCGTGAGAAAAAAACAGAAAATGGCTAATTACCGCTAAACTAAGCGTTATACAAAAAAATATTGAAATAAAAGTTGTAGAATTTTCATTTTTCTATATTTTTTATTATAAAAACTTTTGCGCTAAAATGCATATTAAAGCCAGGATATTAAAAAAACAATTTTTTTACGTTAAAACAGCCTCACCAAGAATTTCAGCAAACATAGCGCCTACCCTATCATGTAGAGCATAAAAAATTAAGTGAGGCGATTTTTAAAAAATTATAGGATCAGTTTTTGAGAAAATCTCAAAAAAGTGAAAAATTATACGAATAAACTACTACTTCTGGTTGACCAATTTTGATAAAAATGTTCGTGTTGGGTCCGGTAGTGGTATGTAACTTAAGTTTCAAGTTCGTACGATCTTCTGTTCTTGAGATATTCTGTTCACACGCTCATACACCGACCAATCGCTAAAAACATGTTTTTTTGGGTTCAGGAGATCTGAAAACGTGTAGATCCGGTGAAAACCTGTATGGTTAATTAACCATACTCTCTCAGGAATGGTCGGCCTGGGTCTGTACAAGACTACACTTCATTTACAAGTCATACACATCATCCTCATCTCATTGGGTCATGGGGTTGCTTTTTGTTCTCAATTGAACGATTGCAACGTAAACAAATTAGGAATAAATAAAGTCATATAATTTAGCAAATAGCGACGTGGTGCTAATGATCAGCTGGTGACAACATCACATGATAATTTTATTCCATTTTATTATGTAGATACAATTTTGTATTGTTGAGTATTTTATAAAAGTAAAGTTCTTTAATTTGTTTTAATTTTCTTTTAATTGGTGAGTGATCAATTGCTTTGGTATTTTATTTTGACAGCTTGAATCTGTCCTACACGAAAATGAAGAGTCGTTATAATCTAGAAGGTACCATTTTTCGCGTGCAAAGCCACGACTGGGCATGCTAGTTTTATTATAAGGGTGTAAACTTACCTGCATTACTCCAGTCGTTTGGAAGAGAATAAAATCTGGTGTAAAACACTCACACAACTTTCTCTTGCCAAGCAAATAATAATAAAACATTAGGAAAAAACAAAAAACTAATCTCAAAAACATTACCTTATTTTAATCATGAGTGAAACACGCAAAATGAATGAAAATCAACCTCAGATTGGCTTCAAAATACGGAAAATCACTCCTTCACGTTAAACTAGGCTCTGTAGAGGAAAATGCTCTGAATAAAAGTTGTAGATCTTTTATATCAAATAAATTTTATTATACACATTTTTGTCGTAAAATGCATACTAATGCTGAATTCTTGAAAAAATCTATTTTTCACACGTTTTTGTGAGAAAAAAACAAAAAATGCCAATTACCGCTGAACTAAGTGTTATACAAAAAATATGTTTGAAATAAAAGTTGTAGGATTTTAAATTCTCTACATTTTTTATAATATATTAATTTTCGCGCTAAAATGCATATTAAAGCCGTAATCTTAAAAAAACAATTTCATTACGTGAAAACAGCCTCACCAAGAATTTCAGCAAACGTGGCACCTACTCTATCTTGTAGAACATAAAAAAATTAAGTAAATCAGGCGATTTTAAAGAAAATCACAAAAAAGTGAAAAATTACACGAATATAAATTACTACTTCCGGTTGACTGATTTTAATGAAAATGTTCGTGTTGGGTCCAGTAGTGGTCTGTAACTTAAGTTTCAAGTTCGTACGATGTTCTATTCTTGAGACGTTCTGTTCACACACACAAACCAATCGCTAAAAACATGTTTGTGTGGGTTCAGCGGGTCTGAAAACGTGTAGATCCGGTGAAAACTCGATTTCTTAAAATCGACATGAAAACAATACTTTCCTTCCTATATATTCATATAGGCAAGAGAAAGTAAAAAATGAGTTTACAAAGATAACTTTCACGTACGTTGATGTCAGTTCAGTAGCTGTGGGCATGTAACCCTTTATAGGGCAGTACACAGGGGAAAATATACATGTTGTAAAATGTTAAATTTTGTTTTATAGGGCTTGACTAATATATTTCTAGTGCCAGAACCGTAAGATATTTCTTGTTTTTTTATGTTAAGCCCTGGTAAGTATACTTACCAAGGAACGTTTATTGAAATGGGAATCACATAATGTTTAGTGGTTAGAATGCTTTTTAAAACAACTTGTAGTCCTTTTTTTTAACTTTGGAGACCGCAATGAATCACTTAAGTCAGCTTACTGGAAGTTCTATTCTGGTTCCTTTCTTTGATCTTTTCCCAGTATTTTTTCATTCTGACAGATCTTGCCTGTCTTTCTGCATCTGAAACAATCGCTCTTCTTACTCCTCTGTTGTCTGTCTTTTGTTTGAATCTGATGCTTTTATCCTTCAATGCTTTCAATTTCTCCGTCTCACTCTCCAAATCCCTCACTGTCATTCCCAATTCCTCCATATCTTCCTCAATTTCTTTAATCCAAATTGGTGCTGTTTTTTGAAATAAAGATTCCTTATTATTCTGTTAATTATTCTATCTTGTGGTGTTCTAAGTAAGTGGCCAAAGAACAATATTTTTTTTCCTCATGGAGTCTATTATTGGTTCGTTTTCTCGATAAACTTGTTCGTTGGGTAATAATCTCCATTCACCCTCTACTTTGTGTTTTTTTCCTATACATTTTCTGAGGATTCTTCTTTCCAGTTTTTCGATTCTATCGGTTCTATTTTTCTGATTTAGCTTAAATAGCGTTTCGCACCCATTCGTAATTTCTGGTTGTACTACTGTTTTATAATGTCTGATTTTAGTGTGGATTGACAGGCATTTCTTGTTATATGTATCTTTTTGTCAGATGTTGGGATCTAGCAAGTTTTTTGGCTCTTTCCTCCCAGGCTTCTCTTTCATTATTATTGTATGTTATTATTTCTCCCAAGTATTTAAAAGATTCTACTAGTTCTATGTAATGGTTGTTAACTTTCACTTTACTTATGCACAGTGGGTCCATTGTCATCATTTTAGTAGTCTTTGATAACAGAAAAATATGCAGAATAACAACTTATCTCCACTTTATATTATCATGGATGCTTGCTTTTCCATAAAAACCTTGAATTTTCTAAGCATTGTACAAAAGTAACAACAAAACAACACGGTTGCGTACGCCGGTGTGAATCCTCACCACATTCGTGTAAGTCATGAAGCAAATGGTCGCTGGGCCCTAATTTCAAAATGTGAATAGCCTACGTACCAGAGAACACATCTATAAAACCATAAAATGCCAATAGGGTTCAACTGTATAGCTTATTCTTTTAAAAAATCGACCTTATTGCCAGTGGTAAGTATACTTACCAAAGACGTAAAAAGGTCACTTGAAATTTTACTTGAGGTACTGTCATATGAGAGTCATGAGTTCATTCACATTTAAACGTTCTCTTGCGTATATGAATATATAGGAAGGAAAGTATTGTTTTCATGTCAATTTTAAGAAATACACTCTTCACCGGATCTACACGATTTCAGACCCCCTGAACCCACACAAACATGTTTTTAGCGATTGGTCTGTGTGTTTGAACAGAACGTCTCAAGAACCGAACATCGTATGAACTTGAAACTTAAGTTATGTACCACTACTGGACCAGACACAAACATTTTTATCAAAATCGGTCAACCGGAAGTAGTAGCTTATTCGTGTAATTTTTCACATTTTTGCAATTTTCTAAAAAACTGGCCCTCTGATTTTTTTTAAAATCGCCTTATTTACTCCTATTTTTAATACTCTAAAGATATGGAAGGCGCCATGTTTGCTGAAATTCTTGGTGCGGCTGTTTTCACGTAAAAAATTTGTTTTTTTAAGATTGCGGCTTTAATATGCATTTTAGCGCAAAAATGTATATAATAAAAGTTGTAAAAAATTTAAAATACTATAACTTTTAATTTAAAAATTTTTTAGTATAACGTTTAGTTTAGCGGTAATTAGCGATTTTCTATTTCTTCTCACGAAAACGTGTGAAAAATCGATTTTTTTGAGATTTCAGCCTTAGTATGCATTTTATGACAAAAGTGTATATAATTGAATTTATAGAAAATTAAACGATCTACTACTTTTATTTAAAGTATTTTTCTCTACAGAGCCTAGTTTAGTGTGAAAGAGTGATTATCTGTATTTTAAAGCCGAACTGAATTCGATTTTCATTTTGTGTCTTTCACTCATAATTAAAATAAGGTTATGTTTTTGAGGTTAGTTTTATATTTATTTCTAATGTTTTATTTACTAATGTTAGGTTTATTGTTAATTATTTGCATTAGCAAGAGAAAGTTGTGTAAGTGTTTCACACCAGATTTTTTCAGTAGCTTCTCCAGTTCTTACTCCTCAACCATACGCCGCGCCATGATGTACAGTTTTTATGCTGTGCTAACCTACCATGAGAAACATCAATAACAACAATGAGGAAGAGGAGAGTCGCTTTCTTTGGCCACCTTAGCAGACTGCCTGACTCAAGACTCATTAAACAGCTCCTTGACTACCAAATGAAGAATAAGATCCAAAACAAATGGATACAGGAAGTCATGTCAGACATGGGGAACTTGAATATAAATGAAGAAATGATCCAGAGACGAGAAGAGAAGACCATCCTAAGGGAAAAGAGGATAACCCAACTGCCTTTCAGAGAGAGAGAAGACAGCCGAATGCAGCTGTGGCAGAGAGATTGAGAGCCACCAGGTCAAGGAATATGAAATTGATGTGGGAACGAAGAAAACAACAGTGTGGTGCCACAACTAACTCCTCAAGGAACGCATGTCCATGAGTGACTTGAGTGTTCCAATTGGGGCGTAAATAAAAAAAAAAAAAACTAAAAAAAAACAAAAATTTATTGGCTTAATTATAATGCCGCCGCCACCCAATAAAATGTCTGCCTTCAAATCCAGTTTGTTTTTTTTGTTATTTTGTTGTTGTTTTTTGGTCTGATTTGGTGAATTGCCTCTATGTCTTAATCGGTGATTGCCTCTGTGTCTAAGTCGGTGATTGCCTCTTGTGTCTAATTCGGTAATAGCCTCGTTGTCTTAAGCCGGGTAAATTGTCACGATCAGTAAAATAGTTTGAGTAGATGGCAGATTTAATATAGATGATACATTTCTATCTTTAAATTGTTGCGTTCTCCAATCTTAATAGTTATATTACTGTCTTCTTAATTGTATCATACCCCACTGCACTGTGTTTCCATTTCTTTTCCATTTCATTTTCGGGTCCAATAGTATTACATTTCTTTTCCATTTCATTTTCGGGTCCAAAAGTAAACTATATATTACTATCTAAATTGTATCATACTCCATATTGTTTGCATTTCAATTTCTTTTTCGCATGCAATAGTAATTAATGTATTACTATCTTGCGTTTGCATTTCTTTTTCGCATTTAATAGTAATTAATGTATTACTATCTTGCGTTTCCATTTCTTTTTCGCATGCAATAGTAATTAATGTATTACTATCTTGCGTTTGCATTTCTTTTTCGCATGCAATAGTAATATTAATATATTACTATCTTGCGTTACCATTTCTTTTTCACATGTAATAGTAATTTATGTATTACTATCTTAATTTTATCATACTCAATTGCGTATCCATTTACATTTCTTTTTCAAATCCAATAGTAGTTAATATATTTCTATTTTTAAAGTGCGCATACCATCTCGCTTTTCTACCATCTTTCCGGCTATTCTTTTTTTGTTTTTTTTTATAATTTTTTATGTATAATCCGGGTTTTTATAATCCAATCCTGTAAACATAATTATTAATGAAAATATTTGCTCAAGTTTAAATTTGCTTTTAATATAACTAGAATAAATATCAAACTATTAGCGAATTGTAACTAGTCGTTCAGCCGCGAGAGAGAAAGTGTTTTCTAATTGTAAAAAAATTTCAAAGGCTTAAACAGATAGAGTGAGCACACTCAGGTCTTTGTCAGTGTTTGAGAAATGTTAATATGTATTTCCTTTTATTTAAATGTTTTCTACCTCTATCGTCACAGGAAAATTTTTGTATATGCTCCATAGTATGCCGAAAAAAGACACAGTTCTAGTATCCACATCTATTTGAATGTGTGTGAAAATTTAATTTCTGGGGATTAATAGTTTTTGATAAAACAGGACAAATATTTAAAATGTGAACTTTCGGTAAACAGTAATGAAAGATCAAAATTGGAGACTCTCTGAAATTTGGACATTCTTTGCCCTTTAATTGGGTTTCCTGGATCATCCTTTTGTTCCTAGGGCTTTCTTTTTTCAGAAATTCATTTCAGTTGATCTCATTTGCTTTCTTGATACTATTTTGTCGAAATCTCCACATGCTTTAACCATATTTTCTTTTTTATTTGGACAGATGCCCAAATTTTTTAAAACTTGGTTTCCAACTTAAATGCCACTATTGCGTCATACATTCCATATATTACTAATTTCAAACCCACAAACACTTTGTATGTTTCCATGTAATATACACTCTGAAGTTTAGATCAGCCAATTTTTCGTAAATTGGGTTTCATCAGTACATCAATTATTGCAGGTGGAATAGATTATTTATGAGGTGAGGCAATTAAGTTCCAGGACTTTAATTATTACTCGGGAATTGGCAACACTGCGTCGGTTGTAAGCATATATAAATAGGGTACCATCCTTTTGTCGCAGTCAAAGTTTGGTTTGAATAGTTAAATAGTTGAATGGTAAACCAAACGTGGATAGCACGTTTTCTAAAGCGTGCGAAAGAACTAAGTAGAAAGATGCGTGTTTTCTAAAGTAACGTTTTTAGGGAAGTCGTGAAAATATGTGGCTCACGTTACAAGCAAGCAATGTGTTGTGATTCATTTTTTAGTGACGTCTGGCAAGAACCCATCGACAGTCCTCCAAAATTGCTGGTTGCGTACGGAGACGATTGCATGTTGAAAACGCTTGTGATTGAATTCAAAAATACATCAGAATGTGTCACCTGTGTATTGAACGAAGCCATCACATGTGGTACATGTGCGTCTAACCTAGCATTGTAATTACTCTTCCGAGATTTTATTATTGTGTGGTCTAGAAAGGGTTAAGCTAAATTATTATTACCAATGTGTAAAGAAGTTTAAAACGTTACGAAACAACACGGCTAAATTCAAAAATTGAATTTTTCACAAAAATCATATTACAAGGGTCCCCCTCTTCCCCTAAGACACAGGTAAAAGCAACAGCTGTAAAAAAAACAAATTAATATTTTTTTAATTAAATAGAATAGATGCAAACTTACAAATTAAATCCATCACCGCGCGTTAACTTCTTTTGTAACCATATTTTAAGAACTGTCCAACGGGCCCTTAAAATAAATCGACAATTTCATCCGTACTAATCAGCACACCAGCACATTTCGATTACTTTTCCAACATTCTAAAGTCGCAATACCAAATATATCCTCAATTGGTCTGTCGTTATAAGTTTCTGTTTAAAGTCGAGAAATATATGTCTCTGAGAAATCTTCTAGTAAAGGAAATAAATTCCAAGTAGTAGAAATCTCCTGGTAATTATTAGTTGTCGTTATCAATTGGTACGTTCTCTCTCTCTAGATTAGGCCTAATCTGTTACATCGCAGTATTCAAAATAACATTGTCCATGTTCAATGTATATTCTTCCGTTCGCTTTAAAAGGATAAACAACAACACTAATTAAAAAAATCAATAACTTATTGGCTTAATTAATGTCGTTGCCACCCTATAAAAATGACTACCTTCAAATCCGGTTTGTTTTTTTTTTGTTTTTGTTTTATTTTTTGGGTCTGATCCGGTGATTGCCTCTGTGTCTAATCCGGTGAATGCCTCTGTGTCAAAATCGGTAAATGCCTCGTTGTCTTAAGCCGGGTAAATTGTCACGATCAGTAAAATAGTTTGAGTAGATGGCAGATTTAATGTAGATGATACATTTCTATCTTTAAATTGTTGCGTTCTCCAATCTTAATAGTTACATTACTGTCTTCTTAATTGTATCATACTCCGTTGTGTTTCCATTTCTTTTTCTCGCATCCAATAGTAGTTACTATATTTCTATCTTTAAGTTGCTGCACATACCATTTTGCTTTACTACCATTTTTCGGGCTATTTTTTTTGTGTTTTTTTAAATTTTTTATGTATGATCCGGGTTTTAATAATCCAATCCTGTAAACATACATATTAATGAAAATACTTGCTCAAGTTTCAATTTGCTTTTAATACAACTAGAATAAATATCAAACTATTAGTGAATTGTAACTAGTTTATCAGCCACGAGAGAGAAAGTGTTTTCTAATTGTAAAAATTTCAAAGGCATATACAGATAGAGTGAGCATAGTCAGGTCTTTGTCAGCGTTTGAGAAAATTAGACTTTGCATTGAAAAAACTTGAGCTGCGGGTGGATGGGAATTCAGTAACAGAATTAGACACCACATAGAAGAGTGTGAAAAATCTGTTAAGATGGGGATGACCATGTATCTTTGGAACGTCATATTCAAGAATTTTAAATCCTGGTTTGTCAACGTGCGCATGGACTATTGTCTGGAAATTTTGTACAATTTTTTTATAGCGACAGATTTATTTGCATGGTATGTAACTATTTCCGAATGTTAATATGTGCATTTCTTTTTATTTAAATGTTTTCCACCTCTATCGTGACAGGAAAATTTTTGTATATGCTCCATAGTATGCCGAAAAAACACACAGTTCATGTATCCACATCTATTTGAATGTGTGTGAAAATTTCATTTCTGGGGATTAATAGTTTTTGATAAAACAGGACAAATATTTAAAATATGAACTTTCGGTAAATAGTAATGAGAGATTTTTCACAAAAATCATATAACGAGGGTCCCCCGCCCCTAAGGTAGAGGTGGTAGAAACAGCTGTAAAAAAAAACAAATTAATTTTGTTAAAAATAAATAGAATAGATGCAAACTTACAAATTAAATCCTTCACCGCGTTAACTTGTTCCGTCACCATCTTTTAAGATCTGTCCAACGGGCCCTTAAATTAAATCGACAATTTCATCCGGTCTATTCAGCACACCAGTCACATTCCGATAACTTTTCCAACATTCCAAGTCGCAATACCAAAAATCTCCTCAATTGGTCTGTCGTTATATGGTTTTGTTCAAAGTCCAGAAATATATGTCTCGGAGAAATCTCCTAATTATTCTCCTATTAATAGAAATAAATTCAAGTAGTAAATCTCCTGGTAATTATTAGTTGTCGTTATCAATCTGTACGTTCTCTCTCTCTAGATTAGGCCTAATTGTTTACGTCACAGTATTTCAAATATCATCTATGTTCAGTGTATATCCGTCTTTCCGCTTGAAAAGTAAAACTCTTGAAATTTGTATTAATTTAAAACAAAATCATTTTTAAAATGTTGTAGTTTTTTAAAAATTGTCAAAAGACAATATAAAATAATATAAACGATATAAAAGACGTCGTTGTTCTTTCGAAATAAAAAAATATTAAAAATTTTAAATGTGTTGAACAATTTCTTTATATTCGTATAATTTCTTCGTATTGAATAATTTTATAAAGTAAAACTCTCAAATTTGTATTAATTGAAAAAAAATCACTTTAAAATGTTGAAAATTTTTTAAATTTACCAAAAGACAATGTAAAACATTACAAAACATGTCGTTATTCATTCGAAAAAGAAAATATTGAAAATTTAAAACATGTTGAATAATTTCACTAGAAAAATTTATACATACATCATGTAACGTGGCCGAAAGTAAACTAAATTATCATTCATAAATCCATCTCTATGGTAACTATTACAACAATTAAAAGTTTTTATTAATGTATTTTAATTTAAATTTAAATTTTCAGTCATACTAACAGGTGTTTTATTGAGGACGCACCCTGATTATAATAAGATAGGAAGTAATACATCAGTCAATTTTCTGTCCCCCCATCAGTATGTTGGCAACAGTGTACTCAAGGCCAACTACCTAAGACAGTTAAAATGTTCCAGTCAAGCATTAGTATGGTGACAGCAGTCGTTTCGTTATATTGTGTCAGCAATGTTCTTTCCAAGGAAGAACGCGTGTTTATTGTAGAGACTTACATAGCGGAGTAAATCTTACAAATGTATGCAAGATAAGTTTCAGTTGAAATTTCCCCGTTCTGCCATTCCGAATAAATCATCAATATTGCGTTTGATAAATAAATTGCCTGCCCATAACAGACAGGTGGAGTGTCAAATTATTTACACCCAATCTGTTAGTTGCAGGGCTAAAATAAATAGTTCTGCTTCTTATCGCATGGTCAGCCAATTAAATGACTGAATCATTTAAGAACAGAAGAGGTAGAGGTGTAAAAGACACTAATCAGAGTTATCTCCTCTGAAAGTAATGAATTTCATTATACAGCCAGACCCTGTGATGAATGAAGTGAAGGTGTCATTTGCAGAGTGGAAAATTTGTGCTTTTTCAGAGGGCCCGGCATGCTGATAAGCGTACTTTTCCACTCAGTGAGTAAGGCAGCGGTAAACCACCTCACTCCTCGTTTTACTTAGTAAAGCCTCTAGAGGTTCAAACCAGCTTTTCGGCTGATGACCTAAACAACAACAAATAAATTCCGTAGAACTGGGAGTGTACTCGATGAGAAACCACCGCACTAGCCAACAAAGTTAACCACGGAAGTTCTCGAAGATTTGAAAAATCGTTTGACTCAATGAACTAAAACATGGGTTCTGTTCTTTTTTCTTTCTGCTTAAATCATTTTCTGACGTAACACACAACAAGTAGTTTAGTTGACAATTGTAAGTAAATGATGAATGGGTATTAACATTGCATTGTTATGTTTGTTATGCGTATACTGGAGGGACAGGTCCCAAGTGGTATGCTAATAGAAATAGGTAGTAGGCCTACCGAGTTACAACGCGGCAACATGGTTATTAAGGTTCTTCCATCTCCCCCCGCAGCATGAACCATTATTTAAATATTTAAAAATCTGGTGTGAAGTACTCACACACAACTTTCTCTTGCCAATGCAAATAATTAACAATAAACCTAACGTTAGTAATAAAACATTAGAAATAAACAAAAAACTAACCTCAAAAAACATAACCTAATTTTAATCATATATGATGGACGCAAAATGAAAATCACTCTTTCACGCTAAACTAGGCTCTGTACAGAAAAATAGTCAAAATAAATGTAGTAGATATTTTAATTTCCTATAAATTTTATTATATAAATTTTCGTCGTGAAATGCATACTAAGGCTGATATGTTAAAAAAATCGATTTTTCCACACTGTTTTCGTGAGAAAAAAACAGAAAATGGCTAATTACCGCTAAACTAAGCGTTATACAAAAAAATATTGAAATAAAAGTTGTAGAATTTTCATTTTTCTACATTTTTTATTCTAAAAACTTTTGCGCTAAAATGCATATTAAAGCTGTAATATTAAAAAAAACAATGTTTTTACGTTAAAACAGCCTCACCAAGAATTTCAGCAAACATAGCGCCTACCCTATCATGTAGAGCATAAAAAATTAAGTGAGGTGATTTTTAAAAAATTATAGGATCAGTTTTTGAGAAAATCTCAAAAAAGTGAAAAATTATACGAATAAACTACTACTTCTGGTTGACCAAGTTTGATAAAAATGTTCGTGTTGGGTCCGGTAGTGGTATGTAACTTGAGTTTCAAGTTCATACGTTGTTCCGTTCTTGAGATATTCTGTTCATACACTCACACACCGACCAATCGTTAAAAACATTTTTTTTTTTGGGTTCAGGAGGTCTGAAAACATGTAGATCCAGTGAAAACTTGTATGTTTAATTAACCATACTCTCTCAGGAATGGTCTCGGGCTGGGTCTGTACAAGACTACACCTCATTTACAAGTCATACACATCATCCTCATCTCATTGGGTCATGGGGTTGCTTAGTGTTCTAAATTGAACAGATCGCAACGTACACAAATTAGAGATAAATAAAGTCATATGATTTAGCAAATAGCGGTGTGGTGCTAAGGATCAGCTGGTGACAACATCTCATCATAATTTTATTCCATTTTATTATGTAGATACAATTTTGTATTGTTGAATATTTAATAAAAGTAAAGTTCCGTGTTTCTTTAATTTGTTTTAATTTTCTTTTAATTGGTGAGTGATCAATTACTTTGATATTTTATTTTGACAGCTTGAATCTGTCCTACACAAAAATGAAGAGTCGTTACGATCTAGCAGGTACCATTTTTTGCGTGCAAAGCCACGACTGGGCATGCTAGTTTTATTATAAGGGTGTAAACTTTACATGCATTACTCCAATCGTTTGAAAGAGAATAAAATCTGGTGTGAAACACTCTCACAACTTTCTCTTGCCAAGAAAATAATAAAAAAGCATTAGAAATAAACAAAAATTAACCTCAAAAACATAACCTTATTTTAATCTTGAGTAAAAGACGCAAAATGAAAATCAACCTCAGTTTGGCTTCAAAATAGGGAAAATCACTCCTTCACGCTAAACTAGGCTTTGTAGAGAAAAATGCTCTGAATAAAAGTCGTAGATCTGTTAATTTCCTATAAATTTTTTTATATACATTTTTCTCGTAAAATGCATACTAATGCTGAATTCTTAAAAAAAATCTATTTTTTACACGTTTTCGTGAGAAAAAACAGATGTACGCTAGTTACCGCTAAACTCAGCGTTATACAAAAAATATGTTTGAAATCAAAGTTGTAGGATTTAAACTCTCTACATTTTTTATTATATATAAATTTTCGCGCTAAAATGCATATTAAAGCCGTAATCTTAAAAAAACAATTTCTTTACGTGAAAACAGCCTCACCAAGAATTTCAACAAACATAGCTCCTACTATATCTTGTAAAACATAAAAATTTAAGTAAAACAGGCAATTTTAAAGAAAATCGCAAAGAAGTGAAAAATTACACGAATAAACTACTACTTAAATAGAAAACAATACTTTCCTTCCTATATATTCATATAGGCAAGAGAAAGTTAAAAATGAGTCTACAAAAATAACGTTCATGTACGTTGATGTCAGTTCAGTAGCTGTGTGCGTTTAGAGGTCACTTGAAATTTTACTTGAGGTACTGTCATATGAGAGTCATGAGTTCATTCACATTTGAACTTTCTCTTGCCTATATGAATATATAGGAAGGGAAGTATTGTTTTCATGTTGATTTTTAAAAATTGAGTTTTCACCGGATCTACACGTTTTCAGACCCCCTGAACCCACACAAACATGTGTCACCGGATGGCGGCGACATTAAGTGGCTAACTTTATCTTTTTGGTGGCCCTGAAAAGGGCCGGTGTAAACCTTAATGAATTGGTCCTGAGAGGGACCATTGTGCCGGTCTCGAAGGAGACCGGTTTAGGCAGCGCGTGGCTGTGACAAGAGCCGTGGCTCAGGTTGATGGCCCTGAGAAGGGCCGTTTAAGCCTCGGTTGTAGTCGTCGTGGCAGTTGGAGGCTGGGCGACACGGCGTGTCGTCGTCCAGCGGACACATCATGTTCTTCTCTTGCAGTAGTGCGTTGATGGCTGTTTCGTCAAGTCCGGTGGGCGTAAGGCTCGGTCAAGGGACCGCTGTGGGCATCGTTTGTGTCAGGGGACGATGATGGTCCGGTCGACGGCTTACGGTGACAGGTCAACGAGCGGAAGCATCATCTTCTCTCATGTGGGGTCGTCGATTAGTCTTCGCTGGAGTCCAGCAGCCATGTGTCGTGGTGGACGTCTTGTCTGCTGTCTGGTTCGAAGTCAATTCTTCGGAGTCTTGATCGGAATTGAATCACTCGGAGTCTTGAACGGAATTGAATCACTCGGCTCAGTGCAGCGCTCTTTATATAGTCGCCGAGGGCGCTGTGGTAAAGAGTGGCTACTGGCTTGGCCTTGATGACAAAGGCTTCTCTCGGTGCGGAGCCGAAAGGTTTGTCAATGCGTCGCTAAAGGTCCTACTGCGCTGACAAAGGCCGGAAGAAGTATTGAAGGCCAGCAACACAGTAGCCTACATGATTAATTAGAAGGGGTGTTTTTTTTTTTTTGTTGGTTTAACGTCCGACTGTTTTTCAAATAGCTGCTAATGCAGACGATGAAGGATGAAATGAATTTTTTGTAACGTTTAAAAAATGCCATGCCCAAGTGAGATTCGAACCCAAGACCGCGTGATGAGAGGCGAGCACGTTACCAACATCGCCAACGCAGCTGGCTTAGAAGGGGTGGCGTTGTCACATGTTTTTAGCGATTGGTCTGTGTATGTGTCTATATGTCTGCATGTGTGTGAACAGAATATCTTAAGAACAGAACATCGTATCAACTTGAAACTTAAGTTACATATCTCTACCCGACCTGACACAAACATTTTCATCAAAATCGGTCAACCGGAAGTAGTAGTTTATTCGAGTAATTTTTCACTTTTTTCATTTTCTTAAAAGGGTCCTATATAATTTTTTTAAAACCGCCTCATTTACTTAATTTTTTATTCTCTTCAAGATGAGGTAGGTCCCATTTCTGCTGAAATTCTAGTTGAGGCTGTTTTCTCGTAAAAAAATTGTTTTTTTTTAAGATTGCAACTTTAATATGCATTTCAGCACAAAAATGTATCTAGTAGAAGTATTTGAGAATTTAAAATTCTACAACTTTTATTTTAAATATTTTTTGTATAACGCTTAATTTAGCGGTAATTAGCAATTTTCTGTTTTTTCTCATGAAATCTTGTAAAAAATAGATTGTTTAAACATTTCAGCCTTATTATGTATTTTACAACAAAAAAGTATAATGAAATTTATAAGATATTAAAAGATCTACAACTTTTATGTAGAGAATTTTTCTCTACAGAGCCTAGTTTAGTGTGAAAGAGTGATTTTCCATATTTTAAAGCCGAACTGAATTCGATTTTCATTTTGTGTCTTTCACTCATGATTAAAATAAGGTTATGTTTTTGAGGTTAGTGTTTTTGTTTATTTCTAATGTTTTATTTACTAATATTAGGTTTATTGTTAATTATTTGCAGTGGCAAGAGAAAGTTGTGTGAGTGTTTACATACACACCAGATTTTGTCAGTAGCTTCTCCAGTTCTTACTCCTCTACCACATGCCGCGCCATGATGTACAGTTTTTAATGCTGTGCTAACCTACAATGAGAAACATCAAAAACAACAACACAAAGTAAAAAAAAAACAATAATTTATTGGCTTAATTATAATGCCACCGCCACCCTATAAAATGTCTGCCTTCAAATCCAGTTTGTTTTTTTTTTGTTTTTTTTTGTTTTTTTTTTTGGTCTGATTTGGTGAATTGCCTCTATGTCTAAATCGGTGATTGCCTCGTGTGTCTAATTCGGTAATAGCCTCGTTGTCTTAAGCCGGGTAAATTGTCACGATCAGTAAAATAGTTTGAGTAGATGGCAGATTTAATGTAGATGATACATTTCTATCTTTAAATTGTTGCGTTCTCCAATCTTAATAGTTATATTACTGTCTTCTTAATTGTATCATACCCCACTGTGTTTCCATTTCTTTTCCATTTCATTTACGGGTCCAATAGTATTCCATTTCTATTCCATTTCATTTTCGGGTCCAATAGTAAACTATATATTACTATCTAAATTGTATCATACTCCATGTTGTTTCCATTTCAATTTCTTTTTCGCATGCAATAGTAATTAATATATTACTATCTTGCGTTTCCATTCCTTTTTCGCATTTAATAGTAATTAATGTATTACTATCTTGCGTTTCCATTTCTTTTTCGCATTTAATAGTAATTAATGTATTACTATCTTGCGTTTCCATTTCTTTTTCGCACATGCAATAGTAATTAATATATTACTATCTTGCGTTTCCATTTCTTTTTCGCATTTAATAGTAATTAATGTATTACTATCTTGCGTTTCCATTTCTTTTTCGCATTTAATAGTAATTAATGTATTACTATCTTGCGTTTCCATTTCGTTTTCGCATCAAGTAGTAATTAACGTATTACTATCTTAATTGTATCATACTCAATTGCGTATCCACTTCCATTTATTTTTCACTTCCAATAGTAGTTAATATAATTCTATTTTTTAATTGCTGCATACCATCTTTTTTTCTACCATCTTTTGGGCTATTTTTTTGTTTTATTTTTAATTTTTTATGTATAATCCGGGTTTTTATAATCCAATCCTGTAAACATACATTTTAATGAAAATACTCTTGCTCAAGTTTCAATTTGCTTTTAATATAACTAGAATAAATATCAAACTATTAGCGAATTGTAACTAGTCGTTCAGCCGTGAGAGAGGTGTTTTCTAATTGTAAAAAAATTTCAAAAGCTTATTACAGATAGAGTGAGCACACTCAGGTCTTTGTCAGCGTTTGAGAAATGTTAATATGCATTTCCTTTTATTTAAATGTTTTGCACCTCTATCGTGACAGGAAAATGTTTTTATATGCTCCATAGTATGCCGAAAAAACACACAGTTCATGTATCCAAATCTATTTGAATGTGTGTGAAAATTTAATTTCTGGGGATTAATAGTTTTTGATAAAACAGGACAAATATTTAAAAGGTGAATTTTCGGTAAACAGTAATGAAAGATCAAAATTGGAGACTCTCAGAAATTTGTACATTCTTTGATCTTTAATTGGGTTTCCTGGATCATCCTCTTGTTCCTAGGGCTTTCTTTTTAAGAAATTTATTTCAGTTGATCTTATTTGCTTTCTCGATACTATTTTGTCGAAATCTCCACATGCTTCAACCATGTTTTCTTATTTATTTGGACTGATGCCCAAATTTTTTAAAACTTTGTTTCCAACTTAAATGCCACTATTGCGTCATACTTTCCATATGTTACTAATTTCAAACCCACAAACACTTTGTATGTTTCTATGTAATATACACTCAGAAGTTTAGAATCAGCCAAATTCTTCGTAAATTGGGTTTTATCAGTACATCAATTATTGCAGGTGGAATAGATTATTTACGAGGTGTGGCAATTAAATTCCAGGACTTTAATTATAACTCGGGAATTGGCAACACTGCGTCGGTTGTAAGCATATATAAAAGGGTACCATCCTTTTGTTGCAGTCAAAGTTTGGTTTGAATAGTTAAATAGTTGAATGGTAAACTGAACGTGGATAGCTCATTTGGTTTGGGTTTTGTGCGTGTTTTCTGAAGTAACTTTTTTTTATAGGCATCGTGAAAATAAGTGGCTCACGTTACAAGCAATGTGTTGCGATTCAATTTTTAGTGATGTCTTGCAAGAACCCATCGACAGTCCTCCGAAATTGCTGGTGGTGTACGGAGATGAGTGCATGTCGAGTGATTGAATGGGTGAATCTGTAGATGACGATCCACATGAAGGAGCTCCTGTCACCTTGCGATATATACCAATGTGAATGTCGACCATCTTCGTGTGCTAATCACATCTGATCGGCACCTAAGCATTCGTGCTTTGTCTGACGAGTTATCAAATCAACAAACAGTTTGTAAGGTGTTACACGAGAATTGAACACGAGAAAGATTTGTGCAAAGATGGTGCCAAAACTTCTCACCCATTAACAGAAACACATACGTAAATTGATCTGCGTGTATTTGTTGTCCTGCGGTCAGAGCGATGCCAGAGATTGGATGAGTCAGGTAGTCGCTGGAGATGAGACCTGGATATTTGAGTATGACCCAGACACTTGTAAACAAAGTCAGCAATGGGTGGAAAAGGGTGGGGTGAAGCCAACGAAAGGGAGGATGTCCAAGTCGTGTCTGAAAGCAATGATGACCGATTTTTTGATAACCGCGGCATCATTCATCGTGAATATGTTCCTGCCGGCCAGACAGTACCTGTACAGTTGAATGTACGCGTCCTGGAATGGTGGCGAGCACGCATTCTACGTGTGTGGCCCGAACTCACCGAGAATGGCTGGATATTGTGCGATGACAAAATGCTAGCCCATTCGTTGCGAAAAAAGACATTCCAACGTTTCTGCACTCACCCATTAGCCTTGATATCGGTCCTTGCGAATTACTTTTAGGCCCCATGTTGAAGCTGTACCTCAAGGGAACTTATCATGGCAGCGTACAGGTGGTCTAGGAATCTGTAACCCCAGTGCTGAATGGGTTATTTTTGGACGATTACCAAAGGGTGCTTCCAATTTTGGAATCCATAGGAAGAGTTAGAGGAAGCTATTGGGAAGGTCATTAATAAAATTTTGCTTGTTTTGTGACGAATTCCCGGAACTTAATTGCCACACCTCATATGTATGAATTATTTTGATGACAATTTTTTTGCATTATACTTTCATCTACCATTTTTGCGACATAGATCATGACCAGGTTTGTTGTCAGTTGATAATAAATGACAATATGAAGGACAAATTATCATCATAATGAATGTCTTTGATTATTTACATGTATTATCAAATCAAAACAAAGGATCTGCAGTGAATAAAACAAATGTAAATTAATTCTTGTTTGGCCTTTCTTGACCATTGGGACTTAAGTCCCATTTAGTAACATTGCATTTATTTGTGATTTAACAGTTTAAATTGCTTAGTCTGATTTTTCTTTAAACTGTGTAAATAGTTGAATAGTAAACCGAACGTGGTTAGCAACGTTTGGTTTGGGGTTTATGCGTGTTTTCTAAAGTAACTTTTTTAAAGGCAACTAAAGTAACTTTTTTTAGTGGCTCACGTTACAAGCAATGTGTTGTGATTGGATTTTTAGTGACGTCTGGCAAGAACCCATCGACAGTCCTCCGAAATTGCTGGTAGCGTACGGAGACGATTGCATGTTGAAAACGCTTGTGATTGAATTCAAAAATACATCAGAATGTGTCACCTGTGTATTGAATGGAGCCATAACATGTGGTACATGTGCGTCTAAGTCTAACCTAGCGTTGTGATTACTCTTCCGAGATTTTATTATTGTGCGATCTAGAAAGGGTTAAGCTAAATTATTATTACCAATGTCTAAAGAAGTTTAAAAAGTTACCAAACACACGACTAAATTCAAAAATTGAATTTTTCACAAAAATCATATTACAAGGGTCCCCTCCCGCCCTAAGACACAGGTAGTAGCAACAGCTGTAAAAAAAAAACAAAAATTAATTTTTTTTAAAATAAATAGAATAGATGCAAACTTACAAATTAAATCCTTCACCGCGCGTTAACTTCTTTCGTAACCATCTTTTAATATCTGTCCAACGAGCCCTTAAATTAAATCAACAATTTCATCTATACTAATCAGCACACCAGTCGCATTCCGATAACTTTTCCAACATTCAAAGTCGCAATACCAAAAAATCCTCAATTGGTCTGTCGCTATATGGTTTTGTTTCAAGTCAAAAAATATATGTCTCTGAGAAATCTTCTAGTAATGGAAATAAATTCCAAGTAGTAGAAATCTCCTGGTAATTATTAGTTGTCGTTATCAATTGGTACGTTCTCTCTCTCTAGATTAGGCCTAATCTGTTACGTCGCAGTATTCGAAATAACATCGTCCATGTTCAATGTATATTCGTCCGTTCGTTTTGAAAGGATGAACAACAACACTAATTAAAAAAATCAATAACTTATTGGCTTAATTAATGTTGTTGCCACCCTATAAAAATGACTACCTTCAAATCCGGTTTGTTTTTTTTTGTTTTTGTTTTATTTTTTGGGTCTGATCCGGTGATTGCCTCTGTGTCTAATCCGGTGAATGCCTCTAGTCAAAATCGGTAAATGCCTCGTTGTCTTAAGCCGGGTAAATTGTCACAATCAGTAAAATAGTTTGAGTAGATGGCAGATTTAATATAGATGATACATTTCTATCTTTAAATTGTTGCGTTCTCCAATCTTAATAGTTATATTACTGTCTTCTTAATTGTATCATACGCCATTGTGGTTCCATTTCTTTTTCTCGCATCCAATAGTAGTTAATATATTTCTATCTATAAATTGCTGCATACCATCTGGCTTTTCTACCATCTTTCGGGCTATTTTTTTTTTGTTTTTTTTTTAATTTTTTATATATAATCCGGGTTTTAATAATCCAATCCTGTAAACATACATATTATGAAAATATTTGCTCAATTTTAATTTGCTTTTAATATAACTAGAATAAATGTTAAAAACTATTAGCGAATTGTAATTAGTCGATCAGCCGCGAGAGAAAGTGTTTTCTTTTTGTAAAAATTTCAAAGGCTTCTATGGATAGAGTGAGCACAGTCAGATCTTTGTCAGCGTTTGAGAAAATTAGACTTTTCATGGAAAAAACTTTTGAGCTGCAGGTGGAAGGGAACTCAATAACAGAATTAGACACAACATAGAAGAGTGAAAAAAATGTGTTAAGACGGGGATGACCATGTATCTTCCGAACGTCATAGTCATGAAATTTGAGTCTTGTTTTATACAACGTGCGCATGGATTACTGTCCTGAAATTTTGTACAAATTTTTTGTAGCGACAGATTTATTTGCATGGTATGTAACTATTTCCGAATGTTAATATGTGCATTTCTTTTTATTTAAATATTTTCCACCTCTATCGTGACTGGAAAATTTTAGTATATGCTCCATAGTGTGCCGAAAAACACACAGTTCATGTATCCACATCTATTTGAATGTGTGTGAAAATTTAATTTCTGGGGATTAATAGTTTTTGATAAAACAGGACAAATATTTAAAATATGAACTTTCGGTAAACAGTAATGAGAGATTTTTCACAAAAATCATATAACGAGGGTCCCCCGCCCCCATGGCAGAGGTGGTAGCAACAGCTGTAAAAAAACAAATTAATTTTTTGTTAAAAATAAATACAATAGATGCAAACTTACAAATTAAATCCTTCACCGCGTTAACTTCTTCCGTAACCATCTTTTAAGATCTGTCCAACGAGCCCTTAAATTAAATCGACAATTTCATCCGGTCTAATCAGCACACCAGTCACATTCCGATAACTTTTCCAACATTCCAAGTCGCAATACCAAAAATCTCCTCAATTGGTCTGTCGTTTAATGGTTTTGTTTAAAGTTGAAAAATATATGTCTTGGAGAAATCTCCTAATTATTCTCCTATTAATGGAAATAAATTCAAAGTAGTAGAAATCTCCTGGTAATTATTAGTTGTCATTATCAATTGGTACGTTCTCTCTCTCTCTAGATTAGGCCTAATCCTTTACGTCGCAGTATTTTAAATAATATCATCCATGTTCAGCGTATATCCGTCTATTCGTGTGAAAAGTAAAACTCTTGAAATTTGTATTAATTTAAAACAAAATCGCTTTTAAAATTTTGAAAAATTTTTAAAAGTTGTCAAAAGACAATATAAAATAATATAAACGATATAAAAGACGTCGTTGTTCTTTCAAAATAAAAAAATATTAAAAGTTTTAAATATGCTGAATAATTTCTTTACATTCTTATAATTTCTTTATATTAAATAATTTTTTAAAGTGAAACTCTTGCAAGTTTATATTAAGTTAAAACAAGATCATTTTTAAAACGTTGTAAATTTTTAAAAATTCCAAAAAGACAATATAAAACAATATAAACGACGTCGTTATTCATTCGTAATAAGAAAATATTAAAAATGTTAAATATGTCGAATAATTTCTTTATATTGAATAATTTTGTAAAGTATAACTCTTCAAGTTTATATTAATTTAAAACAAAATCACTTTTAAAATTTCGAATATTTTTAAAAATTGCCGAAAAGCAGTATAAAACGATATAAAAGATATTGTTATTCATTCGAAATAATAAATATTAAAAATTTTAAACACACTGAATAATTTCACTGAAAAATTTAGACATCTATCGTCTAATACGGCCGAAAATAAACTGAATTAAAATTCATAAATCAATCTCTATGGTAATTATTACAACAATTAAAAATTACGAAACGTTGCTATGTTAGTTTGTATTTTAACTTGCCCACTTTTTCAGTGATTCTAATATAATTAAAAATTTTTATTAATGTATTTTAATTTTAATTAAAATTAAAAATGTTGAAAATTTTTAAAAATTTCCAAAGGTATTTTAATTAAAATTAAAATTTTCAGTCATACTACAGAGTGATTTTTTAGTCTTGTTACCCAATTGTTAATGTCTGGTAATACTTTTCTAAAAAAAATAAATTTTGTTTTGTGACACTAAGTTGGTAGCCCTACTCAACCAGTATGGATATGGCAGTGTGAGTTGATTCTCCTTGAGCTGTGTAAAATTTTGTGCCATTTCCGGTCGTGCTACGAACAGAATGTCTTTAATCCTAAAACAATCTCTTGTTTAAATCTGGAGGCTGAAGCTCTAGAACTAATCGTATGTGATACGGATACAATTTCAATTTTTAGCAGCTTTCTGAGCACTCGAACATGACAAATCAACATGCGAGGAAAGTTTTTGTAAACTTTTCCATGGAGAATTGAGCAATCTTGTTTTCACATTCTCTTAACATCATCTGTCAAGAGAGTTGGTCGACCACTACGTTTTCTGCTGCAAACAATACCTGCCTCTAAAAATCAGTTAGTTAGCCTAGAAATTGACTAGAATAGAGTGGAGGAACACCAAAAAATTTAATTTGAAATGATTCTTTTACACTCGCATACGATTTTGTAGCAAAATATTGTTCAAGAATGAAAACCCGTTGTTCTAGGGTAAAAGACATCCTGTTCGTAACACAACTGGAAACAGCACAAAATTTTACGCAACTCAAGGAGAATCAACTCACACTGTCGTATCTATACCGGTTGAGTAGGGCTACCAACTTTGTGTCACAAAACAAAATATCCCTTTCTTAGAAAAAAATTACCAGACATTAACAATTGGGTAACAGGACTAAAAAATCACCCGGTATAATATAAATTACAGTAGAAATTAAATTTATCACCCCTACTTTTGGTTGCTGTTGAAGTTTGAAAAACTTATGTGTGTTTCGGTGATACCACCTTCTTGACTGGAACATTTTAACTGTCTTAGGTAGTTGGCCTTGAGTACACTGTTGTCAATATACTGATTGGGGGACAGAAAATTTACCAATTTATTACTTCTATCTTCTTATAATCAGGGTTGCGTCCTTATTAAAATACCCGTTATTATATAAATTACAGTAGAAACTAAATTTATCACCCTTACTTTTGGTTGCTGTTCGAGTTTCAAAAACTTTGCGGTGATACCACCTTCTTCACGGCACAGTAAAATTAAAAATCTGGTGTGAAACACTCACACGACTTTCTCTTGCTAACACATAGTAGATTAAAAACGGTATGAATTATTGTAGAATTTTCAGCTGAAGGGATATTCAAATAAAATTAAAGAATTTTTACTCTTTTGGCGAGCTAGGTAGAAAGCAGAGCTTAGACGTTAAGATTTTTTTTTTTTTTTTTATTAAATAACATTATTTGCAATCAAATTTTAAAAATAAACTATAAACAAATCTTTTGAATTTACAAATCAAAAGTTGAGGCCTCATTACCCTGAGTACCTCTCATTGTTGTTTAGGTCAACAGTCGAAAGGCTGGTTTGAACCTCTAGAGGTTTTACTAAGTAAAACGAGGAGTGAGGTGGTTTAGAATTGCCTTCCTCACTGAGTGGAAAAGTACGCTTATCAGCATGCCGAGCCCTCTGAAAAGCACATATTTTCCACTCTGCAAATGACACCTTCACTTCATTCACCACAGGGTCTGGCTGTATAATAAAATTCACTACTTTCAGAGGAGATAACTCTGATTAGTGTCTTTTACACCTTCACCTCTTCTGTACTTAAATGATTCAGTCATTTAATTGGCTGACCATGTGATAAGAAACAGAACTATTTATTTTAGCCCTGCAATGAACAGATTGAGTGTAAATAATTTGACACTCCACCTGTCTGTTATGGGCAGCCTCTCATTATACCAATTATTCGTGTGTAAAAAGAGTAAAATTACTACGTACAAAGATATTTACATTTTACAATATGGAATACTTTTCACTAAAATTTCATATACATTTTAAAACTCTGCTGCTCATGGTGGTACGGCAATTCTAATTCGAAATTCAATTAAACATTGCGAACTTCCGGGATATAAAACTGGCCACTTACAGGCAACTAAAATTCAAGTTAAAGATTGGTTTGAAGATTTAGTAATTTCTTCTGTGTACTGCCCCACCAAGACACAGAATCGCTTAGCAAATTTTTTTAGATTTTTTTGAAACTTTTAAGACGGAGATTTATAGCAGGTGGAGACTGGAAAACTCGAAGCATGTTCATTGGGGTTCCCGTCTGATAAATCCTTGTGGACGAGAATTGAAATTATGTACCGATGCCCATAACTTTGGCACAATGTCTACGGTACGTTAAGATTGTTGAAAACAAAATGAAAAGTTTTAGATTGTATTTCACCGAAGAAAACGAAAAGGTTTTAAAAAGAGGGGGAGTGTAGCTGGTGATAATTATGTACTGACTTAGTCTACGACGTATAAGCAAATACATAGCACGAACACCAGCAAAGACTGATGAGTCAATGGATATTTTGTACATCTATACTAATATCTGCCCATAACAGACAGGCGGAGTGTCAAATTATTTACTCTCAATCTGTTCGTTGCAGGGCTAAAATAAATAGTTCTGTTTCTTATCACATGGTCACCCAATTAAATGACTGAATCATTTAAGAACAGAAGAGGTAGAGGTGTACTGTGACACTAATCAGAGTTATTTCCTCTGAAAGTAATGAATTTCATTATACAGCCAGACTCTGTGGTGAATGAAGTGAAGGTGTCATTTTCAGAGTGGAAATTATGTGCTTTTCAGAGGGCCCGGCATGCTGATAAGCGTACTTTTCCATTCAGTGAGAAAGGCATTAGTAAACTACATTGCTCCTCGTTTTACTTAGTAAAATCTCTACTGGTTCAAACCAGCTCGGCTGATGACCTAAACAACAACATACTAATATAATTAAGAAGAAACATCTGTTTGTTTGTTTGTATGAGGTAATCTCAGAAACTACTCAACTGATTTTAAAAAATCTTTCATTGTTCCATAGCTTAGAGCTTCCTGATCAATATAGGCTATTTTGCAGCTAACTACTGCGGCGAACTATGACGCCAGTGCAGGTTTTAGGCTATTGGAACCCTTAAAAAGTTAGCCCTAAATGGTTGAAAATAATGTTTATGTCGTACATTAAGGCTTTTATGAGGTTAGATAATCTGCTGCTTTTAAAGCAGCTGATGTGATACAAATAAAGATTTGTCATAAATAAAGTTGGCCCACTGGGTTGGTCTAGAGGTAAAGTCGTCACCTAAATCAGCAGTTTAACGTTACAAAAAATTCATTTCATCCTTCACCGTCTGCATTCAAATCCTAGTAAAGGTAGTTACTTTTATACGGATTTGAATACTAGACAGTGGCTACTGGTGTATTTTAATGGTTGGGGTTTAATTAACCATACTCTGTCAGGAATTGTCAGCCTGGGTCTGTACAAGACTACACCTCATTTACACGTCATACACATCATCCTAATCTCATTGGGTCATGGGGTTGCTTATTGTTCTCAATTGAACAGATTGCAACGTACACAAATTAGGAATAAATAAAGTCATATGATTTAGCAAATAGCGATGTGGTGCTAAGGATCAGCTGGTGACAACATCACATGATAATTTTATTATGTAGATACGATTTTGTATTGTTGAGCATTTTATAAAAGTAAAGTTCCGTGTTTCTTTAATTTGTTGTAATTTTCTTTTAATTGGTGAGTGATCAATTGCTTTGATATTTTATTTTGACAGCTTGAATCTGTCCTACACGAAAATGAAGAGTTGTTACGATCTAGCAGGTACCATTTTTCGCGTGCAAAGCCACGACGGGACATTCTAGTTTGATATAATGTAGTTACATTTCAGTGAATCGTCATGTTCATGATGGTTTATAATTTTCTTTTTGTTATTTTTATCTCTAATGTGTGTATGTTGCAATCTGTTCAATTCAGAACAATAAGCAACCCCATGACCCAATGAGATGAGAATGATGTGTATGACGTGTAAATGAGGTGTAGTCTTGTACAGACCCAGGTCAACCATTTCTGAGAAAGTATGGTTAATTGAACCCCAACCATCAAAGTACACCGGTAACCTCTGCCTAGTATTTAAATCCGTATAAAAGTACTGTATTCAGATGAGCTAATGTCCCCTCGCCATGGGAGTGAGAGAATGCATAACGCTCTCACTCGCACAACCCATACGCGCCGTTCCAATAACATTGTCGTATAATTTTACTCATTGTTGTGAGCAAGCGTTTATGCATGCAGTAAACTAAGAAGCAAGATAACGACTGTAGTATGTTTTCAGATTTGGATTACGACGGTAAAGACCTTTGAGCGCATGCGTAGTTATGCCACATACCTCCCTCTCACTCACTCCTCTCATCTCCTCTCCTCTCCTCTCTTCGGCTAAGGGACATTAGTTTGTCTGATACTAATAACTACCTTTACTAGGATTTGAACCAGGAACCTTCGGCTAAGGCTAAGGGACATTAGTTTGTCTGATACTAATAACTACCTTTACTAGGATTTGAACCAGGAACCTTCGGCTAAGGCTAAGGGACATTAGTTTGTCTGATACTAATAACTACCTTTACTAGGATTTAAACCAGGAACCTTCGGCTAAGGCTAAGGGACATTAGTTTGTCTGATACTAATAACTACCTTTACTAGGATTTGAACCAGAAACCTTCGGCTAAGGCTAAGGGACATTAGTTTATCTGATACTAATAACTACCTTTACTAGGATTTGAACCAGAAACCTTTGGCTAAGGCTAAGGGATATTTGTTTGTCTGATACTAATAACTACCTTTACTAGGATTTGAACCAGGAACCTTCGGCTAAGGCTAAGGGACATTAGTTTGTCTGATACTAATAACTACCTTTACTAGGATTTGAACCAGGAACCTTCGGCTAAGGCTAAGGGACATTAGTTTGTCTGATACTAATAACTACCTTTACTAGGATTTGAACCAGGAACCTTCGGCTAAGGCTAAGGGACATTAGTTTGTCTGATACTAATAACTACCTTTACTAGGATTTGAACCAGGAACCTTCGGCTAAGGCTAAGGGACATTAGTTTATCTGATACTAATAACTACCTTTACTAGGATTTGAACCAGAAACCTTTGGCTAAGGCTAAGGGATATTTGTTTGTCTGATACTAATAACTACCTTTACTAGGATTTGAACCAGGAACCTTTGGCTAAGGCTAAGGGACATTAGTTTGTCTGATACTAATAACTACCTTTACTAGGATTTGAACCAGGAACCTTTGGCTAAGGCTAAGGGATATTTGTTTGTCTGATACTAATAACTACCTTTACTAGGATTTGAACCAGGAACCTTCGGCTAAGGCTAAGGGACATTAGTTTGTCTGATACTAATAACTACCTTTACTAGGATTTGAACCAGGAACCTTCGGGTAAGGCTAAGGGACATTAGTTTGTCTGATACTAATAACTACCTTTACTAGGATTTGAACCAGGAACCTTCGGCTAAGGCTAAGGGACATTAGTTTATCTGATACTAATAACTACCTTTACTAGGATTTGAACCAGGAACCTTTGGCTAAGGCTAAGGGATATTTGTTTGTCTGATACTAATAACTACCTTTACTAGGATTTGAACCAGGAACCTTCGGCTAAGGCTAAGGGACATTAGTTTGTCTGATACTAATAACTACCTTTACTAGGATTTGAACCAGGAACCTTTGGCTAAGGCTAAGGGATATTTGTTTGTCTGATACTAATAACTACCTTTACTAGGATTTGAACCAGGAACCTTCGTCTTCGAAAACCGGCTGTTAAACAGCTGACTAGCGGTGACGACGTTACCCCTAGACCAACCCGGTGGGTCTACGGTTTATAATTATTTATTTTTGAATTTTACTGCTTTTGTGAAATTAATTTGCTTCGGTTTGATTTTATTTTTCAGGATGCAGGTGATTCTGAAGAAGTCGATTCTAATCTAGCGAAACCTAGCGAAAAAGTTTTGTCCGTGGATAGAGATTGCAGTTATTTTAGTGGTGATAAAGACAGTGGATGTGGTGAAACAGATTGCACCACCAGAAATGGTGATTGTGATACAAGTATCACTACCAGTGACGTAGTATCACATAGCGGTACAAAGCCATTGTTATGTAATGTCTGTCATAAAGAATTTGAATTTAAATGCCGTCTAACTAAGCACATGATATCACATTTTCGTGTCAAGTTTAAATGCAGTCTGTGTCATTGTCAGTATAGAGAAAAATCTTCTCTAAATATTCACATGTTATCTTCACATAATGACGTTAAGATATATATTTGTAAAGTCTGCCTAATGCAATTTAGAAAAAAGTGCGATCTAATCGAACACTTTAACGTACACGGCGCTAAGCCATTTAAATGTAACGTCTGTCGGTCTGAATTTTCGAACGAACGTGGTCTTAACGACCACATGGTAATACATTTCCGTGAAACGCCGTTTGAATGTAATCTGTGTCAACTTAAATTCAGAAAAGAATCGAAACTAAAAAAACACTTGTTGTTAACGCATGACTTTAGGCCGCATAAGTGTAATGTCTGCCAAAAGAGATTTACAAGAAAAGCCATTCTAAAGGAGCACATGATAACACATAGTGGAATTAAGCCACATAAATGTGATATATGTCAACTTCAATTTACACAAACGTCTAGTCTGAACATACATATGTTAATACATAAAGGCATTAAGGCATTTAAATGTAATCTGTGCGAAAAGAGTTTTAGAACAAATCGCCATCTGAGAAGACATCTGCAAACGCATAAAGTCGGTAAGTCGTTTAAGTGTACCGTGTGTCCGTATGAATGCTGGAAGAAATATATTCTACTTGAGCACTTGTTAACACATACTGATATTAAGCCGTTTAAGTGTGACGTGTGTCAAAAAGAATTCAGAAAAGAACGTAGCTTACAAAAGCATATAAAAATACATAATGATGTTAAACCGTATGAGTGTGATGTATGCCAAAAGAGATTTAGAACAAGGTTCCATCTGACAAGACACTTGTCAACACATAAAAATGGTAAGTCATTGAATTGCGATTAAGAATTCAGTGATGGAAATATACTCTTAACTGAGCGTATGTTATCAGATCATTGTGCTGAAAATTGATCTGCCAAATAGAATTTAAATTTAGGAATATTAAATAAACGTTCATTATGAATTCTGCTGCTTTTATTGGTCCTATTATACTACGTGGCCTACCGCGTTATGTTTAGTGAAATTTGTATTTATTAAGGTGGTACCACTGTCACCTTAACACTTTTGGCATGTAAATATTCACATATTTTACAGGTTATCTGATATTAAGAAGAAAAAAAGGACAAATTACATACAATAATATACAATAGCAAATAATACTATAACTTAATAATACAATAAAAATTCACCCATTTATTTTTAGTCAGTCTGCACACGGTACACACTGTGAATATCATTGAGAAAAGCAACTAACAAATCAGGTTCTACTTTTCTCATAATTTTCCATGATATATGATCAAGGTCCAAATGAAATAATTCTTTCAGAATGCCTTTTTTTTGTTTAAGAATGTTTATTGTTTGCGCCCAACCATGATCTCTCAATTGCTTGTGTATTGGCTCCTGTTAGTGGATCTACATAATTTAGCTGATGGTTAACCATTGACTGCAGGTAACGTAATGTTCACATGTAGTCCAGCCTCTGTTAGTTTGCTCCTAATGTAAACAAATAATGATGTCACTGAGCATGCGCATTATATCAAAATGTGTACACGCTGATTAAAAAGTAACAACATAATACTTTCAAAAGTATTTAAATACAAAGTACTTTTAAAAGTATTTTTTTAAATGAAATTGTTAGGCCTACATCATATCATGACTGATGTGTTTAGTACTTTAAGTACTTTTATTTAAAACATAGTTAACTTAATAGGAATACGACATCCGTAAAGTCGCAAACTCTAGCGTGCACCCTGTAGTAGGTGGCTTTTGTTTGTTGACAGTAGGAGCAAACTGAGAACGGCTGAAATGTAAATATTTTTTAAAACCTATTGTTCACAACCATAACCTAATGCAGTTCTCATAACCTGTAAAATATGTGAATATTTACGCGCCAAAACTGCTAGTGGACAGTGGTACCACATCAAGAAATACAAATTTCACTAAACATAACGAGGTCAGCCATGTACTGTAGTAGCTAGCACCCTTTTTATTTTATCCTTTGTAAAAATATTAAATTTTTCACTAACAGTTGCTATATAATTTTTGTTTCTTACATGTTTTTTTTAAATATAATCCTACTTTCTACTGTATGTTTTGGTGGATTCACCATCACGGTACGTAAAATTGAAACTGAAATTTAAAAAAAAAATTCACCATGACTTTCTCTTGCTAGTGTAAATAAAAATCGAATAACCTCAATTATTCATTAGTAAACAGCAGCTATGTCCACGCTCGTGCGCTTTCGCTTGTACTAATATGCTTTTCACGGTTGATTAGCTCTGCTGTTCCACACATTTAGACCAATCAGAACGCTTTCCAGCGTTGTCAGATTGTACCTGACGTACATTAAGCGCGCATGCGCATACGAGCCGCAATAGTTCATTCTCATCTTGCATCTCGTACTGAACATATCTATTATATAGCGCGTTCACATGCAATACTTCATAATATAATCAGCTGATTGTATGTTTATAGGTTATAATTGTTATTAAAAGACCAAAAAAAAATGGCTGATGAAATATTTAACTGAGCTATAACAGCAAGTACTGCCCATAACAGACAGATGGAGTGTCACATTATTTACAGTCAATCTATTCGTTGCAGGGCTAAAATAAATAGTTCTGTTTCTTATCATATATGGTCAGCCAATTAAATGACTGAATCATTTAAGAACAGAAGAGGTAGAGGTGTACTGTGACACTAATCAGAGTTATCTCCTCTGAAAGTAATCGATTTCATTATACAGCCAGACCCTGTGGTGAATGAAGTGAAGGTATCATTTGCAGAGTGGAAGATATGTTGCTTTTCAGAGGGCCCGGCATGCTGATAAGCGTACTTGTCTTCTTCTATTTAGTGAGGAAGGCATTGGTAAACACCTCACTCTTTGTTTTACTTAGTAAAACCTCTACAGGTTCAAACCAGCCTTTTGGCTGATGACCTAAACAACAACAACAACAGCAAGTATTGGTGACGTTGCTGGTAAGACATTGGCTAGGTATAAAGTGGGTAGGGGGGCAACGAATACGTTCAGAGTAGTGATGTGACGCTCATAAGCGAGTCGCACAAAAGAACTAGTTCTTTTAACTGAGCGGTGAGCTACCAGCTCTTTTAGTTTGAACGACCAGCACACCAGTACTCCGAGCAATTCTCCCCACGCAGCACGCTCTCCGCACAGAGCTGACTTAACATCCCCTCCACGACTAAACCACTTTTCTCTAGTCGCATCATACTAAGGGCTACCATAAACGCTGCATGGAAAGTATACATATTGTATCAAACTATGCCTCTGTTAAAGATAGACACATGACAAAAATTTGTTTGTGAAAAGTGATGCATGAATGTTCAGGTTGACGCAGGCGCAAACACAACGTGCTGTGTGCGAAGGAGTAAGCGAAAATCACCCTTGGCTCGACTCACTGTCTGTTTATTCAGATAGCTCAGCTGAGTGGTGTACGTATTAGAATCTACTAGCTCACTCACACAGTTCACTTCGTCTCATCGTTCAATTGTATGGCACGCTCTGTGTCGTTCACTCAAGTGTGCGGAGCGGGGTGTGCAAGCTCACCTATTTTACTGTGCCGCCCCATGACTAGTTCAGAGCTCATCAGCCTTGAAAAATAGTATAAGCACATGCCACAGCGATGTCTCGTTACTAGAGGCCCAAGCGTCAAGACATGTCCGATGTAATTAGTCTAAAGTAGCAGATTTTCATAGCGCACAGCGTAGTGCAAGAATCCACCAGCCTAGGATTTCTGTGCGTTTCAACCTTCAATTTGTGGTGTTTTACAGTGCGCACCGTGATAGAAGTCCGTTCGGTTTGAAGAACTCTATCTCTAAAAACGACCGAATGGAAAATTTTGAACCCGACACCAAATTAAAGCCTGTTCTTTTCTCATAGCGCACAGCGTAGCGCAAGAATCTACCAGCCTAGGATTTTTGTGCGTTTCAACCTTCAATTTGTGGTGTTTTACAGTGCGCACCGTGATAGAAGTCCGTTCGGTTTGAAGAGCTCTATCTCTAAAATGACCGAATGGAAAATTTTGAACCCAACACCAAATTAAAGCCTGTTCTTTTCTCATAGCGCACAGCGTAGCGCAAGAATCTACCAGCCTAGGATTTCTGTGCGTTTCAACCTTCAATTTGTGGTGTTTTACAGTGCGCACCGTGATAGAAGTCCGTTCGGTTTGAAGAGCTCTATCTCTAAAACGACCGAATGGAAAATTTTGAACCCGACACCAAATTAAAGCCTGTTCTTTTCTGCGTTGTTTGGTTTGACTTAGATTATTTTTATTTAAAAATTAAACGGTGATGCAGGAATTTACGCATAAAAAGTATTCGGGTTTTCATTAATGCACTTTTTTTAACGTCTGTTACTCTGTCCAGGCTTTGTATAAAGAAATCTGGTGTGAAACACTCACACAACTTTCTCTTGCCAATACAAATAATGAACAATATAACCTAACATTAGAAATAAACATAACCTAATTTTAATCTTGAGTGAAAGACACAAAATGAAAATCAACCTCAGATTGGCTTAAAAATACGGAAAAATCACTTTCACACTAAATTAGGCTTTGTAGAGAAAAATCCTTTAAATAAAAGTTGCAGATCTTTTAATTTCTTATAAATTTGATTATATACACTTTTGTCGTAAAATGCATACTAGGGCCGAAATCTTAAAAAAATTGAATTTTCACACGTTTTATGAGAAAAAACAAAAATCGCATATTACCATTAAACTAAGCATTATACAAATAATGTTTGAAATAAAAGTTGTAGGATTTTAAATTCTCTACAATTGTTATTATATAAATTTTTGCGCTAAAATGCATATTATAGCCGCAATCTTAAAAAACAATTTTTTTACGTGAAAGCAGCCTCACCAAGAATTTCAGCAAACATCGCGCTTACCCTATCTTGTAGAACATAAAAAACTTAGTAAACCAGGCTATTTTTTTAAAAAGATCGTAGGACCCATTTTTAAGAAAATCGCAAAAAATTGAAAAATTACACGAATAAACTACTACTTCCGGTACGCAACTTAAGTTTCAAGTTCGTATGATGTTCCGTTCTTCAGATATTCTGTTATTTTCACAAAACGTTCAGTTAGAATGTTTTTACTCGATATTTGGATGCAGATTTTTTTCTGTGGCGGGATGAACATTATCAAACATACATCAATAAATTACCTCAATTTTTAAAATGTTATGATAATTTGCATTCCGTTTAAACAAATTTGAAAAATCGGTGTGAAACACTCACACGACTTACAGCAGTAAATTAATGTAACCTTTGAACCCAACTAAAATCAAAACAAAAATGGTTTCAAAGATAGAAGAATAACCACACAGACTGTGTTGTATTGAATGATATTACTGTCAACAGATTTCATTTTTACATTTTCCAACTTCAAGATAACCCAGTGACTAAATGCATGCCTAGGTTAACCAAGCGGCCACTGTACCCCAGAATTCTCCATTTGAAAATTGTGGTTTGTAATAAAACTGTAATTAATGTCATTGGTTGGTTAGAATACAAACAGCTGCTAGATTGATTCCCGCGCGATATAGTCGATAATGGCTGGGAGTTTTAGCTTCTACATTTTATTTACATAAAGATATAATTAAACAATGGGATATAAATATATAAAAAATATTAACAAAAATAAAATAAAAATTGAAGCAACTCACAGTTAATGATACATATATATGTATATATTCCTGATTTGCACTGTTCTATTCTTGATAGAACCGATGTTTATACAGTGACATAATTTCTAATTCCTTGCAAAATTGCTCTATGCAAATACGATTTCTGAAATCAACAGAAACTTGAACAATAACCGTTTGAAAGTTCTACTGATGGGAAATTCAATTAAGAATAAAAAAAAATTAAGGTACGTGAAAGCGAAGAAATTGCCAAGGCAGTAGAGCGAGTAGAATGTCAATATTGTTTTGTTTATTTTAAATAATTCCGCGGTCAATTTGTAAAGAAAATTTTGGTTTTATCCGATTCTAAACCAGAATATAATTTATAAGCTAAAATAAAAATCAACTTGAAATACTTTACAAGGAGCTAAAATTAAGTACAAATGCGAATTACAAGTACATTATGCAAAAATATAATTATAGTTCGGAATGTATACATTCACAATGAGCGTAGCCTGTCACCAGCCGATGTTGTTTTTAAACTACACATGGTTCTTTCTGAATGAAAAGTCAAAGTTAAAATGGTAATTATTTACTTGAGGTAAATATTTACTAGAGATAAAGTCGCCAAAATCAGCTGATTTTCGGAAACGAAGGTTCCTGGTTCAAATCCTAGTAAAAGTAGTTACTTCTATACGGATTTGAATGCTAGACAGTGGTTGCCGGTGTACTTTGATGGTTGGGGTTCAATTAACCATACTCTCTCAGGAATGGTCGACCTGAGTCTGTACAAGACTACATCTCATTTACACGTCATACACATCATCCTCATCTCATTGGGTCATGGGGTTGCTTATTGTTCTGAATTTCACAGATTGCATCGTACACAAATTAGGGACTACAAAAAAAATTATTTACTTATAGGACACCAAACCAATTTGAACCATTTTGTTTAAAATCGATATTTTTTTGGATGCTGAATCCGAATATGAACTTATTTTTGCGCGCTAACCACTGTAGAATAAGTTTGAAGCCCTTTTATATCATCTACCAACCTCAGCATACAAAAAAAATCGATTTTAAACAAAACGGTTCAAATTGTTTTGGTGTCCTATAAGTAAACAATTACCGTTTAAATTATTTTAAAAAGGTTTTTAAGTACAACAATGATCATAGAATTTAATAAATAATTTTATTTCTAAAAATATGCAACATAATTTATATTATAAAGAAAAAAAGCAGCGCTTCTACTGGATAAAATGTGAATTATAAGTGTGTAGCATGCACTGAGTAAATAAAGTTTCTCACTTACTCTGTGGTAGCTTGTAAACAACTTTGGAAACAAAGGTACGGTTTTTAAACAGCGGTTACGATGAAATCGGATTTAGTACGCTATACTGTAAGTAATATCTAAAATACTCTATTTGTATTGGTTTCTTATGGTTTTAGTACTGTCAATTATTCACATACTGGACAAAACGTGAAATACGAGGGTAGGCTGATAAGTAATGCACACATGCTTGTAGAAGACGAACAAAAAGAAATAGCAAGATGGGGTAAATAACAAATTAAAGTACAAATCTTAACCTACCAAATTATCTATTTATTTTTCAATATAGTCACCGTTAAGCATTACACATTTCTCCCAACGTTTAACAAGTTTTTTCATTCCGTCACTGAAAAATTCTTCCGACTTTCCTCGAACCCAGGACGCAATAGCTGCCTTCACCTCATTGTCCGAGCTGTAATGATTACCCTTAAGGTCTCTCTTCAGTAGAGGAAAAAAATAAAAATCGCAAGGCGCAAGGTCGGGAGAATACGGAGGGTGTAAAATTGGTTGAAACTTCAGGTTTCTCAGAGCCTCTCCAGTTGCACGCGAAGTGTGTGGACGAGCATTGTCGTGTTGCAAAATTATTGGCGCCAGGTTGCCTCTAACACGACAAACTCGACGTCGGAGGTGTTTCAGAGTCTGTATATACTGAGCAGAATTTACCGTTGCCCCTCGTTCCAGATAATCAGTCACATAAACTCGGCGAGCATCCCAAAACACAGTCAAAAGAATTTTTTTTGCGGACGGTTGTGTTTTGAACTTTTTCACAACAGGAGAATGTGGATGACGATATTCAGCGCTCTGCCTTTTTTCTTCGGGATCGTAATGATGAACCCATGACTCGTCCCCCGTCACAATATTCAAAAGAAAGTCGTCTCCTTCGTCACGGTAGCGCTTCAAAAGTTGTTCAATTCGCGTTGTTTAATTCTCGTTGACATAGCACCAGAACACGACGCCATACTTCCACTACTCAAAACAAACTGAATGAAAGCAACGCCTTCAAACTGCGCAGACTTGTAGAGGAGAAATAGTACTTCCACATGCCACCAGGCGCGCTACTGAAGTTTATTTAGTTGTCTTCTACAAGCATGTGTGCATTACTTATCAGCCTACCCTCGTATAAGTGTGTTACAAATAAACTCGTTCATAGCTCGGAAACTGAAGGTATGCTTCTTGAACAGCAAGAGTTGTGAAAGGGTAATGATACAATCGGATTCAGTAGTGCATATTCTGAGGAGTAACTTAAAATACATAATATATTGTAGTTTCGTATTGTTTGAGTTCTTCTGTGAATTATTCATATTTTACACGATTGTAAATCCAGAATGTTTCAATGGAAGATTTGTCAGAACTAGAGAAAGAATTGCGTACAGTACATTCAGTTTATTTCGTTAATTCGTGTCTGCGACAATGCCAGCGCATGCCTTTTCCGTAAATATTAGTCGATTTGCTTGGATAAATTTTTTTGCTTCCAGGAGACTCCAAAAGGAGTATAGGACATATCAAGATAAAAACTGATATACTAAAAGTTTATCACAATGATAAATTCATCACTTACCACCAAATATTTGTTTCTGCTACTGCTTACTTCAGTAGGCTTGTCATGAACCCCATTCTATCAAATAACATAAAATTAAAAAGACAAACTATGATAAATTCATCACTTACCAATAATTTTTCCCCGCTACTGCTTAACTCAGTAGGCTTATCATGAACCCCTTTGTATCAAATTGTACACAATATTTTTGTTTAATTAGAAGTTAAGTACTTTTTAACCAAAAACTATTTAGAAAGGAATTCGTGGACACTGTAAAATATTTCATCAATCAAATATTGTTTAAGCTTTTTTTTTAAAATAACTTAAATTGTCACAACTTTTTAAACCTTGTGGCAATTTATTGATGTATTTTCTACCTTCATAAGTTGGTTTTTGTTCAAACAATTTAGTGTTGTGATTAGGAACATAATAATCGATTCTGTTTCTTGTGTAGTGGTTGTGAACATCTAAATTCTGTAAAAAGGTATTTTTCTTTACATACTTTATCACTTCAAAAATGTACATCTGGTGCAAAACGCTCACAAAACTTTCTCTTGCCAATGCAAATAATAAATAATATAACCTAACATTAGAAATAAACAAAAATAACCTTATTTTTGATCATGAGTGAATGATGCAAAATTAAAATCAACCTTAGTTTGGTGTAATAATACAGAATATCACTCTTTCACGCTAAACTAGGCTCTGTTCGGTAAACTGTATAGTGAGTTGGAAAACTTCAATTTGTTTAGTTTTGTGGATTATTCTAACTCTATATTAAAAATGTTTCAAAGGTGGAACTACTGCTTGACAACGATCGAAATAGAATTCCCTCCTTTCTCCACTTCTTCCATTCCTGTTCGTACTACGTGCCGGATCGAATACATCGGTACGCACAACACAAATGAGCAATTAATATGAATATCACTTGTACTAGATTCTTGTTATCCATAACATTTTGTACAGATTATGTGACCACCAGCAGAAAGTCATTAGTGTTTCCATTATTTTTGTTTACTATTAAGTAGTGTAGTCATAATATTTGTTTTACACTCAATCTGTTCGTTGCAGGGCTAAAAAATAAATAGTTCTGTTTCTTATCACATGGTCAGCCAATTAATTGACTTAATCGTTTAAGAACAGAAGAGGTAGAGGTTGCAAGAGACACTAATCAGAGTTATCTCCTCTGAAAGTAATGAATTTCATTATACAGTTGGACCCTGTGATGAATGATGTGAAGGTGTCATTTGCAGAGTGGAAAATATGTACTTTTCAGAGGGCTCGGCATGCTGATAAGCGTACTTTTCCATTCAGTGAGTTGTGGCAATGGTAAACCACCTTACTCCTCGTTTTACTTAGTAAAACCTCTATAGGTTCAAACCAGCCTTTCGGCTGATGACCTAAACAACAACAGCCTAACACTGCAAGTTCTTAATTTATAATGTTGACTAAATCTAAGTAATTTATACGAATTAATTAAATGGAGTAAGCATTATTCCTTTTTACTTTCTCTTGCCTGTATGAATATATAGGAAGGAAAGTATTGTTTTCATGTCGATTTTTCGAAACAGAGTTTTCACCGGATCTATACGTTTTCAGACCCCCTGAACCCAAAAAACATGTTTTTAACGATTGGTTTGTGTGTGTGTGTGTGTGTGTGTGTCTGTGTGTGTATACAAAATATCTCAAGAACGGAACATCGTACAAAATTGAAATTTGAAACTTAAGTTACGAGGGTAGGCTGATAAGTAATGCACACATGCTTGTAGAAGACGAACAAAAAGAAATAGCAAGATGGGGTAAATAACAAATTAAAGTACAAATCTTAACCTACCAAATTATCTATTTATTTTTCAATATAGTCACCGTTAAGCATTACACATTTCTCCCAACGTTTAACAAGTTTTTTCATTCCGTCACTGAAAAATTCTTCCGACTTTCCTCGAACCCAGGACGCAATAGCTGCCTTCACCTCATTGTCCGAGCTGTAATGATTACCCTTAAGGTCTCTCTTCAGTAGAGGAAAAAAATAAAAATCGCAAGGCGCAAGGTCGGGAGAATACGGAGGGTGTAAAATTGGTTGAAACTTCAGGTTTCTCAGAGCCTCTCCAGTTGCACGCGAAGTGTGTGGACGAGCATTGTCGTGTTGCAAAATTATTGGCGCCAGGTTGCCTCTAACACGACAAACTCGACGTCGGAGGTGTTTCAGAGTCTGTATATACTGAGCAGAATTTACCGTTGCCCCTCGTTCCAGATAATCAGTCACATAAACTCGGCGAGCATCCCAAAACACAGTCAAAAGAATTTTTTTTGCGGACGGTTGTGTTTTGAACTTTTTCACAACAGGAGAATGTGGATGACGATATTCAGCGCTCTGCCTTTTTTCTTCGGGATCGTAATGATGAACCCATGACTCGTCCCCCGTCACAATATTCAAAAGAAAGTCGTCTCCTTCGTCACGGTAGCGCTTCAAAAGTTGTTCACAGCATTCCAATCGACGCTGTTTATTCTCGTCTGTCAGACGGCGTGGTACCCATCGTGCACAGATTTTACGGTATCCCAATTGTTCAATAATGAAGCCAACACGTTCCTTAGATATTCCAATTTGGTTTGCGATACGCTGTTGAGTGATTCGCCGGTCATTTTGAATCAAATCATCGATGAGTTTGCGACGATTATCGTCTGAGGCAGTGATTGGTCGTCCACTGCGTGTTTTGTCAACAATTAAGGCTTTTCCAGGTTGGCAATCACGAAATTTTATTACCCAACGATTCACAGTAGACCTATCAACAGTATCGTCACAATAAACAGCCTTTAAACGACGATTAATCTCACTAGGATTCACTTTCTCAGCAGTTAAAAATTCGATAACAGCGCGTTGTTTAATTCTCGTTGACATAGCACCAGAACACGACGCCATACTTCCACTACTCAAAACAAACTGAATGAAAGCAACGCCTTCAAACTGCGCAGGCTTGTAGAGGAGAAATAGTACTTCCACATGCCACCAGGCGCGCTACTGAAGTTTATTTAGTTGTCTTCTACAAGCATGTGTGCATTACTTATCAGCCTACCCTCGTACATACCACTACCGGACCCGACAAACATTTTCATCAAAATCGGTCAACCGGAAGTAGTAATTTATTCACATTTTTGTGATTTTCTCAAAAACTAGTGCTACGATTTTTTTAAAAATCGCCTGGTTTATTCAATTTTTTATTCTCTACAAGATAGGGTAGGCGTCATGTTTGCTGAAATTCTGGGTGAGGCTGTTTTTACGTAAAAACATAGTTTTTTTAAGATTACGGCTTTAATATGCAATTTAGCGCAACAATTTATATAATAAAAATTGTAGAGAATTTAAAATTCTACAACTTTTATTTCAAACATTTTTTTGTATAACGCTTAGTTTAGAGGTAATTAGCGATTTTCTGTTTTTTTCTCACGAAAACGCGTGAAAAATCGATTTTTTCAGATTTCGGTCTTAGTATGCACTTTACGACAAAAGTGTATATAATTAAATTTATAGAAAATTAAAAGATCTACAACTTTTTTTTTAAGCATTTTTCTCTACAGAGCCTAGTTTAGCGTGAAAGAGTGATTTTACGTATTTTTAAGCCGAACTGAGATTGATTTTCATTTTGCGTCTTTCATAAATATATGATTAAAATTAGGTTATGTTTATTGAGATTAGTTTTTTGTTTATTTCTTATGTTTTATTACTAATGTTAGGTTTATTGTTAATTATTTGCACTGGCAAGAGAAAGTTGTGTGAGTGTTTCACACCAGATTTTTTACTTGAGAGCAGCTAATATAAACTATGCTTTTACATCAGTTGTACAGTGTTAGCGACCGTGCAATATTGGTTTTGTAGTCAGTGCAGTTGTATTATGTTTTTGGGTTTGATCGGTTGTTCAGTATTCAGATAAATTCGTTTCGATTAAACAAATACAGTGTAAGTGTATAATTGTGATTTAAACAGGTACAGGTTAAATAAGTGCAAATAATAATAAATAATAAAGTAATAGTAAGTATGAATATAAATATTGTTGTAGTAATGAGCTGTACTACCGGGTGATTTTTTAATCCTGTTACCCAATTGTTAATGTCTGGTAATTTTTTTCTAAGAAAGGGATATTTTGTTTTGTGACACAAAGTTGGTAGCCCTACTCAACCGGTATAGATACGACAGTTTGAGTTGATTCTCCTTGAGTTGCGTAAAATTTTGTGCTGTTTCCAGTTGTGTTACGAACAGAATGTCTTTTACCCTAGAACAACGGGTTTTAATTCTTGAACAATATTTTGCTACAAAATCGTATGCGAGTGTAAAAGAATCATTTCAAATTAAATTTTTTGGTGTTCCTCCACTCTATTCCAGTCAATTTCTAGGCTAACTAACTGATTTTTAGAGGCAGGTATTGTTTGCAACAGAAAACGTAGTGGTCGACCAACTCTCTTGACAGATGATGTTAAGAGAATGTGAAAACAAGATTGCTCAATTCTCCATGTAAAAGTTTACAAAAACTTTCCTCGCATGTTGATTTGTCATGTTCGAGTGCTCAGAAAGCTGCTAAAAAATTGAAATTGTATCCGTATCACATACGATTAGTTCTAGAGCTTCAGCCTCCAGATTTAAACGAGATT
This sequence comes from Catonia carolina, assembly GCA_035578175.1. Classification (NCBI taxonomy): domain Eukaryota; kingdom Metazoa; phylum Arthropoda; class Insecta; order Hemiptera; family Achilidae; genus Catonia; species Catonia carolina. The sequence continues at coordinate 13,717,741 of JAQMRL010000015.1, forward strand.
GTTTTAGGATAAAAGGCATTCTGCTCGTAACACGACCGGAAATGGCACAAAAGTTTACGCAGCTCAAGGAGAATCAACTTACACTGCCATATCCATACTGGTTGAGTAGGGCTACCAACTTACTTTCACAAAACAAAATTTATTTTTTTTAGAAAAATATTACCAGACATTAACAATTGGGTAACAGGACTAAAAACTTACTCTGTAGTAAAGACTGACTATCCAAGCTAATGTTTTTGGGACAGTGCGTAATGCGAGGTGGCTAGGATGAAGTGCGGAAGGGAGGGAATCCTATTTTGAAACTTGTCTGACCGTAGTAAGAACAGTATACATTCATATAATGAATTTGAAAGTATTACTTTTATTTTTTTATGCTTTCAGAAGATGACAAACAGAAAATTTCATTGAAATGTAATTTGGATACATTTACTTCAAGTTATCATGGAATTATTTAAACTTCAACAGTTTGGTGAACGGTTTGAATCAAAGATGAAAACTGATATTACGCATACAGAAATTGTAAGTCGTTGCTTTTTTCTAACAAAGTTTCTAAATATTTATCTTGTTTAACAGTCAGCGTAGTTTGATCTGCGTCGTTAAAATGTTGGTGATACAGAAATTAAAAATCTGGTGTGAAACACTCTCACGACTTTCTCTTGCCAGTGCAAATAATAAAATTAACAATAAACATAACAATAGTAATAAAAAATTAGAAATAAACAAAAAAACTAACCTCAATAAACATAACCTTAATTTAATCACGAGTGAAACATGCAAAATGAAAATCGACCTCAGTTTGACTTAAAAATACGGAAAATCACTCGTTCACGCTAAACTAGGCTCTGTAGAGAAAAATGTTCTAAATAAAAGTTGCAGATCTTTTAATTTTCTATAAATTTGATTATATACACTTTTATTATAAAATGCATACTAAGGCCGAAATCTTTAAAAAATCGATTTTTCACACGTTTTCGTGAGAAAAAAACAGAAAATTGCTAATTACCGCTAAACTAAGCGTTATACAAAAAAATGTTTGAAATAAAAGTTGTAGAATTTTAAATTCTCTACAACTTTTATTATATAAATTTTTTTTGCTAAATTGCATATTAAAGCCGTAATCTTTAAAAAACTATGTTTTTACGTGAAAACAGCCTCACCAAGAATTTCAGCAAACATGACGCCTACCCTAACTTGTAGAGAATAAAATAATGAGTAAACCAGGCGATTTTAAAGAAAATCGTAGGACCAGTTTTTGAGAAAATCGCAAAAAAGTGAAAAATTACACGAATAAACTACTACTTTCGGTTGACCGATTTTGATGAAAATGTTCGTGTCGGGTCCGGTAGTGGTATGTAACTTAAGTTTCAAGTTCGTACGATGTTCAGTTCTTGAGATATTTTGTATACACACACAGACCAATCGCTAAAATCATGTTTTTTGGGTTCAGGGGGTCTGAAAACGTATAGATCCGGTGAAAACTCTTATTTCGAAAAATCGAAATGAAAACAATACTTTCCTTTCTATATATTCATATAGGCAAGAGAAAGTAAAAAACTGTAGGAGCCTTGTTTGGGAAAACGGCAAAAAAGTGAAAGATGACACAAATAAACTACTACTGGTTGATTAATTTTTACTTTCTCTTGCCTATATGAATATATAGGAAGGAAAGTATTATTTTCATGTAGATTTTTTGAAATAGAGTTTTCTACGAATTAACATGTTTTCAGAACCTCTGACCCCAAAAAACATGTTTTTAGCAATTGGTCTGTGTGTGTGTGTGTGTGTGTGTGAACAGAATATCTCAAGAACAGAACATCGTACAAACTTGAAACTTAAGTTACATACCTCTACCGGACCCGACGCAAACATTTTTATCAAAATCGGTCAACCGGAAGTAGTAGTTTACTCATGTAATTTTTCATATTTTGCAATTTTCTTAAAAGCGGGTCCTACGATTTCTTTAAAAATCACCTCGTTTACTAAATTTTTTATGCTCTACAAGATAGGGTAGGTGCCACATTTGCTGAAATTCTTGGTGAGGCGGTTTCCACGTAAAAAATTGTTTGTTTTAGATTATGGCTTCAATATGCATTTTATCGCGAAAATGTATATAACAAAAGTTGTAGATAATTTAAAATCCTACAACTTTTTTTTAAACATTTTTTGTATAACGCTTAGTGTAGCGGTAATTAGCGATTTTATTTTTTTTCCTCACAAAAACGTGTGAAAATCGATTTGTTTTACGATTTTGGCCTTAGAATGCATTTTCCGACAAAAGTGTATCAATTTTCAAGGAAATAAAAGATTTACAACCTTTATTCTAAGCATTTTTCTCTGCAGAGCCTAGTTTAGCGTGAAAGAGTGATTTTCCGTATTTTTAAGCCAAACTGAGGTTGATTTTCATTTTGCGTTTCGTCACTCATGATTAAAATAAGGTTAGGTTTATTTGAGGTTAGTTTTTTGTTTATTTCTAATGTTTTATTACTATTGTTAGGTTACATTGTTCGTCATTTTCATTGCCAAGAGAAAATCGTGTGAGTGTTTCGCACCAGATTTTTGTAAAAATGTTCGAGTCAGGTCTTGTAGTACCTAAAAAGTATTACCTAACTTAAGTAGTTAGTAGTATCTAACTTAAGTTTCAACTTTGTACTATGTTCCGTTCTTGAGATATTTTGTTCACACACACACACAGACAGACCAATCACTAACAACATATTAAATCAGATTAGTACAACAACATATTAAAGTTTGTAGTAAAATATCATCTGGGGTATTTGCACTAAAACAAATTGCCAGATTAAATGATAAAAAATTACTAATGGCAGCTTATCCTGGCCTCATTCTGTCTCATATCCGTTATGGTATTTTAGTATGGGGTAATTCTAGCATGGGTAATATAAATAGGGTTTTTAAAATTCAAAAGAAAGCTATTAGGTGTATGGTGGGAGCTAACCAGCTAACCTCATGCAGGCCACTATTTAAGGAGCTTAAATTGCTTACAGTTCCCTCCCTCTACATTTTTGAGGTGATTATGTATGTTAGGCAAAATAATTTTCTGCAGAATTCAATGTTCACTATCATAACACGAGAAACAGGAACAATTATTATGTGGCTAATCACTCCACAAAATTGTTTGAACAAAAACCTACTTATGCAGGGAGTAAATTCATGAATAAATTACTTCAATCTTTAAAGTGTTGTGAGGATTTGAATTCCTTTAAAAAAAACCTGAAAAATTTCTTGATCAGTGAAACTTTTTATAGCGTACAAGAATTTCTTTCTTGATAGTAGTGATACATTGTGTGATTCTTATATGTATTTCAGGTGTTATATCTGACGACATGTTCTATACTCCTCCTGGAGTCTCCAGGGCGCAAAAAAAAAAAAAAAAAAAAAAAAAAAAGAATGGTTTTTAATGCTCTTATACATATAGTACATTTGTTTTTGGAAGAAGCTTGCAAGGGGAGGGCGAGTAGGTAGAGTAGGGATAGTTTCAAAGGGGCAAGTGTTGTGTCCTTCTCACTTAATCATCATTCCCTCTCTTTCTAACTGTATACTACTCTGTTAGAACTACTACGCTAGACTAAAAACTAGTTGAAAACTTCATATTTTCTGTTGTCTTTTGCCTTTCTCCATCTGAATACCATATCTTTAATAATTTTCCACAGCGACCATTTACTTCCTTTGGAATTAATTTTCTACTTTTCCACTATTATTATATTTTTTTTCGAACAGGCCTTCAATGGACCACGCTAATATCAAGCTAGTTTGGCGGCTCCCTCCTTCTTCTCCAATACTGCTTCATGTTCTCGCTGTGTTGCGCTCTTCGTTCCTCCGTCCAGCGCATGTTTTCTCTAATCTTCCTGACACTCACAAGCGACTCTATTGATTGAATCCTCCCTCTAAACCTTATTCTATCCTTGCAGTCTTCTATCTTTATGTTTATACGAGGGCTATTCAGAAAGTAGATTACGTTTTGGAATAAAAAAATAACAAATTACAGAAAAAAAAATTTATTATGTACATCTGAAAGAGCAACTTAAACACTACTTTTCTACATAGTCACCATACAAATTGAGGCACTTGTCGTAGCGGTGAACAAGTTTTGAAATGCCTTCATCGTAAAATTCAGCCGCCTGAGATGTCAGCCAGTTAGTCTGACATCCAGTAATCTCGTACAGTAATCTCAGTAATCTCCAGTAATCTCGTACAGCAAAGTTCTTGAAAATTGTGGGAAACAAAGGGAAAGCTCCGTTATTGTGAAACGGCGGTTTTCACGCACCTTTTCATTGACTTTCTCAGTCAGTTCATCAGTCACAATGCTCGGTCGACCACTCTTCTCTTCGTCATGGACATTAGTTCGGCCATTCTTAAAGCGAATGCACCACTGACGAACTCCACCTTCAGTGATAATGTCATTTCCATACACTGCACACAGTTTCCGGTAAATTTCTATTGGTTTATGGTTGCTTGCCAACAAAAACCTTATCACAGATCGTACTTCACAACTCGCGGGATTTGCGATTGCAGCACACATTTCAAAAGCTTATAAAAACGGAACGAGCAGCGCGATCACCCTCTCACTAGCACGGCTGGATAGCCACTGAACGGCAGAACGCCCACATACCAAAATGTCCGCGATTGCCCCGCCCCTTGCGGCAACAGACGAAAACGTAATCTACTTTCTGAATAGCCCTCGTACTATTGAGGTCTTCTTTTACTTGTTTTATGTATGGCAGTGGATTCTTATAATTCCAGAATTTATCAAAAAGTTGTTTATTCAATCTACTGGGATCCATCCGCATCATGTGTCCTATGAATTTTAATCTTTTCTTCCGAATTGCCGTCTCAAGATTTTCAAAAGTTTTAAAAATGCCACCGTTCTTTATTTTGTATATATCTTCATTTGACTTCAATCTATATCCATTGTCTGTTTTATTTGGGCCATGTATCGTTCTCAAGATTCTCCTTTCTATTCTCAAATAAACTATTATTATTATTATTATTATTTGCGTCAAGCTCCCAAAGTGGAAGTCGCTAAGTATTTAATTATGAGTATGTAATTCAAAGTTGGCCATTCAGCGTTTGTTTTATGAAAATCATATATTGGTCTTCTTACAACACACTTATCAAAAACGTCCACTTCACTCTTCACTTTCCTTCTTATTCTTTTCTTATTTGGTGTTCTGATTAGCACATCAGGGTTTTTTCTTTTTTCTTTCAAAATTCTTTGAACTGTACTATGCGAAATCCCGATAGCTATGGCTACTTGATTTTGCACATCGGTCAGTAAAATTGGTCCGTTTTGTTCAGTTTCTTTTTTCATAAAATTGTATACACTGACTATATACTCCCTAGCCTGACCGCGTATTACCTGCCTTTTCCGTATTACACTAGCACTCGTGCTCGAATTTTTACTGCTACAACTAGGTTCCATTTTAATAACTAAATAAATAAAAAATAGAAACGAAACAAAGAATACATACAAGAAATTAATATAAACAAAACCAAACAGCAAAAGAGTAAAAAAAATAGGTACATAAAACAGTAGGCCTACTACCGAATGCACGAGTTGAAGACTTACGAAGGGAATAGAACAACAAAAATATAAAATTACAACATACAGTCAATGTTTGTAGGATTTATAGTACACTTAGGCTGTTAACGCTGCTAGCACTATGGAGAGACTGATCACTTCTCTTCGAGGTGCTTTTCCCACCACTAAACAGAACAGCTCAGCGGCACAGAGCGTTGGTGGGAGAGCTTCTAGCTAGAACAAATACACATGTTTCATGTTTTGAATTTCTTCTAATCAGTTTGTTTCTGTCAACAGGACCTGAAAGATGAGCATCTAGACTTGGACACTGGTGACATATCTCAGACTGATCCAAATGCACTGAATTTTGAGTTTGTCAACATGAAACAGGTAATAGACAAGTGAAGTTAATTATTGTTTTTTTATGTTTAATTGTAAAATGCTGGGTTAATCATGTGTACATTCAACAATGTCCAAAATTAAAAGATCTACCACTTATATTTAGAGCAGTCATGTCAAAGATACGGCCCGCGGGCCGCATCCGGCCCCCGGGCTGTATCAATACGGCCCGCGATCGCAATGTGTCACAGAAAGAAGAATCATGTTATTTTTAGAGCTTTAAGACTTCACTCGATTCCTCTATAGAAGTTTTAAAATGCGCACACTACATTTATAAGTAATTTTAAGGGCAGCGCGTGCCTAGACAAGCGAGAGAGATAGACAGTAACGCCATCTCTACCTGACATCAATGATCTTGTCAAAAACAAGAGAAGTCAGGTATCTGGATCCTCGAGCTCAAAATAATTACCATCTTTTATAACTTTGTTATGATTTTTAACAACCGTATATTATATACTGTACAATTAAATAAATAAAATGTTATAATAATTCAGTACATTTTTTGTTTTTTGAATCTGGCCCGCCTACACATTCTAAATTTAATATAATTATGGCCCTCTTCAAAATTGAGTTTGACACCACTGATTTAGAGCAGTTTTCTTTACAGAGTCTAGTTTAGCGTAAAAGAGTGATTTTCTGTATTATTAAGTCAAACTGAGGTCGATTTTCATTTTGCATCTTTCACTCATGATTAAAATAAGTTTTCGTTTTTTCAGGTTAGTTTTTTGTTTATTTCTAATTGTTTTATTACTAATGTTAGGTTACATTTGTCATTATTTGCCTTGGCAAGAGAAAGTTGTGTGAGTGTTTCACACCAGATTTTTTTATGTTTAATTGTACGTTGCTGTGTTAATCATGTGTACATTCAACAGAGTCCAAAATTAAAATATTATCTACAACTTTTATTTATAGCATTTTTCTCTACAGAGCCTAGTTTAGCGTGAAAGAGTAATTTTTCTATATTTTTGAGCCCAAACTGAGGTCGATTTTAATTTTGCGTCTTTCACTCATGATTAAAATAAGTTTATGTTTTTTCAGGTTAGTTTTTTGTTTATTTCCAATTGTTTTATTACTAATGTTAGGTTACATTGGTCATTATTTGCATTGGCAAGAAAAAGTTGTGTAACTGTTTCACACTATATTTATTTTTACTCTCTCTTGCCTATATGAATATATAGGAAGGAAAGTATTGTTTTCATGTCGATTTTTTGAAATTGAGTTTTCACCGGATCTATACGTTTTCAGACTCCCTGAACCCAAAAAACATGTTTTTAGCGATTGGTCTGCGTGTGTGTGTGTGTGTGTGTGTGTGTGTGTGTGTGTGTGTGTGTGTGTGTGTGCGTGCGTGCGTGCGTGCGTGCGTGCGTGCGTGCGTGTGTGTGTGTATACAAAATATCTCAAGAACGGAACATTGTACGAACTTGAAACTTGAAACTTAAGTTACATACCACTACCGGACCCGACACGAACATTTTCATCAAAATCGGTCAACCGGAAGTAGTAGTTTATTCATATAATTTTTCACTTTTTTGCGAGTTTCTCAAAAACTGGTCCTACGATTTTTAATAATATCATTTACTCAATTTTTTATTCTCTACAAGATAGGGTAGGCGCCATGTTTGCTGAAATTCTTGGTGAGGGTGTTTTTACGTATAAAAAGTGTTTTTTTAAGATTACGGCTTTAATATGTATTATAGCGCAAAAATGTATATAATAAAAAAATGTAGAGAATTTAAAATTCTACAACTTTTGTTTCAAACTTTTTTTTGTATAACGCTTAGTTTAGCGGTAATTAGCGATTTTGTGTTTTTTCTCACGAAAATGTGTGAAAAATTGAATTTTTTAAGATTTCGGCCTTAGTATGCATTTTACGACAAAAGTGTACATAATTAAATTTATCGGAAATTAAAAGATCTACAACTTTTATTTATAGCATTTTTCTCTACAGAGCGTAGTTTAGCATGAAAGAATGATTTTCCGTATTTTTAAGTCAAACTGAGCTTGATTTTCATTTTGCGTCTTTCACTCACGATTAAAATTAGGTTATGTTATTAAAGTTAGTTTTTGGTTTATTTCTAATGTTTTATTAATAATGTTAGGTTTATTGTTAATTTTTTGCATCGGCAAGAGAAAGTTGTGTGTGTTTCACACCAGATATTTTGTTTATGCAGATGTTGATATGTTTTAGGAAATTGGAGAGGAAGATGAAATTAGCCCGATTGAAGACAAGAGCTGGTCAGCTGATCCTTGGGCTAATAACTGCATCAAAAAAGAAAAGGTAAATCAATTTCAAGGAAATTTCAAGTTTAAGGAAATTAGAGTACTTTGCCCACGTGATGAGAAATCCGAAATATGGAATGCTGCATGTGATCATCCAGGGGAAGATAGAGGGGACGCGCGGCCCCGGACGTAGGAGAACGTCCTGGCTTAGGAACCTTCGCCAGTGGTGCGGGGTGAGCACCACGACACTATTTCGGTTGGCTGTGGACAGAGTGAAGGTCATGCGACTGATCGCCAATGTTCTAGGAGGACACGGCACTTAAAGAAGAAGAAGAAATCAATTTCTAACGGTTTTTATTTTCTCTTGCCTAGAAGGAAAGAAAGATTTTCTCGTCGTTGTCGTCTTCATGGATTAGGCTGTGCGTTAGCCTGTTCCGGCGTCCATCTTTTCCTCGGTCTACCAATACATTTTTTACCTGTCGGATTATGGATCAATGCATTTAATGGAAGGCGATCTTGGTACATTCTTAACACATGCTCTGACCACTTTTCTTTGTATGTCCTTATAGTGTTCAACAATGGTTGGGCACCGCATTCATTCCTTATTACTTCATTACGAATGCGATCCTCTCTTGTGCAGCCCTTAACTTGCCTTAGAAATCGCATTTCCGCTGACTGAATTCTCGATTCCTGTTTTCTCGTCAGCACCCATGCCTCACTTCCATAAGCCAAAGTTGGGATCGCCATTACTTTATAAAACTTTAGCAATGTGTTTTTCCTGGCTCTACTCTTGAGAGATTGACTTATTGCACCACATACCATGTTGAACTTAGTTACTTTTTGATGCACATCATGGTCATAATCATACGTAACATCGCATCCCAAGTATTTAAAATTAGCTACTTGCTCCAAACTCTTGCTTCCAATCACTAATTTTGACCTTGTACTTTTTTAGATCGTGCCCAGTCAGCTCGCTCCTGGGTCTCACTTTGAACTGAGTAAGAGCGAGACATAACTGGGGGTGAGACACTGGGATGGGGGGCCTCAACCCCAACATGGCACGTCCCAATGGCTGATAGGGAAAGTTCCTGTAGACATACAGGACAGGTGCGAATAAGACAGAAGGTCAAATAAGCACTCGCGGATCAACTGAGGCATGGTCAACGGCTCTATGACGGAAGAGGAAAGCTTCCCAACGGCGGATGAGGCGGATGAACCTGGGGGAGTCAACCCTGCGAACAAATCCTGTGGGTTTGGAAGCAGAGAGGTGGCGGTCCCACCACCAAACATGCCCAGCGCAGCGTTCGTATCGCGGCCTGGTATTTAATATATTACTGACAAGCGTCTAAATAAAGAAAGATTTTCTTTAGGAAGGAAAGTATTGTTTTCATGTCGATTTTAAGAAATCCACTCTTCACCGGATCTATACAATTTCAGACCCCCTGAACACAAAGAACAGAACTTCGCTTGGACTTGAAGCTTGAAACTTAAGTTACATACCACTACCAGACGTGACACAAACATTTTCATCGAAATCGGTCAACCGGAAGTGGTAGTTTATTCGTATAATTTTTCACTTTTTTGCGATTTTCTCAAAAACTGGTCCTACGATTTTTTTTTTTTTAATCGCCTTATTTACTAATACTTTTATGCTCTACAAGATAGGGTGGGCTCTCCATGTTTCCTGAAATTCTTGGTGAAGCCGTTTTTACGTAAAAAAGTGTTTTTTTAAGATTACGGCTTTAATAATATGTATTATAGTGCACAAATTTATATAAAAAAAGTTGTAGAGAATTTAAAATTTTACAACTTTTATTTTAATCATTTTTTTGTATAACACTTAGTTTAGCAGTAATTAGCGATTTTCTGTTTTTTTTCTCTAATAATTGTGTAAAACAAAATCGATTTCTTTAAGATTTCAGCCTTATTATGCATTTTATGACAAAAAGATATAATCAGATTTATAGGAAATTAAAAGATCTACAATTTTTACTTAAAGCATTTTTCTCTACGGAGCCTAGTTTAGCGCTTGAAAGAGTGATTTTCCGTATTTTTAAGCTAAACTGAGGTTGATTTTCATTTTATGTCTTTCACTCATGATTAAAATAAGATTATGTTTTTACTTTCTCTTGCGTATATGAATATATAGGAAGGAAAGTATTGTTTTCATGTCCATTTTTCGAAACCGAGTTTTCACCGGATCTATACGTTTTCAAACCCCCTGAACCCAAAAAACATGTTTTTAGTGAATGGTCTGTGTGTGTGTGTGTGTGTGTGTGTGTGTGTGTGTGTGTGTGTATACAAAATATCTCGAGAACGGAACATCGTACGAACTTGAAACTTAAGTTACATACCCTTACCGGACCCGACACGAACATTTTCATCAAAATCGGTCAACCGGAAGTAGTAGTTTATTCGTATAATTTTTCACTTTTTTGCGATTTTCTCAAAAACTGGTCCTACGATTTTTTTTAAAATCGCCTGGTTTACTTAATATTTTATTCTCTACAAGGTAAGGTAGGCGCCATGTTTGCTGAAATTCTCGGTAAGGCTTTTTTCACGTAAAAACATTGTTTTTTCAAGATCGCAGCTTTATTATGCATTTTACCGCAAAAATGTATATAATAAAAGTTGTAGAGAATTTAAAACCCTACAACTTTTATTTCAAACAATTTTTTGTATAATGCTTAGTTTAGCGGTAATTGGCGATTTTCTGTTTTTTTCTCACGAAAACGTGTGAAAAATTGATTTTTTAAAGATTTCGGCCTTAGTATGCATTTTACGACAAAAGTGTATATAATCAAATTTATAGAAAATTAAAAGCTCAACAACTTTTATTTCTAGCATTTTTCTCTACAGAGCCTAGTTTAGCGTGAAACAGTGATTTTTTGTATTTTTAAGCCAAACTGAGGTCTATTTTCATTTTGCGTCTTTCATTCATGATTAAAATAAGGTTATATTTTTGAGGTTAGTTTTTTATCTATTTCTAATGTTTTATTACTAATGTTAGGTTTATTGTTAATTATTTGCATTGGCAAGAGAAATTTGTGTGAGTGTTTCACACCAGATTTTTTACTGTTTATTACTTACACAAGTTTCGGTGGATCCACCATCATCAGAGTACATAATATCGTTTGAAATTTTTTTTTTTTTTTTTTAATGTATAGAAGATACTAGCAGTGCTCGGTGTGCGTTGCTACGCCCAAGAACAGAAAACATGTTTTTATGGAAAATATGAAATTTATTTTATTTTATCTAAGGCTTGTTAGCATAGTGGTTAGCGCAAGTGGTTTCTATGCGGGGGTACAGAGTTCGATTCACGGTCAGGTCTGGAATTTTTTATCACTCATTTTTATTACCATCATTATCCACCGGCTGTGTTAGCAGAAATTGCAGAACAGTCAGACGTAAAACAAAAAAAAAAATCTGGTGTGAAGCACTCACACAACTTTCTCTTGCCAGTGCAAATAATTAACAATAAACCTAACATTAGTAATAAAACATAAAAAATAAACAAAAAACTAACCTTAACAAACATAACCTAATTTTAATCATGAGTGAAAGACGCAAAATGAAAATCGACCTCAGTTTGGCTTAGAAATACGGAAAATCACTCTTTCTCTCTAAACTAGGCTCTGTAGAGAAAAATGCTTTAAATAAAAGTTGTAGATCTTTTAATTTTCTATAAATTTAATTATATACACTTTTGTCGTAAAATGCATACTAAGGCCGAAATGTTAAAAAAAATCGATTTTTCTCACGTTTTCGTGAGAAAAAAACAGAAAATCGCAAATTACCGCTGAACTAAGCGTTATACAAAAAAGTGTTTGAAATAAAAGTTGTAGGTTTTTAAATTCTCTACAACTTATATTATATAACATTTTGTGCTAAAATGCATATTAAAGCCGCATTCTTAAAAATAAAAGGTTTTTACATAAAAACAGCCTCACGCAGAATTTCAGCAAACATGGCGCCTACCCTATCTTGTAGAGAATAAAAAAATTGAGTAAACCAGGCGATTTTAAAAAAAATCGTAGTACCATTTTTTGAGAAAATTGCAAAAAAGTGAAAAATTATAGGAATAAACTAAGTTACTACTACTTCCGGTTGACCGATTTTGATGAAAATGTTCGTGTCGGGTCCGGTAGTGGTATGTAACTTAAGTTTCAAGTTTCAAGTTCGTACGATGTTCCGTTTTTGAGATATTCTGTTCACACACAGACACACACACAGACCAAGCGCTAAAAACATGTTTTTTGGGTTCAGGGGGTCTGAAAACGTATAGATCCGGTGAAAACTCGATTTTGAAAAATCGACATGAAAACAATACTTTCCTTCCTATATATTCATATAGGCAAGAGAAAGTAAAAAAACTAATGTCGGGGGCATAAAATGATAATTGTAAATGTCACTACTACGATCAATGCACAAACAATAATAATGGCCGAAAACAGTATAGGGAGTGAGAGAAAGCTTATTGTGTGAGAAAGACCGGCTTCGTTCTCATCCCTACTCTGTGCTGTTTACGAAGTGAGAGTGACACCGGTAGATGCCTGGCTGGAATAACTGATCGAGTGACAACTGATCAGTTATCGACCGCCGAGAGTAGAAAATTATTAAATTACTAATATTGCTATAAAAAAATAGGGGTTGGTGGTAGACGGGTGAAAATTTAGGAATGCATGTATTTTTTTAATGCCACATTATAAAAAAAATAAAAATTTTGTTCAAAAAATTAAAAAAAAATTTTTGGGGTGGACCACCCTTTTCACATGCCCATAACTGACAGGTGGAGTGTCAAATTATTTACACTCAATCTGTTAGTTGCAGGGCTAAAATAAATAGTTCTGTTCCTTATCACGTTGTGAGCCAATTAAATGACTGAATCATTTAAGAACAGAAGAGGCAGAGGTGTAAAAGACACTAATCAGAGTTATCTCCTACGAAAGTAATGAATTTCATTTTACAGTTAGACCTTGTGGTGAATGAAGTGAAGGTGTCATTTGCAGAGTGGAAAATATGTGCTTTTCAGAGGGCTTGGCATGCTGATAAGCGTGCTTTTCCACTCGGTGAGGAATGCAATGGTAAACCACCTCACTCCTCGATTTACTTAGTAAAAGCTCTACAGGTTCAAACCAGCCTTTCGGCTGATCACCTAAACAACAACAACCCTTATCATTTAGGGGTATAAAAATAGATAAAAACCTATTCTCAGACCCAAGTGCAGTATAAAATTTTATCAAAATCGGTTAAGCCGTTTCGGAGGAGTATGGCAACTAACACTGTTTTTTTTTTTTTTTTTTTTTTTGTTCGACAACCGACTGTTTTGCAAATTGCTGCTAATACAGGCGGTGAAGGATGAAATGAATTTTTGTAACGTATGAAAAAATGCCATGCCCAAGTGGGATTCGAACCCAAGACCGCGTGATGAGAAGCGAGCACGTTACCAACATCGCCAACGCGGCCAGCAACTAACACTGTGACATGATAATTTTATATATTAGATTTAAAATTTTTTGCGGTTGTGAAATTAATTTGCTTCGGTTTGAATTTGTTTTTCAGGATGAAGGTGGTTCCGAAGAAGTCGATACTAATATGGACAAATCTAGCAAAGAACTTTTGTCCGTGGATAGAGATTGCAGTTATTTTAGTGGTGATAAAGAAGGTGGATGTGTTGAAACAGATTGCACCACCAGAAATGGTGATAGTGATAAAAGTATCACTACGAGTCACGTAGTATCACGTAGCGGTACAAAGCTATTTATATGTAATGTCTGTCATAGAGAATTCAAATTAAAAAGCCGTCTAACTAAGCACATGGTATCACATTTTCGTGTCACGTTTAAATGTAGTCTGTGTAAATTGAAATTTAGAGAAAAATCTTCTCTAAATATTCACATGCTATCATCACATAACGACGTTAAGATATTTCATTGTAAAGTCTGTCAAATGCAGTTTAGAGAGAAGTCCGATCTAATCGAACACTTTAACATACACGGTGCTAAGCCATTTAAATGTCACGTGTGTCAATCTGGATTCCCGACCGAATGCCGTCGAAACGACCACCTGGCAACACATTTCCGTGAAATGCCGTTTGAATGTAATCTGTGTCAACTTAAATTCAGAAAAGAATCGAAACTAAAAAAACACTTGTTGTTAACGCATGACTTTAGGTCGCATGAGTGTAATGTCTGCCAAAAGAGATTTAAAAGAGAAGCCAGTCTAAAGGAGCACATGATAACACATAGTGGAATTAAGCCACATAAATGTGATATATGTCAACTTCAATTTACACAAACGTCTAGTCTGAACATACATATGTTAATACATAAAGGCATTAAGCCATTTAAATGTAATCTGTGCGAAAAGAGATTTAGAACAAATGTCCATCTGAGAAGGCACGTGCCAACGCATAAAGTCGGTAAGTCGTTTAAGTGTAGCGTGTGTCCGTATGAATGCTGGAAGAAATATATTCTACATGAGCACTTGTTAACACATACTGATATTAAGCCGTTTAAGTGTGACGTGTGTCAAAAAGAATTCAGAAAAGAAACATTATTAAAAAAACATATAATAACACATAATGATGTTAAACCGCATGAGTGTGATGTATGCCAAAAGGGATTCAGAACAAGGCCGAAATTGAGAATACACTTGTTAACACATAAAAATGGTAAGTCATTGAAATGTGATTAACCCTTTTAGTGCCGAGGCCTAAGTTAAACAGAATATGCTAAAAGTGCCAAGTCATTTTAACGTTTTCGACATAACATTCATGTTCACCTACTTTTCAACTCATCTACGTAATGCTATTTTTATGATAATCGGTAGTTATCGTAAAAGTTTAATGTGCTGATTCCTGAGTATTGTATTGATTTTAATTAGTTTTAGTTTTGATTAGTTATGATTGGTAGTTATCGTAAAATTTAATGTGCTGATTCCTGAGTATTGTATTGATTTTAATTAGTTTTAGTTTTGATTAGTTATGATTGGTAGTTATCGTAAAAGTTTAATGTGCTGATTCCTGAGTATTGTATTGATTTTGAATAGTTTTAGTTTCGATTAGTTATGATAATTGGTAGTTATCGTAAAAGTTTAATGTGCTGATTCCTGAGTATTGTATTGATTTAGAATAGTTTTAGTTTTTATTAGTTATGATAATTGGTAGTTATCGTAAAAGTTTAATGTGCTGATTCCTGAGTATTGTATTGATTTTAATTAGTTTTAGTTTTGATTAGTTATGATTGGTAGTTATCGTAAAAGTTTAATGTGCTGATTCCTGAGTATTGTATTGATTTTGAATAGTTTTAGTTTCGATTAGTTATGATAATCGGTAGTTATCCTAAAAGTTTAATGTGC
This sequence comes from Catonia carolina, assembly GCA_035578175.1. Classification (NCBI taxonomy): domain Eukaryota; kingdom Metazoa; phylum Arthropoda; class Insecta; order Hemiptera; family Achilidae; genus Catonia; species Catonia carolina. The sequence goes on from JAQMRL010000015.1 coordinate 13,733,255, forward strand.
TGATTCCTGAGTATTGTATTGATTTTGAATAGTTTTAGTTTCGATTAGTTATGATAATTGGTAGTTGTCCTAAAAGTTTAATGTGCTGATTCCTGAGTATTGTATTGATTTTGAATAGTTTTAGTTTTGATTAGTTATGATAATTGGTAGTTATCCAAAAAGTTTAATGTGCTGGTTCCTGAGTATTGTATTGATTTTGAATAGTTTTAGTTTTGATTAGTTATGATAATTGGTAGTTATCCTAAAAGTTTAATGTGCTGATTCCTGAGTGTTGTATTGTTTTTGAATAGTTTTAGTTTTGATTAGTTATGATAATTGGTAGTTATCTTAAAAGTTTAATGTGCTGATTCCTGAGTATTGTATCGATTTTGAATAGTTTTAGTTTCGATTAGTTATGATAATCGGTAGTTATCTTAAAAGTTTAATGTGCTGATTCCTGAGTAATGTATCGATTTTGAATAGTTTTAGTTTCGATTAGTTATGATAATCGGTAGTTATCCTAAAAGTTTAATGTGCTGATTCCTGAGTATTGTATTGATTTTGAATAGTTTTAGTTTCGATTAGTTATGATAATCCGTAGTTATCCTAAAAGTTTAATGTGGTGATTCCTGAGTATTGTATTGATTTTGAATAGTTTTAGTTTCGATTAGTTATGATAATCGGTAGTTATCCTAAAAGTTTAATGTGGTGATTCCTGAGTATTGTATTGATTTTGAATAGTTTTAGTTTCGATTAGTTATGATAATTGGTAGTTATCGTAAAAGTTTAATGCGCTGATTCCTGAGTATTGTATTGATTTTGATTAGTTTTAGTTTCGATTAGTTATGATGATTGGTAGTTATCCTAAAAGTTTAATGTGGTGATTCCTGAGTATTGTATTGATTTTGAATAGTTTTAGTTTCGATTAGTTATGATAATTGGTAGTTATCCTAAAAGTTTAATGTGCTGATTCTGAGTATTGTATTGATTTTGATTAGTTTTAGTTGCGATTAGTTATGATGATTGGTAGTTATCCTAAAAGTTTAATGTGGTGATTCCTGAGTATTGTATTGATTTTGAATAGTTTTAGTTTCGATTAGTTATGATAATTGGTAGTTATCCTAAAAGTTTAATGTGCTGATTCCTGAGTAATGTATCGATTTTGAATAGTTTTAGTTTCGATTAGTTATGATAATCGGTAGTTATCCTAAAAGTTTAATGTGCTGATTCCTGAGTATTGTATTGATTTTGAATAGTTTTAGTTTCGATTAGTTATGATAATCCGTAGTTATCCTAAAAGTTTAATGTGGTGATTCCTGAGTATTGTATTGATTTTGAATAGTTTTAGTTTTGATTAGTTATGATAATTGGTAGTTATCCTAAAAGTTTAATGTGGTGATTCCTGAGTATTGTATTGATTTTAATTAGTTTTAGTTTTGATTAGTTATGATTGGTAGTTATCGTAAAAGTTTAATGTGCTGATTCCTGAGTATTGTATTGATTTTGAATAGTTTTAGTTTCGATTAGTTATGATAATCGGTAGTTATCCTAAAAGTTTAATGTGCTGATTCCTGAGTATTGTATTGATTTTGAATAGTTTTAGTTTCGATTAGTTATGATAATTGGTAGTTGTCCTAAAAGTTTAATGTGCTGATTCCTGAGTATTGTATTGATTTTGAATAGTTTTAGTTTTGATTAGTTATGATAATTGGTAGTTATCCAAAAAGTTTAATGTGCTGGTTCCTGAGTATTGTATTGATTTTGAATAGTTTTAGTTTCGATTAGTTATGATAATTGGTAGTTTTCCTAAAAGTTTAATGTGCTGATTCTGAGTGTTGTATTGATTTTGAATATTTTTAGTTTCGATTAGTTATGATAATTGGTAGTTATCGTAAAAGTTTAATGCGCTGATTCCTGAGTATTGTATTGATTTTGATTAGTTTTAGTTTCGATTAGTTATGATGATTGGTAGTTATCCTAAAAGTTTAATGTGGTGATTCCTGAGTATTGTATTGATTTTGAATAGTTTTAGTTTCGATTAGTTATGATAATTGGTAGTTATCCTAAAAGTTTAATGTGCTGATTCTGAGTATTGTATTGATTTTGATTAGTTTTAGTTTTGATTAGTTATGATAATTGGTAGTTATCCTAAAAGTTTAATGTGCTGATTCCTGAGTATTGTATTGATTTTGAATAGTTTTAGTTTCGATTAGTTATGATAATTGGTAGTTATCTTAAAAGTTTAATGTGCTGATTCCTGAGTATTGTATCGATTTTGAATAGTTTTAGTTTCGATTAGTTATGATAATCGGTAGTTATCTTAAAAGTTTAATGTGCTGATTCCTGAGTAATGTATCGATTTTGAATAGTTTTAGTTTCGATTAGTTATGATAATTGGTAGTTGTCCTAAAAGTTTAATGTGCTGATTCCTGAGTATTGTATTGATTTTGAATAGTTTTAGTTTTGATTAGTTATGATAATTGGTAGTTATCCAAAAAGTTTAATGTGCTGGTTCCTGAGTATTGTATTGATTTTGAATAGTTTTAGTTTTGATTAGTTATGATAATTGGTAGTTATCCTAAAAGTTTAATGTGCTGATTCCTGAGTATTGTATTGTTTTTGAATAGTTTTAGTTTTGATTAGTTATGATAATTGGTAGTTATCTTAAAAGTTTAATGTGCTGATTCCTGAGTATTGTATCGATTTTGAATAGTTTTAGTTTTGATTAGTTATGCTAATTGGTAGTTATCTTAAAAGTTTAATGTGCTGATTCCTGAGTATTGTATCGATTTTGAATAGTTTTAGTTTCGATTAGTTATGATAATCGGTAGTTATCTTAAAAGTTTAATGTGCTGATTCCTGAGTAATGTATCGATTTTGAATAGTTTTAGTTTCGATTAGTTATGATAATTGGTAGTTATCCTAAAAGTTTAATGTGCTGATTCCTGAGTATTGTATTGATTTTGAATAGTTTTAGTTTCGATTAGTTATGATAATTGGTAGTTATCCTAAAAGTTTAATGTGCTGATTCCTGAGTATTGTATTGTTTTTGAATAGTTTTAGTTTTGATTAGTTATGATAATCGGTAGTTATCTTAAAAGTTTAATGTGCTGATTCCTGAGTAATGTATCGATTTTGAATAGTTTTAGTTTCGATTAGTTATGATAATCGGTAGTTATCCTAAAAGTTTAATGTGCTGATTCCTGAGTATTGTATTGATTTTGAATAGTTTTAGTTTCGATTAGTTATGATAATCCGTAGTTATCCTAAAAGTTTAATGTGGTGATTCCTGAGTATTGTATTGATTTTGAATAGTTTTAGTTTCGATTAGTTTTGATAATCGGTAGTTATCCTAAAAGTTTAATGTGGTGATTCCTGAGTATTGTATTGATTTTGAATAGTTTTACTTTCGATTAGTTATGATAATTGGTAGTTTTCCTAAAAGTTTAATGTGCTGATTCTGAGTGTTGTATTGATTTTGAATATTTTTAGTTTCGATTAGTTATGATAATTGGTAGTTATCGTAAAAGTTTAATGCGCTGATTCCTGAGTATTGTATTGATTTTGATTAGTTTTAGTTTCGATTAGTTATGATGATTGGTAGTTATCCTAAAAGTTTAATGTGGTGATTCCTGAGTATTGTATTGATTTTGAATAGTTTTAGTTTCGATTAGTTATGATAATTGGTAGTTATCCTAAAAGTTTAATGTGCTGATTCTGAGTATTGTATTGATTTTGATTAGTTTTAGTTGCGATTAGTTATGATAATTGGTAGTTATCCTAAAAGTTTAATGTGCTGATTCTGAGTATTGTATTGATTTTGATTAGTTTTAGTTTCGATTAGTTATGATAATTGGTAGTTATCCTAAAAGTTTAATGCGCTGATTCCTGAATATTGTATTGATTTTGATTAGTTTTTAGATAAAAATTGTTTAAAAAATTCATAAACATAATGTTTTGTTATTCATACATTAACCCTTTCCAGTCTGCCATTTTTTTTCACGACTATGCACTACAGACTAAAGTAAATTATACATATCTTGCACTGTAGACTGATGTTTTTTCAACTTTTTCAAAAAATCAGTGTGCAGTCACTTCAGTTCTTATCAACAAGGGTATTATATGAAAAGAAAGTTTGAAATTTGCTCTTTTTAACCATTGATTTAGTTCAAGTCAATTATTAAGTTATTTATATAATAATACTATTTACAATTACTCTAATTTACACATTTCCGAAAGATTTTATATGAAACTTATATCAATATCGCTTTCTTTCTCCACAGGGTCGTATGATTCATCAATATCCGTGTCATCTAATTTCGATCCAAAATCTTCTGCTAAACAATCTAATGCATCTCTAGACACCATTTCATGAAATGTATAATATCAAAATAACAGTAAAACACATAAACTGCAAACAACGTGGCCTTGTAACATGCTATGTCGGTACTCAGTAGTAGATGCTACAGTTTGATCTCGCGCATTAAGTAGCGGTCGATAGTTTCGTCGATATATCAGAAAATACTAATCGATTCGGTCAACTATCGCTGTAGGTAAACGGAGAACAAAGTGAACTAAATAACAGTGAAAACGGGAAACGGATAGCGTAAGGGAGTAGCCACATTTATAACAATGTGAAAGTAGCAAATGTATGAGATACGTTTGCCATCTAGGGATGTATATTGCCATGCCCGTATGACATACGTTTGCCGTCACTTGGTGTGTATCATCACGGCCGTATCACGTACGGTTGTCGTCTCGAAAGTATTACTAAGTTTATGAGTAAATACCCAACCCTAATATCACAAAATTTGGTTTTTACCGTATTGTTTTAAATACAAGCCGCAGTTTTTTCCTAAAAATTGGTTCCATAATTTGACCTGCGGCTTGCATTTGTGCTTTAATAATAATAATAATAGGGAGAGAGAGTGACGCACTCCTTACGTAGTGCGTGTACAGTCATTTTGATCAGTTTGGTGTTACAGTATAAAGTTTGGTAGCAGTTTTCTTATATTTCATTTTGTTTTTTATCCGATCATTTGTTTTTTGTTGTATTTTATGCATCGCCATGAGTGATGTTATATAGGTTAAGAGTACTGTGTATACAAGTACCCAAAAAAGTAGCGCAGGACTTGCGATACCAATTTCAAATTATTGGTATCGCAAGTCCTGCGCTACTTTTTGGGTAAAAACGCGGAAAAGACATCCACCAAAGAAGCCGGAAGAAAACACAAATAATGTAGATGAATCCTTGTGTTCGGCATTGAACAAAAAATAAACAAAAACTTCTAAATGCTAATTAAGTAGTAAGTGTATTTGTTTGTACGGTATTTTCTTCTTAAAAAATAAAATACTTTCAAAAACATACAAATACTGTACTTGAAATTTATTTCCTAGTTTTGATCGTAATTTTTCCGATGCGGCTTAAATTCGGGTGCGGCTTGTTTTCGGAATATTACGGTATATTTAACTAGCAACCGCCGCTCGCTTCGCTTCACAGCAGCTAATGTAGGCCTCATTAAATTATTTTAAAACCTCTCTATATACAATATTTGTGGTTTTGTTGCCCCATGGCAGCAAAATAAATTGTTTTTCTGCACTTCCAGCAAATTTTTTGAAAACAAATAGATGAAATACCATACCTAAAATAAAAATTTTTAATGTTTTTGGAATCAAATGTTTTTCACGTTTTTCTATGAAATATAAAAAGTTGAATCGTGCTTCTAGACCAAAAAATACACCATCCAGAGGACTTATAAAAAATAGAATGCTATGCACACGATGGACTAAAACATGCGACATCGTCATAGTTTAAGTTGCTTGTGTTTAGGTCAACAGCCGAAAGGCTGGTTTGAACCTCTAGAGGTTTTACTAAGTAAAACGAGGAGTGAGGTGGTTTACCATTACCTTCCTCATTAAGTTGCTTAACTCACTTAATTAAAGTTACTTGAAGTTGTAAAATAACCTATATTGATCAGGAAGCTCAAACCTATGCAAAAATGAAAGATTTTTGTAAATAAGTTCAGTGGTTTCTGAGATCACCTCATACAAACAGACAGACGTTTCTTCTTTACTATACAAGGTGATTTTTTAGTCCTGTTACCCAGTTGTTAATGTCTGGTAATATTTTTCTAATAAAAATAAATTTTGTTTTGTGACACTAAGTTGGTAGCCCTACTCAACCAGTATGGATATGGCAGTGTGAGTTGATTCTCCTTGAGCTGTGTAAAATTTTGTGCCATTTCCGGTCGTGCTACAAACAGAATGTCTTTTATCCTAAAACAATCTCTTGTTTAAATCTGGAGGCTGAAGCTCTAGAACTAATCGTATGTGATACGGATACAATTTCAATTTTTTAGCAGCTTTCTGAGCACTCAAACATGACAAATCAACATGCGAGGAAAGTTTTTGTAAACTTTTCCATGGAGAATTGAGCAATCTTGTTTTCACATTCTCTTAACGTCATCTGTCAAGAGAGTTGGTCGACCACTACGTTTTCTGCTGCAAACAATACCTGCCTCTAAAAATCAGTTAGTTAGCCTAGAAATTGACTAGAATAGAGTGGAGGAACACCAAAAAATTTAATTTGAAATGATTCTTTTACACTCGCATACGATTTTGTAGCAAAATATTGTTCAAGAATGAAAACCTGTTGTTCTAGGGTAAAAGACATTCTGTTCGTAACACAACTGGAAACAGCACAAAATTTTATGCAACTCAAGGAGAATCAACTCAAACTGTTGTATCTATACCGGTTGAGTAGGGCTACCAACTTTGTGTCACAAAACAAAATATTCCTTTCTTAGAAAAAAATTACCAGACATTAACAATTGAGTAACAGGACTAAAAATCACCCTGTATTAGTATAGATTAGTAAAAAAATTTATTTTAATTTGGTATGAAAATTAAGTTACTGCTTCAAAAATTGGAGTTTTTACAGAAGAACAGCCCAGACAATGTTCCGTTTGAAATGCAAACTTTTCTCAAATTAATCACATAGTCGGTCATCGTCGATTACCGGTGTATAAACATTGAAATACGTATTAGAAACAAACCACAGAAAACTAATAAATAATATATTGTTATGAAAATAAATGTAAAGTTAACCAAAAATCAAAATATCATAGCCGAAACACAGTGATAACAGTTTTAAATTACCGCAAAAGTATACACTCATTAAGCAAATCTAATATACTAACGATTACCGAAAAATAAAACTACAAAAATTACCACAAATAATAAAGTATATTCTATAAAAACACTTGAAAATTTCATGAAAATCCTTTAAGTAGTTTTGGAAATTAGCGTGCACAAAAAAATAAACATGCTTTGTCTTTATAATAGAAGTTTAAGTTTAGTAGTTTAGGTTGAAAAAAGCCAAGTACAGTCTTATATCTGGGGCAGCATCCAACTTGTTTCTGTATTTGTTTGTTTTTTATGAAAGCGTAAGTTAAAAGATTTCGTCTTGAAAGCCGATTTCAGCGCACTGTTAATAGAATTTCAATCAGAACATTTTTTTTGTGCAATATCCAACTGTACTGATTAAAAATTTTTACTCCTGTGGGTATTTTTAGTTTGGATAGAAGTTATTTATTTTACGAATCCGCCATTAGGGTAAGCGCACAGTGAACGCTGGTCGCTGGTACCGATTCACAGTGGAGAATGCGCATAGCGGGAGCATGTAACTACGCGCTTAACCTTCATTCAGTTGTCAACATTCAACATGAGTTCCAGTAGCAGCTGTGATGATGAATTATTCCAAATGGAAAACGCCTTATACAAAATTGTTGTCTTTTAAAGACTATACCATTAGTGACATTAACCCTTTCCACTCGTATTATGTTTGCACTGTGATTCCCCTCCACTTGTATTTATTTTATGATTTGTTGATACCCTCCTATTACATTAATCGTACGCATAATGTGTTGCTGTTAGTTTTAAGAGCATGCAATACTTTTATGTTTGTTATTACTTTAATTTTAAAATGATACATAAAAAATGCTTTTTCTCATCTAAAAACTTCTAAAATGTAACCTGCAGAACATACACTGCTGTTGTAAAAAGTAAGATAAAATAAACTGTGTAACTAGAAATTGATACCTAAAACCTAATAACAACATGCAAAATAATCTGAATATTATTTTTGTGAGAATTAGTTACCTAAAAACATTAAACTGATCTTAAAGTGACACAAAATACCGCAAACTAAACAACGCATGTTCAAAATTAGATTAGTTTGTTTACTAGTTTGGTATGGTGACATCGATTCAATTAATTTCGTTTACATCGATAATCGGAAGTAGTCAACTATCGAAAACTACAAGAATTAATTTTTAAAACAACCTATAGAGGCCAGCACATTACAGCAACTTTGTTAAACGCGTATTTTCATACAAAATCAGCTGTGAAAGTGGAGTCGGATGGGGTCTGACATACGAGTGGAATGGTAATACTATCGTGTCGGATCAGATCCGACAGTCGAGTGCAAAGGGTTAATAAGAACAGAAAATTATTCGACATAATCATCTTTTTCCGGACTTAAAAAAAAGATAGAGACAGGTTTTTCAAATGCATGAGAATGACTCTGGAAACGTTTAATTTTATATTGTCTAAAGTAGAACTTGTTTTCAAATAACAACGATGCAACTTGTACAAGCAACCAATATTACCGGAAGAAAGATTTGTGATTACTTTGAAAATATTTTTAAATGTATTTTGAACTTTTTGACTACCGATATTCAATATTATAGAGTAATATTATTCATTGTTTGGCCAGTTATAATCTTTTAAAGTTAAGTTTCATAAAGCTATGTTAAAAATTAATTAAAAAGTTGTTATTATTTACGAATACATATTATACGATGCCAAGTACATTTAGCAACCTGCCAGCATGCAGCAGGCAGGTTTATTCAAAACAAACCAGAGAGCTGATGTGTGCAGATGACCATTGCGCAGCTTTCTCCACCAGCGTTTACTGTGAGATGTTCGATTAAAATATAATGGCCTATTCCTACTAGCAGGCTCCCGCTTGTAAGCGACCAGCATTCACTGCGCGCTTACCCTTGTACATTTTTTTTTCTACCTTTCTCTTACGACAATAGTACTTTCAAGTACTATAATTGGCAAGAGAAAGTCATGTGAGTGTTTCACACTGAGCATGTTAATTATAAATTAGTTGGGAGTTTTGGGGTTGTTTTGTAATTACCATCAGAGTAGAAAATTTGACATTTCTTACATTTATTTATTAACTGCTTGGTTATTACCGGCGACTGGAGTGGGTTATGAACCCAGGACTTCCGCGTGGTACGCTGAAGCGCTAACCACTACACGCTACGGAGGGAGGTGGCTGGCAACATTGTTATAAATAACAATCATTGTGTTTACAGAGCGTAAATGACAAATGCTTCGTCAATAATATTTACTTACTAATTACTATTTTATCTTATTATTGTTGTTGTACAAAATAAATAGTGAAATTTGAATGAGGGACTAAAAAAATATTGTTTATTTATTATGGTTCATTTTTTCCTGTCAATATTTAATATCTACTGTTGATTTCTTTATTTTAGATTCCCGAGTTGGAGCATTGTTTCTTCAAAACCGCTAGTTCAATTTTAACGCACTATACACCGAAATTCAGCTAATTTCAATCTGCGTCGTTACATGTCAGTTTCATATTTTAGTGTTTTTTGATATTCCGATATCAGGATGAGAAGAAAAAAAGAGCCAATTTTATTGTTGCTGCAACACATTGGATGCATTTAGAGGCTTATAACTGAAAAACCGCTCGACCGATTTATTCGAGATTTCATCAGAATATAAATTTGTATGTTGTTATTTTACGTACGAAATTTCAGATTTCTAGTATATTTATATTTTAAGTTATTAGTGAAATTTTGATCCCCTGTTAACTCCACAAACGCTCATTAATTCGGCAATTTTAAAACACCATTGTATTCAGTATAAAAAAATTTAGTACAAATTCATTAATGTTATGGAACAGCGATTGACCAGTTATTCTGTAGAATTTTTTACTTTCTCTTGCCTATATGAATATATAGGAAGGAAAGTATTGTTTTTATGTCCATTTTAAGAAATCCACTCTTCACCGGATCTACACGTTTTCAGACCCCCTGAACCCAAAAAACATGTTTTTAGCAATTGGTCTGTGTGTGTGTGAACAGATTATTTCAAGAACGGAACATCGTACAAACTTGAAACTTAAGTTACATACCACTACCGGACTCGACACAAACATTTTCATCAAAATCGGTGAACCGGAAGTAGTAGTTTGTTTGTGTAATTTTTCACTTTTTTGTGATTTTTTCATAAACTGGTCGTACGCCTCGTTTACTAAATTTTTAATGCTCTACAAGGTAAGATAGGCGCCATGTTAGTTGAAATTCTTGGTGAGGCTGTTTTCACATAAAAAATTGTTTTTTTAAGATTACGGCTTTAATATGCATTTTAGCGCAAAAATTTATACAATAAAAGTTGTAGAGAACTTAAAATCCTACAAATTTTTTTTGTATAACGCTTAGTTTAGTGGTAATTAGCGATTTTCTGTTATTTTTTCTCACGAAAACGTGTGAAAAATCAATATTTTTTTTAAGATTTTTCGGCCTTAGTACGCATTTTATGACAAAAGTGTATATAGTCAAATTTATAGAAAATTATAAGATCTACAACTTTTATTTAAAGCATTTTTCTCTACAGAGCCTAGTTTAGCGTGAAAGATTTTCCATATTTTTAAGCCAAACTTATGTCGATTTTCATTTTGCGTCTTTCCCTAATGATTAGAATTAGGTTATGATTATTGAAGTTAGTTTATTTCTAATGTTTTTTTTTTACTAATTTTAGGTTATATTGGTCATTATTTGCATTGGCAAGAGAAAGTTGTGTGAATGTTTCACACCAGATTTTTAGATATTCAAATAATGGTAGATATTGCAGGGGGGTGGGGGTGGAAGAAGCTGAACTATGTTGCCGCGTCGTAACACAGTAGGCCTAGTACCTTTTATTAAGATACCTGGGACGGACGGACCTGTCCTTTTCCAGTATATGAATAACAAACATGACTATGTAATGTTAATACCCATTCATCATTTACTTACAATAGTCAACTACTACTAGAGTCTGTCTTCGCTAAGATTACTCCGACATAGGCAACCAGCAATACAAGTGCACAAGCGTATTAATTAAAAATACGCACACCATGATCAAAAACAAAATTAGGCTACATACAACACTAATTCCCTTTAAGCTTAATACTGGGTGATTCACGAAGATATGCAGAAACTTTAGGAGCTCATTGTACATGTAAAAATAATAAAAAAAGTTTATATAAACATGGGTCTGGAAATGCTTTGTTTCCGAGTTACGGCTAGCGAAAGTTTCGCCCGGATTTCAGCTCACCAGGTGAAATGAGGTCTTCCTGAAATTCTGGTAAGGTAGATTAAGGGGCGAATTCAATCATTTATTATGGTTTTTGATCTGATAAATTGAAAAAAAAAACAGGTCCCAGAACTGTAAGTTAAATAGTTTTTAAGAAAACCAGTGTCAAATGCAAAAATGGAGTGAAAAACACATTTTTGCATCTTTGGGCAAGAATAACTTTGTTATTTCACCAAGAAACAGTTAACATTTTTGAATAAAACATGTAGAAAATTTTATTCTGAACAAATCTGTGTAAATTAAGTACACAGAAAGCGAATAGATGTTTGATTAAATGAATTTTTATTCATAACAGTACAAAGTAAAATTAACCGGAAAAACTAAGATGAAAAATGTGTTTTTTTTAGCTCCATTTTTTGCATTTGACACTGGTTTTCTCTAAAACTATTTAACTGACAGTTCTGGGACCTGTTTTATTCAACTTATCAGATCAAAAACCATAAGAAACGATTGAATTTGCCCCTTAATCTACCTTACCAGAATTTTAGGAAGACCTCATTTCACCTGGTGAGCTGAAATCCGGGCGAAATCTTTTGCTAGCCGTAACTCGGTAACGAAGCATTTCCGGACCCATGTTTATATAAAATTTTTTCATTATTTTTGCATGTACAATGGGCTCCCAAAGTTTCTGCATATCTTCGTGAATCACCCTGTATAATAAAAACATGTTTAAAACATGTTAACATGTTTAAACATGTTTAAACATGTTTAAACATGTTTAAACATGTTTAACATGTTTAAACATGTTAAAAACATGTTTAAAAGCGCTCAAAGTATCTCGAAATACCTCACCTGGAGGAGATGAAATTACACTTTCGATGATAGCGCATTTACCGGATTCTGGGTTAAGGCAACTCCTACATGTTTTTAATAAAATATACGCTTCTAGAAAGCTTCCAAAAACTTGGAAAGAAGCAATTATTGTTCCAATCCTCAAACCTGGTAAAGATAAAACATTGGCCTCCAACTACCGTCCCATTTCCTTGACAAGTGTTGTTTGTAAGGTCATGGAAAGAATGGTGAACAGTCGTCTCATGTGGTATCTGGAAAAGAATAACTTCCTCGCTCCTGAACAGAGCGGTTTTCGGAGAGGGAGGTCTTCGACAGACCACTTGGTGGCCCTTGAGACGGCTGTCTGCAATGCGTTTGCATTGCGGCAGCGCCTCGTTGCCGTATTCTTTGATTTGAAAAAAGCATATGATACAGCTTGGCGACGAGGTATCCTCAATACCTTGCGGGATTGGGGCATCGCTGGAAACATGTTGGCCTTCATCAAGGACTTTCTAGATGAACGATCGTTCCGTGTAAGGGTTGGTCAGTGTCTGTCCGACAGGTTTGACTTGGAAAATGGTATACCGCAAGGAAGTGTAATTAGTTGTACCCTATTTGCGGTTGCCATAAACAATATTGTGAAAAGTTGCGTATACCCTGTTAAATGTTCGTTGTTTGTTGATGATTTTGCAATATATGTTGCATCTAGAAATGTTGTCTCAGCTGAACGAGCTCTACAGCTAACTATATACCGTCTTGAAGAATGGTCACGGCAGACTGGCTTTAGTTTTTCTCCTGAGAAGACTAAATGCATTCAGTTTTGCCGAATACGGACTGATAATGTTCCAAGACTGTATTTAATGGGTCAGGATATCGAAGTTAGCACTGAAATCAGGTTCTTAGGTGTTGTATTCGACAAGAGACTTACATGGGTTCCGCATATAAAAGACCTACGGGCTAGGTGCTTAAAGGTGGTTGATATTCTGCGTGTTCTTACAGGTACAGGTTGGGGTGCTGATAGATCATGTATGATAAGGTTCTACAAGGCTCTAGTGCGATCACGTATAGATTATGGCGCAGTAGCCTACTCATCTGCTACTTCCACTTCTCTGAGAATGCTTGACACAGTCCACAATTCATGTTTACGATTATCTACAGGTGCTTTCCGTTCTAGCCCTGTTGTCAGCATCTTAGTTGAAAGTGGAGAAATGTCGTTATTCAGACGTCGCCAGCAGCTTCTATTGACGTACTTTGCCAAGTTGAAAGCTAGACCTTACCATTTCTTGCATGACATCATTCTCAACAACCCGTGTCATGATTTGCATCTGATGAACGCCCGACAACCTTCACCATTCGGTGTAAGAGCGTTGGAGATATGCAACAACCTTGATATTGCGATTCCTCGTGTCTACCCATGTAATTCTTGTCTATTTCCACCCTGGACCATCGCTCAGTTATACTTTAACTTTGAGATGAGTAAATACTCAAAGGCAGGCACAAGCTCTGTGGTGTTTAATAGCATTTTCAGTGAGTTAGTTGAAGCTATTAAACCATCTACGGTTGTATACACTGATGGATCAAAGTCGGATGTTGGAGTTGGTTGCTCGTTTGTTGCTAATGGGAGAACCTATTTGTTTGGATTACCTGCGGGAACCAGTATTTACACGGCTGAACTTTATGCTATCAGCAAAGCTCTTTCTGTAGTCTGTGTGCGTGGGCGTCGGGTGTTGGTGTGCACTGATTCGCTCAGTGCTCTCCAGTCGATTAGTGATGTATATTCACGCCACCCGCTAGTTGTGGACGTCCTCGGCACTGTGAAGGAGCTGAATGATAGAGGAGTATGCGTTGTTTTCTGCTGGGTTCCGGGTCATGCTGGAATCCCGGGAAATGAGGCTGCTGATTTGGCCGCTAAGGAGGCGGCTCGTCAACCGGCTTTCACGCAATATCTGACTATGTCTGATTTTGTGAGTCTGGTGAAGCGGGTCATCACGGATTCCTGGCAGGTAGAATGGACTGGCTCTCATGGCAACAAACTACGAGAAATAAAACCTATTGTTAAGCCTTGGCCTACGTCACTGAGGAAGAACAGAAGAGAAGAGGTTGTCATCGCGCGACTTAGAATTGGGCACACCAGATTAACCCATGGGTATCTCATGACGTCTGGTGATGCTCCAGTTTGTGGCAGGTGCGACTGTCCTTTGACAGTCAAACATGTTTTGGTTGATTGCGTCTGCTACGCAGCTCTGCGTCGGCGATTCAAGATTCCCTCTGAATTAAGGAATATACTCGGTGACGAAAGCCCTATTTTGGATGCGGCTTTGAAATTTTTACGATCGATCAGTGTATACAACAGTGTCTAATATATTATGTTCTATTACTCTTAGTTACCATATTGTATGTGTTTTATATTAGTTATAAGTTTATATTCATATGTGTTCATGTTAAGTGGCCTCTTTACAGCCCTTTGTGATCTTTTATGTCTGTGATTTTTTTTTAAATTTTTTTTTGAATGAAATTTTTAATTTTTGGGTTGTGATACTAGTTTTAAGGTTTTAATTTCATAAGTATTAATGTGATTTCTGTGTTTTTCTTTCTAACTGTGATATTAAGTTTAAGTTTATGTGTTTATGTTTTGTGTGTTTTTAGAGTATTATAGCTTGTGCTGTGATATTAGCTTATAAGATTTTATTTATTATGTATCAGGCGATGATAACCTCGCAAAGGTTTTTCGCCTTAAAAAAAAAAAAAAAAAAAAAAAAAAAAAAAAAAAAAAAAAACATTATTTATTATTACATCAATATATTTTATGATTAGTAAGTTTTTATTATAGACTCAGTTTTATTTTATTTTCGGTCACAAGTAATATAAGACTAATGCGCTTGAATTACAACACGAGAGTAAACAATTCCAGTGATTCGTTGTTTATCATTTCAGATAGTTTATTTCATATCATTAAAATTAATGTCGGTGATTAGTTTAATACAACTGTTTGTACTTGCCCGTGTTTAACTCATTTTTAGTTTCATCAAGTTACGTTTTGGTATTGTATCGGTTCATTTCGATTTTCTTCGTAGACTGAAGTTGAAAAGTTTTGTAACCAGCGTTTTGTTAACACGCGTGATAGTGAATGTGTTGAGTTTTTGAAACATAAAAGTGGTAAACATAAAAAAGTAGACAAAAATTGTTTTGTTAAATGGTTAAAATAATTATTTAAGGATTTTTTATGAAACTACAATAATTACAAGTAATCTGAACGGTATAATTAAAAATGCTTAATGGATAATGTTTATTTTAGCTGGATGTAGATATTTTTATGATGGAATGTAGTGCAAGATTGTCCGGTGGAGAGGTAGATACGCGCCAACTAGTGTAAAACTTTCGTTTACAACCTATAGGCGCTTGCCTCGCGCGGAGTACTCTTTCAGTAGATGGACTATACAATAATCAACTACTACTTGTTGTACTTTTATGTTATGTCGGAAGGCGACTTTTGCAGGAAGAGAAAAGAACACAACCAATTAAAAGACGTGGTTACTAGTTAAGCTTCTTCCACCCTCCCGAAGTATCTACTGTTATTTAAATATCTAAAAAATTCTACAGAATAACTGGTCAGTCGCTGTTCCATAACATTAATGAATTTGTATTAATTTTTTTATACTGAATACAATAATGGTTTTTAAAATTGTCGAATTAATGAGCGGTTATGGAGTTAACAGGGGTTCAGAATTTCACTAATAACTTAACCCTTACAATGCCAGAGATTATTGTGAGTTCTTTCCGAAAAATGGCAGCCTACTTTTGTGCGATTTGTAGCACCTATCCTATTCATAACATGGCTATTTATTCGAGGTATCTTAATGACTTTTTTGTTTTGTTCATAATGAATTGATCTTGTATGACATTCGAATTGGAACACATTTTTTACAATTTAAAAATAAAATGATACGTAGTCATTTTTGTGGAAGTTTCCTTTTCAATTAAAAAAAAAATCACCCTAAAAAATTATGTTACTCAATTTCATTTACATCACTTTAAAGACAATTTTCATTACGCAAAAATTACAAAAAAAAAATTGTTTTGTAAAAAATAAAAATACTGCCATAAAAGTTTTAAAAATTCAATTTTTAGTTTTTTAATCAATATTAATCAATTACATTCATAAAAAATTTCTACATGTATTTTTTCAATCTACATTTCTTACTGATTATTTTCATACATTGATTTTAAAAATTGAGTGAAAAAAGTTCTATGAATTTTTTAGTCAATGTCCTAATATTAGGACGCTGGAACTGTAAGGGTTAAAATATAAATATACTAGAAATCTGAAATTTTGTAGGTAAAATAACAACATACAAATTTATATTCTGATGGAATCTCAAATAAATCGGTCGAGCGGTTTTTCAGTTATAAGCCTCTAAATGCATCCAATGTGTTGCAGCAACAAAAAAACCAGTTCTTTTTTTTCTTCTCATCCTGATATCGGAATATCAAAAAACGCTAAAAATATGAAACCGACATGTAACGACGCAGATTGAAATTAGCTAAATTTCGGTGTATAGTACATTAAAATTGAATAAGCGGTTTTGAAGAAACAAGGCGCCAAACTTGGGTAACTATAATAAAGAAATGGACAGTAGTACACTCAATGCTCTATTAAATGTACTAGCTAAACTTAAACTAACACGGCCGGCCTGTGGTGTAGTGGTCAGCGCAACTGGCTACTATGCCGGGGTCCTGGGTTCAATTCCCGGTCAGGTCTGGCATATTTTTTTTTTCATCTGTAAATCACCACATATCATTATTACCTATGCACAAGCCCAAGGCTTATGTACGCATCATCACTCAATAATAAAAAAAAAAATGAATTAATTGGGGGATACCAATGTCCATTGACGTGAAAGTCCTTTAAATTGTAAGCGATTCGGTTGTAACAGAATCGATCACGTATGTTTCTATAATGTGTTGAAAGTAAACATTGTATTTGCTTATTCAGGGTGATTCACGAAGATATGCAGAAACTTTGGGAGCCCATTGTACATGAAAAAATAATGAAAAAAGTTTACATAAACATGGGTCCGGAAATGCTTCGTTACCGAGTTACGGCTAGCGAAAGATTTCGCCCGGATTTCAGCTCACCAGGTGAAATGAGGTCTTCCTGAAATTCTGGTAAGGTATATTAAGGGCCGAATTCAATAGTTTCGTATGGTTTTTGACCTGATAAATTGAATAAAACAGGTCCCAGAACTGTAAGTTACATGGTTTTTGAGAAAACCAATGTCAAATGCAAAAAATGGAGTGAAAAAAACGCTTTTTTTCATCTTTGTTTTTCCGGTTAATTTTACTTTGTACTGTTATGAATAAAAATTCATTTAATCAAACATCTATTCGCTTTCTGTGTACTTAATTTACACCGGTTTGTTCAGAATAAAATTTTCTACATGTTTTATTGAAAAATTTTAACTGTTTCTTGGTGAAATAACTAAGTTATTGTTGCCCAAAGACAAAATAAGTGTTTTTCACTCCATTTTTTGCATTTGACACTGGTTTTCTTAAAAAATATTTACCTTACAGTTCTGGGACCTGTTTTATTCAATTTATTAGATCAAAAACCATAAGAAATGTTTGAATTTGGTAAGGTAGATTACCAGAATTTCAGGAAGACCTCATCACGTGGTGAGCTGAAATCCGGGCGAAACTTTTGCTAGCCGTAACTCGGAAACAAAGCATTTCCGGACACACGTTTCTATAAAAGTTTTTGATTATTTTTACATGTACAAATGAGGTCCTAAAGTTTCTGCATATCTTTGTGAATCACCCTGTATTCTTGTAATAACTTTGGAAAAACTGTACCTATCGGGAATAAATGTACAGGTTTTCTTCTCAAAAATGGACATTTTTGAGATTTTTGTAATTTTGCAACAGTTTTATTTATTTAGGAGGCTAGTCTGTTAAAGTGAGCATTGACTGTATAGATAATGATATCCTTATTTCCAGCAAACCACTATTATTATTATGATACAATTGGCAGTGGCAAATGGTGACGTGGAAAAATAGAAGAAGAGTTGTCAATTACAACTCTTTTTTAAGAGGAATTGATTGACACAAAAAAAAGGTTGTACTGGTAGTTGAATGAAAGATTTGAAATATGTAAAATTTGGAGGACTGCAATACTTTTTAATATTTTGATATATGTGTGGTTGGTAGAGAAAAATAATTTGATGTATTAATGAAACAGCAGGCCACTGCTCATTGGATAGAGTGAAAGAGTGAAAAGGAAAAACTGAGTGTCTTTTGACATGTTAAGCAAACAGAGGTGAAGGGAAATTTATATAATGTTAGGTAAAATTTGAAATTATGGCAACACTGTATTACCTGTAGTATTGGCTATATAAGTAAGACAGCATATAGGGGATCCTCAGATCCGGGTGGGTGGGCCACACACAAACAAGTCAACATTGACTGCTATTTAGGTTAGAATATTGTAAAACTGAGTTTGTCTTTTGACATGATAGACAGAAGTGAAGGGAATTTTATATAATGTTAGGTAAAATTTGAAATTATGGCAACACTGTTATTACCTCTAGTCTTGGCTATATAAGTAAGAGAGCGTATAGGGGATCCATCAGATCCGGGTGGGTGGGCCACACACAAACAACTCAACATTGTCTGCTATTTAGGTTAGAATATTTATTGTATGTTCCAAGAATGATAGTTTTATTGCCATCTGCTAGATGGCATGGCAATGCACTTTTACAAACTCTTCTTTTTTTTCTATTACTCAAGTAGCTTTATAGATTGATTCAATCTAAATGCCTTAATGCCACCCACTTACAAATAAAAAAAAAAAATCAAATACATCAATTTCAACTATATATAGTTTTATTTTTAATAATAAGATGTTACAATACTTTTTTTACAATATTAAAAATACATATACGTATTTTGTATTATATTACACACAACATAAATACATTTTAAATATTGCTATCTATTATTTTACAAGGAATATTTAACAAGTGTGCCCGTAACAGACAGACAGGTGGAGTGTCAAATTATTTACACTCAATCTGTTCATTGCAGGGCTAAAAAAAATAGTTCTGTTTCTTATCACAAGGTCAGCCACCAATTAAATGGCTGAATAATTTGAGAACAGAAAAGGTAGAGGTGTAAAAGACTCTTATCCGAGTTATCTCTTCTGAAAGTAATGAATTGTCATTATACAGCCAAACCCTGTGGTGAATGAAGTGAACGTGTCATTTGCAGAGTGGAAAATTTGTACTTTTCAGAGGGCCCGGCATGCTGATAAGCGTGTACTTTTCCACTCAGTGAGTTGTGGCAATGGTAAACCACCTCACTCCTCGTTTTTTACTTAGTAAAACCTCTCTTTGGTTCAAACCATGCTTTCGGCTGATGACCTAAACAACTACATTTAACAAGTATAGTAATGTTAATATAAAATTTATATTTTTACTTACAGCCCAGCCTCTCTTAGTTTGCTCCTAATGTAAACAAATAATGACGTCACTGAGCATGCGCATTATATCAAAATGTGTACACGCTGATTAAAAAGTAACAACAAAATACTTTCAAAAGTATCTAAATACAAAATACGTTTTAATTTTTTTTCTAAATGAAATTGTTAGGCCTAAATCATATCACGACTGATATTTTTAGTACTTTAAGTACCTATAATTTAAAAAACAGTTAACTTAATAGGAATATGACATCCGTAAAGTCGCAGACTCTAGCGTGCACCCTGTAGTAGGTGGCTTTTGTTTGTTGACAGTACGAGCAAACTAACAACGGCTGAACTATATTTATATATTTCATATTTAGTTTCCCTGAGAACCATTTACATTAACAATAAATAAATCTTTATCGAATGCATCCTGCAGTTTGAAATATTTCTATTTCATATAATGAATTAATATAATAATTTCACTAACCTTCTTTTTAAACTGCGTCACCTTTATTTTATTCCTAGTTACACGTGTTTCAGTGGATCCACCATCATCAGAGTAAATGAAAAATTGAAACTAAAAATTTTTTTCATTTATTTAAAATTTACAGAAGATGATACATCTTCAGTCACTTGTATAAAACTCTTAAATAATGGAACTGCAAAATTCCTTATAGAAGATGATACATCTTCAGTCACTTGTACAAAACTCTTAAACAAGTGACTGAAGATGTATCATCTTCTGTAAATTTTAAATAAATGAAAAAAATTTTAGTTTCAATTTTTCATTTACTCTGATGATGGTGGATCCACCGAAACACGTGTAAGTGGGAATAAAATAAAGGTGACGCAGTTTAAAAAGAAGGTTAGTGAAATTATTATATTAATTCATTATATGAAATAGAGATTTACATTAACATTACTTAGTAATTACTCGTTATAAAATAATATCTAGCAATACGAGACGCTGTACACAATTTCCAAGAATTGGAATGTAACGTGCGAACTGTAGTACGTAAAGTGAAAGATGAAGCGTGTGTTTGGAACTGCAAATCTCATCAAGTAAGAAACGTAAAAATTTCAGATACGGCTCATTTTAAATACTGGTTGTTTGTTATTTCATTGGTATCAATTGAAGAACTTAGTGTGAAGCCGTGTTATGTAACAAAAATATAGTTTTGAGAAAAAAGAAATTAAAATTTTAAAGCTAACATATTTTTATGAATTTGCCTAATTTCTTTCATTCTGGTAAATACATATTACCTACATCTTTATGTAATTAAAATTTGTTTGAACATTACTTCTCAGTACCACTTTCCTCAACTTTCTTAAGGATTTGATACCTCTGTCCTCTAAAAATTTTTATCGAACACTATATTCTCCGAGAATGGATGTACAGTGTTTCAAAAATAGACGACAAAATGTTACATAACAGAATTTTGTAAAGAAATAACAAAAATATTAAATTTTACTGGTGAATATAAATATTATATACCAGTGCAGTTAACAATTATTCTTCCAAAAAGTTGACCGCAATTCGTTCTGGTGGAAGCCGTTGTTAATTTGCTCCTACTGTCAACAAACAAAAGCCACCTACTACAGGGTGCACGCTAGAGTCTCCGACTTTACGGATGTCGTATTCCTATTAAGTTAACTATTTTTTACTTTCTCTTGCCTATATGAATATATAGGAAGGAAAGTATTGTTTTCATGTCGATTTTTCGAAATCGAGTTTTCACCGGATCTATACGTTTTCAGACCCCCTGAACCCAAAAAACATGTTTTTAGCGATTGGTCTGTGTGTGTGTGTGTGTGTCTGTGTGTGAACAGAATATCTCAAGAACGGAACATCGTACGAACTTGAAACTTGAAACTTAAGTTACATACCACTACCGGACCCGAAACGAACATTTTCATCAAAATCGGTCAACCGGAAGTAGTAGTTTATTCGTATAATTTTTCACTTTTTTGCGATTTTCTCAAAAACTGGTCCTACGATTCTTTTTAAAATCGCCTGGTTTACTACATTTTTTATGCTCTACAAGATAGGGTAGGCGTCATGTTTGCTGAAATTCTGCGTGAGGCTGTTTTTACGTAAAAACATTTTCTTTTTAAGATTGCGGCTTTAATATGCATTTTAGCGCAAAACGTTATATAACAAAAGTTGTAGAGAATTTAAAATTCTACAACTTTTATTTCAAACATTTTTTTGTATAATGCTTAGTTTAGCGGTAATAAGCAATTTTCTGTTTTTTTCTCACGAAAACGTGAGAAAAATTGATTTTTTAAACATTTCGGCCTTAGTATGCATTTTACGACAAAAGTGTATATAATTAAATTTATAGAAAATTAAAAGATCTACAACTTTTATTTAGAGCATTTTTCTCTACAGAGCCTAGTTTAGAGAGAAAGAGTGATTTTCCGTATTTCTAAGCCAAAATGAGGTTGATTTTCATTTTGCGTCTTTCACTCATGATTAAAATTAGGTTATATTTTTTGAGGTTAGTGTTTATTTCTTATGTTTTATTACTAATGTTAGGTTTATTGTTAATTATTTTCACTGGCAAGAGAAAGTTGTGTGAGTGTTTCACACCAGATTTTTAAATTATAAGTACTTAAAGTACTAAAAACATCAGCCACGATATGATGTAGGCCTAGTAATTTCATTTAGAAAAATACTTTTAGAAGTATTTAGTATTTAAATACTTTTGAAAAGTATTGTTGTTACTTTTTAATCAGCGTGTACACATTTTGATATAATGCGCATGCTCAGTGACGTCATTATTTGTTTACATTAGGAGCAAACTTAGAGAGGCTGGACTGTAATGCAGAATATTAAATTAAGCAGTACACTCGCACGTCACTTATCCACAAGTATTTCCTCAAACTGTAGAGACAGAGTGCAAATCTTCATCAATCACTAAAATTAAGTTTTTGAAAATAGTGTTATATAGCACCTTCATCCACTAAGCTCTTCAATTATGAAACACAGAAGTGTATTAGGTGGCGTTTTCTAGCGATTTGGAAACAAATATATACCCAAATTTTAGCACACTTTTTTTCTTTTTTTTTGTAATCCCTAATTTGTGTACGTTGCAATCAGTTCAATTCAGAACAATAAGCAACCCCCATGACCCAATGAAATGAGGATGATGTGTATGACGTGTAAATGAAATGTAGTCTTGTACAGACCCAGGCCGACCATTCCTGAGAGAGTATGGTTAATTGAACCCCAACCATCAAAGTACACCGGCAACCACTGTCTAGTATTCAAATCCAAATAAAAGTAACTACCTTTACTAGGATTTGAACCAGGAACCTTCTTCGTCTCCGAAAATCAGCTGCTAAACAGCTGATTTTGGCGACGACTTTACCTCTAGACCAACCCGGTGGGTAGTACACTTAACACTTAGTTTGTGTTTCAGAACATGTAGCACGATCAATTTGTAAGAGGAAAAATATGGCGTTTTAGACGAGTGTTCCAGCAGCAGGTTTTCTACTTAATTTTAGCTGAAATTCACCCGATTGACACAACGAGTTAGCACCAACGCTGGCTGGATTCCTTTAATTAATAAGCGAATGAAATTACACTACAAATGAATTATTTTAATTTTTCAAAATTATTTAGGTAATTTTCAAAATTACCATGTAAAATAAAGATATTTTAGCTTGGTACTTTGGTTTATTAGGTACAGGCAATTTGGCAGCGTAACGGTTAAGGGTAACCGCGCAGTGAACGCTGGTCGCTTACAAGCAGGAGCCTGCTAGTAGGAATACGCCATTATATTTTAATCGGACGTCTCACAGTAAACACTTGTGGAGAAAGCTGCGCGCTGGTCATCTGCGCATATCAGCTCATTGGTTTGTTTTGAATAAACCTGCATGCTGCATGCTGGCAGGTTGCTAAGTGTACTTGGCGTCGTATAATACGTATTCATAAATAATAACAACTTGTTAATTAATTTTTAACATAAGTTTATAAAACTAACTTTAAAAGATTGTTACTGCCCAAACAATGCTCTATAATACGAATATCGGTAGTCAAAAAGTTCAGAATACGTTTAAAATGTTCAAAGTAATCGCAAATCTTTCTTCCGGTAATATTGGTTGCTTGCGCAAGTTGAACCATTGTTTTTCAAAACGAGTTCTACTATAGATAATACAAAATTAAACGTTTCCAGAGTCAACCTCATGCATTCAAAATACCTGTCTCTTATCTTATTTTAATTGCAGAAAAAGATGATTATGCCGAAAAATTTTCTGTTCTTATTAATGTCACTAACGCGGTATCGTCTTTAAACGATAATTATTTCGTGGAAACGTTTTCCATTACAAAATAATTCATCACCGCTGTTACTAACCCACCGGGTCGGTCTAGAGGTAAAGTTGTCGCCAAAATCAGCTGTTTAACAGGTTGACTCCCAAGTCAATTTTTGCAATTCAAATTTACTATAAAAGACTGATGTACAACTCACTGAAATTTTAATTGTATTTCTATAAAATATTATATGTATTTTATAAATGATTTACTTTGAGCTATTTTACAATAAAACTACATAAATATTGATGATGCGTCTCTCTATCAAGCAGTTGTCTACATAGAGGCACCGACCAGAGTCAACTTTTACAATGCAAAAAATATTGTAATATGAAATTCATAAAAAATTAAAAGATAAAATGATTTTTCATTGTACAATATTATTAAAACATGTTTAATAACGCAATAATAGTCAATATTATACTACAATAAGCTGTTAAGTTCACTTACTCATTTTTAACTCAATCGGATCAAGTAAATCATGAACCATGACTGGGGAAATGTTTGTTTAAACTCATTTCTAAAAGCTCAGTATATGATTCAATGGAAACGAGCGTCCAATCCGTCTCACAATTCAATTAAAAGCACTGTTACACGAGAGACGGATCAGTCTCTCAAAAGTAAATTTTACAGACCTGGTGAGAGACGTATATGTGTCTCATGGGAGTCAACCTGTTAAAAGCTGATTTTCGGAGACGAAGGTTCCTGGTTCAAATCCTAGTAAAGGTAGTTACTTTTATACGAATTTGAATACTAGACAGTTGGTTACCGGTGAACTTTGATGGTTGGGGTTTAATTAACCATACTCTCTCAGGAATGGTCGGCCTGGGTCTGTACAAGACTACACCTCATTTACACGTCATACATATTATCATCCTCATCTCATTGGGTCATAAGGGTTGCTTACTGTTCGAAATTGAACAGATTGCAACGTACAAAAATTAGGAAAAAATTGTTTTTGTACTGCTGTTACTGGAACTCATGTTGAATACCGACAACTGAATGAAAGTTAAGCGCGCAGTTACATGCGCTCGCATTATGCGCGTTCACCACCGTTAATCAGTACCAGCGTTCACTGTGCATGTACCATAAGGCGCCAGTCGCCTTAACGTGTTAAAATGGCTTACCACCGCTGTGCGTTAACATGTGATCGACCAAACTACGTCCGTCGGTAAACTTTTCCTTACAAACAATACACTTAACGGTACTATGCGATAACATATGCCTGGTAAGAAGAAATTTTTGCTTGAATCCGTTTCGACACAAATCGCATTTAAACGGCTTAAGGGGAGCAGACCATTTTCATTATCCCTATCCCTGCAATACTAACTTAGGTAGATTTTTTTGTAGGAACCGTTAAAGCTACAAAGCTGAGCTTTGGCACACCTGTCAACAGTACCTTTTTACAAAATTTGTACCAGAGCTTTTTCATTTATCTTTATCCAATCTAAAAATGATTTTTATTCTAAAAAAAAGTTCAAATTTTTTTTATGAAAAAGACACCAAAAAAATAAAAACTGCAAAATTTTTGAAATACCTCTGGAGCAAATACACACCTTAGTACTAAAATGTAGTGTGCAAAATTTCACACTCCTATGTGGGATGGTTTCTGAAATAAGTGTACCTAAAGTCAAAAAATACAATACGCGGATCTAGTAAAAGCATAATACCGTAAAAGAAACACCTACTGCCAACTGGAATTAACTTCCAAACAAAAACGCACCAATATTTATTTTGCTTTACAGTTGATTCCTATGCGTTCTAGAAATTATTGTTTTTATGTGAACGCGATCTCCGTAATGTTAGAGCAGTAACATGATTATATTAATCTCAATTTACAAGAATGAAAAACGTGAAAAAATATCGAAATAAACACTACGTACCCCATCAACATAACAACATAATTTTTCACAACAGAAAAAGCAACGAATGTCGTGGTTATATATCAATTTAAATAGGGGAAAACGATCGATATGGTAAAATTGAAAAATCAATCTGCTCCCCTTAAAATGGCTTACCACCGCTGTGCGTTAACATGTGATCGACCAAACTACGTCCGTCGGTAAACTTTTCCTTACAAACGATACACTTAACGGTACTATGCGATAACATATGCCTGGTAAGAAGAAATTTTTGCTTGAATCCGTTATGACACAAATCGCATTTAAACGGCTTAACATCGCTATGTATTAACATGTGCGATTTCAGATTAGGTCGTTGACTGAACGTCTTTTGGCAAACATCGCATTTGTACGGTTTCGTACCGCTATGCATTATTAAATGCGTCGTCAGGTTCCGTTTGTGACCGAATCCTTTAAGGCAGACGTTACACTTAAACGGTTTATCATCGTCGTGTAATAACATGTGAACGGTCAAATCATGTTTCCTAGTGAATCCGTTACGGCAGATATCGCATTCAAACGGTTTAACACCGTTATGTGACGATAAATGGTCCGTCAGTTGCGATTTCCATCTAAATTCATTTTGACAAATATCGCATTTATACGGCTTAGCACCACTATGTATCAATAAATGATTCGTAAGAGTGTGTCGTTGAGAAAATCGCTTCTCGCAGATATCGCATTGAAATGGCTTATCGCCACTATGTACGGATAACACGTGTCTCTTCAGACTTCTTTTCCATACGAATTCTTTTCGACAGAAATTACAATTAAAAGATGTCTTAGCACCACCGTTACCTGATACCAAATGGCTACTTAATTTACTACAATCACCGCTTCTTATACTAATATCTATCGTTTCGCATTCGCTGTCGTTATTATCGTCGCTAAGGTAACTATCGTCTCTATTTACGCGTAACTGTTCACCATTACAATTGCCTAGATCAGATTCGAACTCTTCAGAGCTTCCTGTATCCTGAAAAACAAAATTAAACCAAAATGAATCGCATTTATTTACAACATTCGAAAAATTGTTGACTGAATACACACAGTTTATTCTGGTCATGGGAGAGCACAGTAAAATAGGTGAGCTAGCACAGCCCGCTTCGCACACTTGAACTTGAGTGAACGGCACAGAGCGTGCCGTACAATTGAA
This sequence comes from Catonia carolina, assembly GCA_035578175.1. Lineage (NCBI taxonomy): Eukaryota > Metazoa > Arthropoda > Insecta > Hemiptera > Achilidae > Catonia > Catonia carolina. The sequence goes on from JAQMRL010000015.1 coordinate 13,760,293, forward strand.
CGATGAGACGGGGTGAACTGTGGGAGTGAGCTAGTAGATTCTAATACGTACAGCACTGAACTGAGCTGAGCTATGACTAAACAGACATTGAGTCGAGCCGAGGGTGACTTTTGTTCACTCCTTCGCACACAGCCAGTTGTGTTTACGCGTGCGTCAACCTGAACGTTCATGCATCGCTTTCCACAAACAAATTATTGTCATGCGTCTATCTTTGTTTCGTACGCACATTGTAAAATTGTTACAGTACAGTACAATGGTATTTTACAAGCACTTGTCTCAGGGTTGTTGTAGTATAGTATAATGAAAGAATAATGACCTCCTCTCCGCACCAGTCTCCTGTACCCTCACAAACAGAGGCAGAGTTTGATACGATATGTATACTTTCCATGCAGCGTTTAGGTGGCCATCGCTATGATGCAACTAGAGAAAAGTGGTTTAATTGTGGAGGGGATGTTCAAGTTAGTTCTGTGCTTACTTTACTATGTGGGCGTTCAGGCTTCTGCAGCCCCTCCTCACCGCGACCTAAAAGATCTTTTGTGATTGCCCCTATTCCTTATTTAAGCAAGCCCCACACTTTCAATAAAGCGCAGGATCTGCCTAGGATGTAGTGCACTTACCTGAGAAGGTGTTAACACCTCCTTACCCATCAGCGCTCTTCTTTTGCAGCCAACCACTTTGCAACTGCATAAAATGTGCTCAGCCTTCTCCTCTGCCTCGTGACAGAATCTACACAGGCTCTCTTCAGCAATTCCTATCTTGGATAAATGATACCCAAGATTACAATGACCAGTCATCAGGCCCACTACCCTCCTCAAGTCCTGTCTTCCTAGTCTATTATATATCCCAGCCTTCCTGCTGGAATAAGCAATGAATTTCTTTGCCTGTACACAACCTGGCACCTGTTCCCAATAGGAGGTTTTAGCCTCCTCTTCCCAGGCCCTGACTATACCTCTATAATAGCCCTCACCAATTCCACAGAATGGCTCTGGGCCTATGAAGTGAGAAAGTAAAGTAAAAGTAGTTCTGTGCGGAGAACGTGTTGCGTGGGGAGAAACGCTCGGTGTGCTGGTCGTTCAAAATGAAAGAGCTGGTAGCTCACCGCTCAGTTGAAAGAACTAGTTCTTTTGTGTGACTCGCTCATGAGCATCACATCACTGGTTTATTCACAAATACCCTTGTAAGGCCAAGCCAATCGCTGTGAGTGCTGGACTACGCATGCGCGTACTTGACTTCGACCCCTGCATACCCCTCCGACCTACAGTTAGATGTACAGTCAGAGTGTTGTTGAAAATTGACAACACCCATTGTATTTTGTAGGCATGCTGTTCCATTGTTGATTACATACGCTGCACTATTGCAGAACAAACAAGACTATACTAATGCAGACGCATGTTTTCCCCAGCGCTCTCCTTACGAAAATCAGGCCATAGCAGTCAGTTTACCTGCTGACACTTAAAACAGCTGATTAGTCAAATCTGATGTTTTAAAAATGAATGATTTTACAAAACTTACAGTTTAAATAACTTTTGCATATATTTTTCTAAATTCTATTTTTATAAAACAAAATGATTCGTATTTAAAGTAAAAATCTGGCGTGAAACACTCACACAACTTTCTCTTGCCAATGCAAATAATGAACAATATAACCCAACATTAGTGATAAAACATTAGAAATAAACAAAAAACTAACCCCAATAAACATAACCTAATTTTAATCATTAGTGAAAGACGCAAAATGAAAATCAACTTCAGTTTGGATTAAAAATACGGAAAATCACTCTTTCATGCTAAACTAGGCTCTCTAGAGAAAAATTCTCTAAGTAAAAGTCGTAGATCTTTTGATTTCCTTTAAATTTTATTATCATTTTTTGTCATAAAATGCATACTAAGGCTGAAATCTTAAAAAAATGGATTTTTCACGTTTTCGTGAGAAAACAAAAACAGAAAATTGCCAATTACCACTAAACTAAGCATTTTACAAAAAAATGTTTGAGTTAAAAGTTGAAGGATTTTAAATTATCTACAACTTTTATTAACCTTTAAACACTAACCCTTTGTAAATTTTACGACCACAAAAAACTGTTTTCAACAGAGCACCCTAATGCAGCGACCTTGAGAATTGCAGGTCAGTATACCTTCCCCCCTCAACATATCTCACTTAGTAGTGTGCGTCCCTTTATCGTGTGTGGGTCGGTTCGTTTGTACCCGAGCGGTAGTCGTATAATATACGAATGCTTAGTATTAGTGTAATTTTTTTTATAGTGAACAAACTATTGTGGTTTTGATTTCGTTTACATGTTGTCGTGTTTATACGTGACTAAATGTGCCTGTATATATGTAAATAGTGTAAATATTTCTTAGTTTTGTTTCTTTTGTGTTTATTTTGCTAATTTTGAATTTTTAGTGTTTTTTTTTTGTAATAAACTAAGCTATGGCCCTCCCATCTGCAGAAATAGAAAAACTACTTGCTGAGATGGAGGATGAGTCAGATGTAGAACTGAGTAGTGGAAGTGAAAATGAAGACAACATTTTATCATCTTCCGGGTCTGAATTTGAACCTTCCTCATCTGAGGATAGCTCAACTGACGATGACAACCCAGACGACATTGGGAGACAGACAAAACATAAGCGACGTAAGACTGAAGAAACACCTTCCAATGAGGACAACAAAGAAAGGCCAAAGACTCCAATACCTTCCACTAGTACAACAAGTTTGGGTTCAGCATCAAACGACAACGACGAAAATCCTCCGACTCTAATAAATGAAGACGATGATGAAAGTGATCCACAGCCAACATCTAATACCGTACTGCAAGCAAGTTCCGTATCAGAAACTTCTCAAACACAAAGAAGAATAAAAATAATTCGAGGGAAAAATGGACATGCTTGGTCTACTACACCCTCGACAACGGCTACTCGTACAGCAGCTAGAAATATAGTGCTAAAAAAGCGTGACACAAAAGGTGCTGCGAAATTAGTAGCAACACCTAAAGAATCGTTCCAATTGTTTTTTAGCGACAATTTAATTTTAAAAATTGTAGAACGAACCAATTGTGAAATAATGCGAAGACAAGAGAATTATTCAAATAAATCGGCAACCGTAGCGACAACAACATTACTGGAAATCAAGGGACTACTGGGACTTTTAATTTTTTCAGCGCTTCACAATGATCATGTTGCAAGCAGTGAATTATTTGATACGACTAAAAGTGGAGCTACGTACAAGGCGACTCTTAGCAAAGAACTATTCGACTTTCTCTTGACGTGTATGCGTTTTGACGATAAGGAGACTCGTGAGGAAAGAAAATCCACGGATAAATTTGCTGCTATTCGTGAGGTTTGGACAGACGTCGTTGAATCCTGTACAAAGTATTATGAGGTTGGGACGTATGCAACAATTGATGAGCAGCTGCTAGCTTTTAGAGGTCGTTGTCCATTCAAGATGTATATGCCCAAGAAGCCTGCGAAGTACGGTATTAAACTTGTTATGGTTTGTGATGTATCTAGCAAGTATATGTTGGCTGCAATACCTTACCTTGGTAAGGGAACGGTAACTGGTGGATTGAGTGTGTCCGAGTTTTTTGTGAAAGAACTTACAAGACCCATGTACGGGTCCAACAGAAACATGACAATGGACAATTGGTTCATGTCAGTGCCGCTTGCCACTTCATTGCTAAACGAACCCTTTAAATTAACCATTTTGGGAACGATGAAGAAAAACAAAAGAGAAATCTCCTTACAAATGCTTACATCTAAAAAAAGACCTGTGGGGGACGCTAAGTTTTGTTTTGATGGACCAAAAACACTTTGTACATACAAGGGAACCAAAACTAAAGTGGTATGTCTTTTGTCCACCATGCATGAGGGTGCATCAATCGCTGGAAGTGGAAAGCCCAAAATTATTGAGCATTATAATGCGATTAAAGGTGGTGTAGATGCTTTTGATAAAATGTGTTCTACTTCGAGCTGTTCAAGAAGAACAAAAAGGTGGCCTTTGTGCATTTTTTACGGCTTGGTAAACATTGCTGGAATAAATGCATATATTATTTACAATCATAATCGGGTGCAGAAGAAACTGAAACCAGTAACTCGCAATACATTCATGGCTGAGCTTCACAAAGAACTAACATATCCACTGCTTGAGGAACGGTTACAGCAGCCTTCACTTCAAAGAAACCTTCGAATTCTTATAAACAGTGTTCTTGGTAAAAAAGAGGAAACTACTGCAGAGCCAGTTCCTGGAAAGAGAACTACTTGTGGGCTTTGTTCCTATAAAAAAAGGCGAATGACAACCAACTATTGCGTGCAATGTCGACGGCCGTTTTGTGGGGAGCATCATGCCAAGGTTTGCACAGACTGTGTATAAAAAGTGTGTGTTATATAACATTAAAAAACGTGGGAACGGAACGGATATTTTATTGTATATATTTTTTTACGTTTATCAAACACTTTTTTTGTAATAACTCATTCAATAGTGTAACATACCCATTGTTTTCGAAACTTAAAACCAGGTATGTACCATGCAAATATTGTTTATAGGTAGTTTAAGAAATTTATTTTTTTCTTACTAAATATTACTATTTTTCAAAGCGCAACATATTTTTTTTATGATACATGAAGTATACTACTGTAAAAATATTGCTTGTAAATTTTGTGTAATTGTTACTCTGAAATAAAAAAAAATTAATAATAGTCGTAAATTTTACGAACGGTTAGTATTAATGTCAGCATTTTCGATGTTTAGTGTTTAAAGGTTAAATACATTTTTGCGCTAAAATGCATACTAAAGTCGCAATCTTAAAACAACAATTTTTTTACGAAAAAACAGCCTCACCAAGAATTTTAGCACAGATAGTGTCTACCCTATCTTGTACAGCATAAAAAAATGTAGTAAATGAGGCGATTTTAAAAAAAATTGTACGACCAGTTTTTGAGAAAATCGCAAAAAAGTGAAAAATTACACGAATAAACTACTACTTCCGTCCAGTAGACCAATTTTAATGAAAATGTTCGTGTCGAATTCGGTAGTGGTATGTAACTTAAGTTTTAAGTTTCAAGTTCATACAAGGTTCCGTTCTTGAGATATTTTGTTCACACACACACACACACACACACAGACCAATCACAAAAAACATGTTTTTTTTGGGTTCAGAGGGTCTGAAAACTTGTAGATCCGGTGAAAACTCGATTTCGAAAAATCGACATGAAGATAATAGTTTTCTTCCTATACATTCATATATAGGAAGATAATGATCTTCCTATATGGAAGTATATGGAAGTTATGGGCAGTATAATGGCCCATAACAGACAGGTAGAGTGTCAAATTATTTACACTCAATCTGTTCGTTGCAGGGCTAAAATAAATAGTTCTGTTTCTTATCACATGGTCAGCCAATTAAATGACTGAATCATTAAAGAACAGAAGAGGTAGAGGTGTACTGTGACACTAATCAAAGTTATCTCCTCTGAAAGTAATGAATTTTATTATACAGCCAGACCCAGTGGTGAATGAAGTGACGGTGTCATTTGCAGAGTGGAAAATATGTGCCTTTCAGAGGGCCCGGCATGCTGATAAGCGTACTTTTCCACTCAGTGAGGAAGGCAATTGTAAACCACCTCACTTCTCGTTTTACTTAGTAAAACCTCTAGAGGTTCAAACCAGCCTTTCGGCTGATGACCTAAACAACAACAATATTCATATAGGCAAGAGAAAGTAAAAATTAGAGGAAAAAGCACAAAGCACCACGAAATGTGTTAAAATTTTTAGTTTCAACAATGTTACTTACCAGGGGATCAGAAGACCAGCTCTTGTCTTCAATTGGACTCAATTCATCTTCCTGTGCAATCTCCTAAAAAATATACATAAACATCTGGATTAACAAAAAAAAAAAAATCTGGTGTGAAACACTCACACAACTTTCTCTTGTCAATGCAAATAATTAACAATAAAACCTAACATTAGTAATAAAACATTAGAAATAAACAAAAACTGACCTGAAAAAACAACCTTTTTTAATCATGAGTGAAAGACGCAAAATGAAAATGACCCTCAATTTGGCTAAAAAGTACGGAAAATCACTCTTTCACGCTAAACTAAGCTCTGTAGAGAAAAATGCTTTAAATAACAGTTGCAGATCTTTTAATTTTCTATAAATTCGATTAAATACACTTTTGTCATAAAATGAATACTAAGGCCGAAATCTTTAAAAAATCGATTTTTCACATGTATTCGTGAGAAAAAACCAGAAAATTGCTAATTACTGCTAAACTAAGCGTTATACAAAAAAGTGTTTGAAATAAAAGTTGTAGAATTTTAAATTCTCTAAATTTTTTATTATATAAATTTTTGCGCTATAACACATATTAAAGCCGTAATCTTAAAAAAACACTTTTTTTACGTAAAAACACCCTCACCAAGAATTTCAGCAAACATGGCGCCTACCCTATCTTGTAGAGAATAAAAAAATTGAGTAAATGAGGCAATTTTTACAAAATTGTAGGACCAGTTTTTGAGAAAATCGCAAAAAAGTTAAAAATTACACGAATAAACTACTACTTCCAGTTGACCGATTTTGATGAAAATGTTCGTGTCGGGTCCGGTAAGGGTATGTAACTTAAGTTTCAAGTTTGAAGTTCGTACGATGTTCCGTTCTTGAGATATTTTGTATACACACACACACACACACAGACCAATCGCTAAAAACAGTTTTTTGGGTTCAGGGGGTCTGAAAACATATAGATCCGGTGAAAACTCGATTTCAAAAAATCGACATGAAAACAATACTTTCCTTTCTATATATTCATATAGGCAAGAGAAAGTAAAAAATTTAAAAAATCTGGCAAAAACACTCACATAATTTTCTCTTGCCAATGCAAATAATGAACAATATAATCTAACATTAGTAATAAAACATTAGAAACAAACAAAAAAACTGACCTCAATAAACAACCAAATTTTAATCATGAGTGAAAGACGCAAAATGAAAATCAATTTCAGTTTGGCTTAAAAATACGGAAAATCACTCGTTCACGCTAAACTAGGCTCTGTAGAATAAAAATGCTCTAAATTAAAGTTGTACATCTTTTAATTTCCTATAAATTTGATTTCATACACTTTTATCGTAAAATGCATACTAAGGCAAGAGAAAGTATACTAATATGTATAAACTACGAGGCGTGTTCAGAAAGTAAGTACCGTTATTAAAACAAACAAGTAAAACAATTTTTTTTCAACACAATTTTATTTCTACATGAAAGCCCAAACCTTAAACTATTTTTCGACATAGTTTCCACCGATGTTCAAACACTTGTAGTAACGGGTGATCAATTTGTCTATACCCTCTTCGTAGAAGGTTCCCGCCACTGACGTGCACAAAACCAAGAGACTCGGAAGTACTTTGACTTTTCTCACACAGTACAGTGATGATGGTGAGGATTTTTTAAACAAAATTGTGACTGGTGATGAAAATTGGGTCCGTCATGTTACACCGGAATCTAAACAGCATTCAATGGAGTGGTGACACACGCAATCCCCGAAGAAACAAAAATTTAAGATGACAATGTCTGCACAAAAAAATCATGTGCACTGTCTTTTGGGATCGGAAAAGTGTTTTGCTGATTGATTTTCTTCCAAGAGGTGAAACCATTAATGCGGCAAGGTATTGCGAAACCTTAAGAAAACTAAGGTGGGCAATTCATAACAAATGGAGAGGAATGATCAGTAACGAAATTGTGTTGCTCCATGACAATGCTCGGCCCCATATCGCTGGTGACACTCAAACATTGGTTCGACAATTTTGTTGGGAGCAGTTCGATCACCCGCCCTACAGCCTGGACTTGGCACCGTCTGACTACCACTTGTTCCTGCACATGAAGCGCGAGCTAGGCGGAAAATCACTCTTTCATTCTAAACTAGAAAAATGCTCTAAATAAAAGTTGTAGATCTTTTAATTTCCTATAAATTTTGTTATGTACACTTTTGTCAAAAAATGTACACTACGGCCAAACTTTTAAAAAATCTATTTTTTAACATTTTCATGAAGAAAAAAAACAGAAAATCACTAATTACTGCTAAACTAAGCGTTGTACAACAAATGGTTTAAAAAACCATTTTTCTCTACGACAGAACAGCCTCCCTATGAATTTCAGCAGGCATGGCACCTACCCTTATTTTATAGAGCATTAAAAGTGTAGTAAACGAGGTGATTTTGTATAGAAAATTGTAGGAGCCATTTTAGAGAAAAATCGCAAAAAATTGAAAAATTACACCGATAAACTACTACTTCCGGTCGACCAATGTTGATGAAAATGTTTGTGTTGAACCTCAAATGGTACCTAACTTAAGTTCCAAGTTTCAACTTTGTACAATGTTTCGTTCTTGAGATATTTTGTTCACATACACACACACACACACACAAACCAATCACTAAACACATGTTTTATTGGACTCAGGGGGTCTGAAAACGTGTATACCCGGTGAAAACTCAATTTCAAAAAATCGACATGAAAACAATACTTTCCTATGTATGTATTCATACAGGCAAGAGAAAGTAAAAATTTATTAAAATTTACTAAATTCATATAAAACTAAATTACTACAACGCTCAGTTTTATGTAACCGACTGAAGATACAACATCTTCTGTAAATTTTAACATTTAAAAAAAACAAGTTTCAATTTTGTGAACTTTGATGATGTTATATCCACTGAAACATGAGCCGAGCGAGAGAGAAGGAGATATGTGGCATAACTACGCATGCGCTCAAAGGTCTTCACCGTTATAATCCAAATCTGAAAACATACTACAGTTGTTATCTTGCTTGTTAGTTTACTGCATGCATAAACGCTTGCTCACAACAACGAGTAAAATTAAAGACAATGTTATTGGAACGGCGCGTATGGCTTGTGCGAGTGAGAGCGTTATGCATTCTCTCACTCCCACGGCTAAGTGACTTCAATACATCTGAATATTATACCTAAAATAAAACACACGTGATACAAACAGCTATCACACGTCAGTGAAAATTTAACTACAGGATGAAATAGGCTGTAAGATATAACGGGTGATTCAAAAAGAGCGCCGGTTTTTAAACGGCTGGTAAATTTTTGTTTATCGGTTGGCAACATTGTTAGACCTCATTTCTATTACGGAGAACATTCCGATTGACGATTCAGTTGTAGTTTCTCTTGTTCGCAGTGTAGTACTCTCGCAGTCTGTGTCCAACCATGGAGAAGTTTACTATTGCACAACGAGTGTTAATCGTCAAAACATTTTACCAGAGTGGAGAGAGTTATGCGGCTACTGTCAGGCGACTTCGCGGTACTCTAGGACGTAATGAAGCACCGAATGAATCAACAGTTCGCAGGCTCATGAAAAAGTTTTTTGAGACGGGTTCAACAGTCGACCTAAAAAGTTCTGGACGTCGTCGTTCTGGCCGAACTGAGCAGAACGTTGCGTTGGTTCGTGACAGTGTGGCTGTTAGCCCAGCAAAATCAATACGTCGCCGTTCTCAACAATTGGGTTTACGATGTTCTTCTGTACGGAGAATTCTTCGGTACGATCTCCAATATCACCCGTATAAAATTCAGTTGACGCAACATTTGAAAGTGGCAGACCACCAGAAGAGACGACAGTTTGTTGACTGGGTATTGAGAAAACGGCAGGATGATGACACCTTCGCAAACAAAATCATTTTCATCTTTGGGGTCATCTGAAGTCATTGGTGTATGCCAATAAACCCCGAAACATCAATGACTTGAAGGAGGAAATTCGACGGGTTATCGGGCAAATGGAAGTCGAAACTTGTCGTGCAGTAATATCCAATTTCATGGACAGAGTTGATGCGTGCCAGCGCAGTAGAGGAGGACACATGCATGACATCATTTTTCATACATGAAATCGGAAAGTAAGATGAACTTGTTGATGTATTTATTTTCAGTTTTTCAATAAAATAAATCTCTTAATTTGATATATCAAAACCGGCGCTCTTTTTGAATCACCCTACATTAAAAAGATTTCATTTTAAGCCAAACATAATATCTTTGTTAATGTACAGTTGCCGCAGCACAGTTAAAAATTTCCATACTTAACACTTGCTGGACTGTGTTTAATGTACACATGGTTTTGCTACTTGGAATATCTGTTACATAAAATAAGATTTTTCCCGTAACAGACACGTGAAGTGTCAAATAATTTGCATTTAATCTGTTAATTGCAGAGCTAAAATAAATAGTTCTGTTTCTTATCGCATGGTCAACCAATTAAATGACTGAATCATTTAAGAACAGAAGAGGTAGAGGTGTAAAAGACACTAATCAGAGTTATCTCCTCTGAAAGTAATGAATTTCATTGAACAGCCAGACCATGTGGTGAATGAAGTGAAGGTGTCATTTGCAGAGTGGAAAATATGGGCTTGACATGCTGATGAGCATATTTTTCCACTCAGTGAGGAAGGCAAGGGTAAACCACCTCACTCCTCGTTTTACTTAGTAAAACCTCTACAGGTTCAAAATAGCCTTTCGGCTGATGACCTAAACAACACAAAATAAGAATAAACTTGACCGCTTTATTACCTGTTCCACTTTCACAAACTCAAAATCGCAAGCGATTGGACCCGACTCTGAGATTTCACCAGTACCTTCATGCTCAACATTCGATTCCTGTTGGGAAGATGAAAAACAAATCAGGTAAAATTTGGAAAATATTATGTTGAACTGAAAAGGAAAGAATGATTCATCTACATATTACATTGGACTCATTCAATTGCAACTCCTTTCACTGCGACAATAAAACATCTGGCGTGAAACGCTCACACGACTTTCTCTTTTTGAAGCAAATAATGAACAATATAACCTAAGTAATAAAACATTAGAAATAAACAAAAAACTAACCTCAAAAAACCTAACCTTACTTTTAATCATTAGTGAAAAACGCAAAATGAAAATCAACCACAGTTTGGCTTAAAAATACGGAAAATCACTCTTTCACACTAAACTAGGCTCTGTAGAGAATATGCTTTAAACAAAAGTTGAAGATCTTTTGATTTCCTATAAATTTGATTATATACACTTTTGTCGTAAAATGCATACTAAGGCTTTCACACGTTTTCGTGAGAAAAAAACAGAAAATCGCTGCAGAGAAAAATGCTCTAAATAAATGTGTAGATCTTTTAATTTCCGATAAATTTTATCATATACACTTTTGTCGTAAAATGCATACTAAGGCTGAAATCTTAAAAAAATTGATTTTTTACATGTTTATTCAACCCTTAAATGTTCGTAAATTTTACAGTAATAATAAGTATAGGCCTATTATTATATTAAAAATATTTTTAAATCAGAAATTTTTTTTGTCATCAGTCTCTCGACTGGTTTGATGCAGTTCTCCAAGCTATTATATCTTGCGCAAGTCGTTTCATATCTACATACCTGTAACACCCTACATCTTTTGTAATTTGCTTTATATATTCCAACCTTTGTCTCCTCCTACAATTCACTCCCTCAATATTACCCTCCATTATTGATAGGGCAATACCTGGATGTCTTAAAGATATGCCCCACTAGCCTATCCCATCTTCTGGTAAGATGTTTCCATATACTTCTTTTTTCATCCTCTCGCCTAAAAACCTCTAAATTACTTATTTTGTCCACCCACCTAAGCTTTATCATTTTCCTACAACACCACATTTCAAAAGTATCTATCCTCGTCCTTTCTACAGCCCCTATCACCCACATTTCACTCCCATATAATGCTTCACTCCAAATTTATTTATAACCCTAATTTAAAAAATATACCTGGGTGAAGCCAGAATGGGCATATGAAATAAAACTCATTTCAGCCCAGAATTTTCATATAATATTTAATAATAAGAAAAAGTAGTTACTTTTTCTTTCACATCACATCAATTAAAAATCTGGTGTGAAACACTCACGCAACTTTCTCTTGCCAATGCAAATAATTAACAATAAACCTAACATTAGTAATAAAGCATTAGAAATGAACAAAAAACATTAGTGAAATACACAAAATTAAAATCGACCTCAGTTTGGCTTAAAAATACAGAAAATCGCTCATTCATGCTAAACTAGGCACTGTACAAAAAAATGCTTAAAATAAAAGTTGTAGATCTCTTAATTTCCTATAAATTTTATTTTATACACTTTTGTCGTAAAATGCATTCTAAGGCTGAAATCTTAAAAAAATAGATTTTTCACACGTTTTCGTGAGAAAAAAACAGAAAATTGCTAATTACCGCTAAACTAAGCGTTATACAAAAAAATGTTTGAAATAAAGGTTGTAGAATTTTACATCCTCTACAACTTTTATTATATAACGTTTTGCGCTAAAATGCATATTAAAGCCGCAATCTTAAAAAGAAAATGTTTTTACGTAAAAACAGCCTCACGCAGAATTTCAGCAAACATGGCGCCTACCCTATCTTGTAGAGCATTAAAAATGTAGTAAACCAGGCGATTTAAAAAAAAATCGTAGGACCAGTTTTTGAGAAAATCGCAAAAAAGTGAAAAATTATACGAATAAACTACTACTTCCGGTTGACCGATTTTGATGAAAATGTTCGTGTTGGGTCCGGTAAAGGTATGTAACTTAAGTTTCAAGTTCATACGATGTTACGTTCTTGAGATATTTTGTTCACACACACACGCACACACACACACACACACCCACACACAGACCAATCGCTAAAAAACATGTTTTTTGGGTTCAGGGGGTTTGAAAACGCATAGAACTGGTGAAAACTCGATTTCGAAAAATCGACATGAAAACAATAGTTTCCTTCCTATATATTCATATAGGCAAGAGAAAGTAAAAAAACAGCATACTAGCAAGACGGTGACTGTAGGTATATCATCGAAGGGTAAAAGGGAAGAACATTAAAACACTTTGTCACAGTGGCAGGTTAGAAATTTCCACACTAAACACTTTCTGAACTGTGTTTAATGAACACACAGTTAACAAAGCAAATTCCCAACACTATGATACCCCGTACAATACGATATAAAATACAAGAATTAACCGCACTGTTTTATTGGGCCTACCTGTTCCACTTTTACCGAAATAAAATCAGATGCAATCGGATCCGAATCGGAAATTTCACCGCAATCTAAGTCTTCATGCTCAACTTTTAATTCCTGTACAAAAAAAAAAGAATCAAAAAAATTATGTGAATTACAGAACATACAAAAGAAACAACAGGAAAGCAAAAGAGCGATTCATCTAGATATGCCGCTGGACTCATTCAGTAACAACAGACCTCACTGCAATCAAATTATTCTTTTCAGACAATAATAACAATCAAGACAGCCTTAATTTTTTTTTTAATATTCCTAATTTGTGTACGTTGCAATCCGTTCAATTTAGAACAATAAGCAACCTCATGACCCAATGAGATGGGGATGATGTGTATGATATGTAAATGAGGTGTAGTCTTGTACAGACCCAGGCCGACCATTCCTGAGAGAGTATGGTTACTTGAACCCCAACGTCAAAGTACACACTGGTAACCACTGTCTAGTATTCAAATCCGTATAAAAGTAACTACCTTTACTGGGATTTTAACCACAGAACCTTCGTCTCCAGAAATCAGCTGTTTAACAGCTGATTTCCGCTGATTTAACAGCTGATTGTGGCAATGACTTTATCTCTAGACCAACCCGGTGGGTCGACAGCCTTAATTGGTGGCAATTTTAACTTTCTCTTGCCTGTATACGAGGGCAATTCCAGAAAGTAACAAACATTTTGGGCTGGCGCGGCAGTGGGCGGAGCTAGTGCCGCCATCTTGGCGTCAAGAGTGTTTCTACATTCAGTACGCAACCAGGCACGGTAGCTAGAGCATCGTGCGTATCATACTTTTTATACGGTGGAGTTTTAAAATGAACACTGCGATTGAAAATTCCGCCAGTTGTGAAGTGGAAGAAACCATGTTATCGATCGTATCGTAACTGGTGACGACGAGACTTGGGTAAAGCACACGTCAACTGTGAAACAAAACAGCAGTCGATGGAGTGGTGGTCACACGCATTCGCCCAAGAAACCGAGGAAGTGTCTGCAGACGCTATCGGCAAGAAAAATCATGGCTACTATGTTTTCGGACGCTCATGGAGTGATTTTCGTTGATTTTCTTGAATGAGGCAAACAATCAATTCAGAGAGGTATTGCGAAACACTCAGAAAATTAAGACGCGCAATACAAAACAAGCGTCATAGAAAACTTAGAGGGAAAGTTTTGTTTTTACACGACAACGCCCGTCCACACACGGCCAAACGTACTCAAGAGCTCTTGGAAGGTTATGGATGGGAAGTTTTTCATCATCCGCTGTACAGCCCGAATTTGGCGCCGAGCGATTACCATCTGTTCCAAGCGATGAAGACATGGTTCGCTACGCAATGCTTCGACACTGATGCTCAACTCCATGCCGGTGTAAACCAGTGGTTGAACTCGCAGGCGGCAGATTACGACAAAGAGGGCATTGAAAAGCTTGTACCACGTTACGGTAAATGCCTTAATTTACTTGGCGATTACCTAGAAAAATAGCAAAAGAGTTAACCTTCAAAATGTACATAATAAAAATTGGTTTTTTTACTTAGTTTATGTTTTATTTCAAAACGTCTGCCTGCAGCTAAAGGTGGAAATCGCTACATAATACTCCTCAATTGCCATTGCTACATTCTGGGAGTCACAGAAATGTAAATAACCGTCATAAACTCATAATATAAATTGTAAAGTATATTATTAACCTTTTGTTCAAAATTATAATTTCTTTTGTTATTTTTAATGCACAAATACCAAAGATTACAAACATTGAACCACAAGAAAGTGCTGCAGATCAACCACAACGTTCAGGATTTTCCCTGTTTTATAATAACATTTTTAGTTTTTCAGTATTTTACCGGACATTAAAACAATGCAGATCAAACTACGCTGACTATTAAACTAGACAAAAATTTAGAAACTTTATTAGAAAAAAGCAAAAACTTACAATTTCTGTATGCGTAACTTCAGTTTTCATCTTTGAGTCAAACCGTTCAACAAACTGTTGAAGTTTAAGCAATTCCATGATAGCTTGAAGTAAGTTTATCCAAATTATGTTTTGACCGAATCTTCAGTTTGTCATCGTCTGAAAGCATAAAAATATTTTCAAATTCCACGAAAACTTACTGCAAAATAGAACCAACATGCCCAACAGAATTTAATTAAAACTGGAGAAACATTTCGGATCCGCCACAGAAAAACTTTCCTATAACAATTTTTTGGAGTATAGGACATGTCAGATATAACACCTGAAATACATACAAGAATCACACAATGTATCACTACTATCAAGAAAGAAATTCTTGTACGCTATAAAAAGTTTCACCTATCAAGTAATTTTTCAGATTCCTTTTAAAGGAATTCAAATCCTCACAACATGTTAAAAATTGGGGCAATTTATTCATGAATTTTCTCCCGGCTTAAGTAGGTTTTTGTTCAACAATTTTTTGGAGTGATTAGCCACATAATAATCATTCCTATTTCTCGTGTTATGATTGTGAACATTGAAATTCTGCATAAAATTATTTTGCCTAACATACATAATCACCTCAAAAATGTAGAGGGAGGGAACTGTAAGCAATTTAAGCTCCTTAAATAATGGCCTGCATGAGGTTAGCTGGTTAGCTCCAACCATACACCTAATAGCTTTCTTTTGAATTTTAAAAACCCTATTCATATTACCCATGCTAGAATTACCCCATACCAAAATACCATAATGGATATGAGACAGAATGAGGCCACGATAAGCTGCCATTAGTAATTTTTTATCATTTAATCTGGCAATTTGTTTTAGTGCAAATACCCCAGATGATATTTAACTACAAACTTGATTGGTATAGAAGTCCCAAGACAAAGATCTATCTAGAGATACGCCCAGGAACTTTACTGTTTCTACATGCTCTAAACTATTATTATGAATAAATACATTCACTTTTCTACTTTCTTTAACGTTATGTTTATTTTTAAACTGCAAGTACTGACACTTTTTCCCATTAACTGTTAATAACATTTGATTCAAGAACTGTACTACGGACTCTATGTTAACATGTGTATTTACTTCAAGAGCATCTACCAGTAAACTGCTTTCTTAGGAATAGAAAATGTTATATCTGAACCATGAGAACTGCTTAAACACAATAGCACTCTTGGTCATCTGTTCAAAGAAATTCACACTTAACTCACACATGAAATCATTGTCATTTTCTAAATTGTTAAACATAATTGCATACAGTTTAACATGTTTTAGTACTATAATAATAATTCTTTATTTCTGTACATAATTTCATTTATAAATATTAGTATTAATAACAGTTTAATTTATAATAATCTTAAAATATAATACAATAAATTTTACAAAATAATAAAAAAAATATTATACAACACTCACCATATTTCTAAAAAATAAATACTATACCAATTTTTTATAACTTCTCAATACTTGACAAACGACTCACTTCATGTGATTTAAAATTAAAATTAATTTCACCCAGAAACATTAAAATCAATTTTTATATTTTCATAAAAAACAAGTGTAGTTTTATGAATAATTTAAATAAATTTATTTATTTACAATATATTTATTTAAATTTAAAATAACAAAATAACTTAATTTAAATTGAAATAATATGTGTGACATCCTTTAGCCAGCTTTTTTAATAAAAAAAAAATGTTTACAATTTGAAATTTTTACAATATTATTTTATAAAGTATCATGTAGGATCAGATGACCTTTACGCAGTGATACATAACTGACGTAACTGATATGTTGAGACATAACTACTGGAATCAAAGAAATAATCAATTTTCCAAAAAAATTTACTTGAAATTAATTTCAGTACTAATATCGGAAATGAAGACTCTGTCTGAGATAATAGAACAGAGTAACAGGGTGAATGTCATAATGTCCTACAAACATTCTTTCACATTTAAAAATATTTGGGTTAATAGCTGAAAGGATGAGGTGTAGACAGATAAGGGCGAAAACAAAAAGAAACAGGTATCTGGTTACATTTCCTGCAGGCGGGTACCTGCGTTAATCAGCGCTGGGTCATGACCATAAAAACTGCACGCAACCGCTGGTTAAATTTCCAATCGCCATGTCCAGCTAAACGGGTGATGATGACTATTTCTTATCAAATTTTTGGCTTTAAAATTAAAAAAGTAAAGTTACAAATAAATAGTTGTGCTGTAACTCATAATCGACAACTGTTATTTAAATATATTTATTTCATTTTTATTAGTATTATTTTTATGTAATTGTTGCCATCTCGAGGTATGACCTGTGTGAGATGGTAATATCATTGTTGATTTAAATTTACGCTCAGAGCGAAAAGAGACCCGCACTTTTTCCTCCACAGTTATTTTATAGTAACACTCCTGATCTCAATAAAACCAACCTACTGAGAAAAAAAATTAAGATTAAACCAAACGTAAAATTAACCACAAAATATATCAAAAATTTGCAAGGAAATTTAAGGTTAGGAAAATAATTGTATGTTACCATGTTTATGTACTTACACAGAGTAAAAATTGATCTGACAACCTGTCACAGACACAAACTAGAAAATAAACTGAATGAACAGCTCTCACTAGTTCCACCTTTGAAACAATTTTTATATAGAGCTCGAATAATCCACAAAACTAATCAAATTAAAGTTACAAAGTACAGAACTATACAAATATTAACTTGACACAAAACATGGTAAACAAGTCCGTTAATATACATGATTTGTTACACTGCCTGCGCAATTTCATCACGTTAATGCATACATATTGTATTAAAAAGTATAATGGGATTGGATAAGTCAATTTTTATTCAAAAATAATTAACGCACAAAACGATCAAATGTAACAAATAATAATAGAACCTGCAAAAACCGTTAAATAAAATATAATTTTGCTTTAAATATTCTTAAAATAGAAAACGATAGATTCTTGGATTAAAATTATGCACTGAACAAACTGGAGCTGTATTCACAGCATAACGAGCAACTTTGTACGCAATAAGCACCACCTTTTTCCATTCCATACTTCATTGTTTTCAGAATTGAATAGAATAGTTAAGCTACTATTGCCAACTTACGAAAAAATTATTTAATCCTATAATTTTTTAAGTAACAAGTTTGTTATTAAAAATAATCGATTTCAGTCGTTTGTATTTACTTTTTTCTTACTTATTTACACAAATATTCTCAAAAATTATAATGTTATTAAACGTTAAATATAAAAGTTATATTTAATCCATACTTTGTGTTCTGTATCAAAACTATTGGATATACAATGGTGGAAACTTGTTATATTTAATATTTTAGGTACAATAAAACCACAGATTATGTATAAAAATAATGTAGCTAAATTATAAGAATACCTGTTTAACAAGCTATACGTTTACCGTTAAATCTGTTATTTTCGACTCTTAACTTTTGTTTTATGTTAGATATCTTTAGAGTTATGGGAAATACAATTCTGGGACTTATTTCATTCAATTTTTCAGGTTAGAAACCACAGTTTATGTATAAAATTAACATAAGAAAAATCAAACCATAAGAAGCCATCAAGTTTGCCTCTTGTTGTGAGCCGTAAAATTTCAGTTTGGCCTCATTCTCGGAGGAAACTGGATTCCAGCGAAATATTTCGTCAGCTGTAACTAGGCGACAGAACTTTTCCGGATCTGTATTTATATAAATACATTATTAGCTAGTATTAAATAATTTCCCATAAATTGACAAATATGTATTATCAAGTTCATATAGTTAAGTAAATTTACTCAATTCTGTGTCTGAAATATTTTAAATAATCAATTATATGACACAGTTGTTTACCTAGGAAATGCGTCATTGTTTAGAACACAATACTTTACGGGAACCTAAAGGTGTTACCTTTAGGTTCCCGTAAAGTGACATTGTCAGTGAAACAGAACATATATTATGTGTACTAGTTTCGACATGTAGTCAGTGACGGGGACAACGCCCATAAAATCTACAGTTCAGCCGTTTAGTTTGCTCCTGTCAACAAACCAAAGCCAGCTACTACAGGGTGCACACTATATATAGTCCATCTATAAGAGTAGGCCTACTCCGCGGGAGGCAAGCTCCTACAGGTTGTAAACAAAAGTTTTACACTATAGTCCAGTCTCTCTTAGTTTGCTTCTAATGTAAACAAATAATGACGTCACTGAGCATGCGCATTATATAAAAATGAGTACACGGTGATTAAAAAGTAACAACAAAATACTTTTAAAAGTATTTTTATACATGAAGTGCATCATATCATGACTGATGTTTTTAGTACTTTAAGTGCTTATAATTTAAAAAATAGTTAACTTAATAGGAATACGACATCCGTAAAGTCGCGGACTCTAGCGTGCACCCTGTAGTAGGTGGCTTTTGTTTGTTGACAGTAGGAGCAAACTAACAACGGCTGAACTGTAGTTAGCGCGTATCTACCTCTCCGCCTGATAATTATCTTGCACTACGTTCCATCATTAAAATATCTACATCCAGCTAAAATAAACATTATCCTTTAACCTTTTTCAATTATATCGTTCAGATTAATTGTAATTATTGTAGTTTCTTAAAACGACTCCTTAATAAATTATTATAACCGTTACATTTAACAAAACAATTTTTGTCTACTTTTTAATGTTTACCGCTGCTATGTTTCAAAAATTCAACGCATTCACTACCACGCATGTTAACAAAACACAGCTTACAAAACTTTTCAACTTCAGTCTACGAAGAAAATCGAAACGAACCGATACAATACCAAAAGATAACTGATGAAACTAAAAATGAGTTAAACACGGGCAAGTGCAAACAGTTCTATTAAACTAATCACAGACCATTAATATTTTAATGATATGAAGTAAACATTCTGAAATGATAACGAATCACTGGAATTGTTTACTCTCCTATTATAATTTAAGCGCATTAGTCTTATATTATTACTTGTGACCAAAAATAAAACTGAGTCTTTATTAAAAACCTACTAATCGTAAATAATGATGTAATAATAGTAAATAATGTAACGAAAAATAACAATGTATGAGTTACAATAGTAAAAGTTTTAGTTATTAATGGTAAACTAATGTTAGATTTATAAAATATTTTCTAACACATGAATTGAACGTGTTTTTAATATAATATTAAGCTTAGAGCGAATTAGTGTTGTATGGAATTTTGTTTTTGATCATGCTGTGCGTATTAATACGCATGCTCACTTGTATTGCTGGTTGCCTACGTCGGAGTACTCTTAGCGTAGACAGACTATAGAGTCTGTGACTTTACGGATGTCGTATTCCTATTAAGTTAACTAAGTTTAAAATTATAAGTATATTAAAGTATAACTTATCAAAGTTAAGTAAGCGTGATCACGTGATGCGCAGTAGTTCATTTTAGGTGTTGTTGGCCTAGCTTATAGTATAATGGAGGGGGAATGTTGGGTCTCTGGCGCGCGCCCTCCCACCTAGCATACCAGTTACCACAGAACTACCTAGATACCAGTTGCTCTGTGGACTTCACACTGTTTACTTGTGTTGTGGTCTACATTTCCACAGTTTTCATAAACAGTATTTTTCAATACTCTTCGTCGTTTCTTAAACAGTATTTTTCAATACTCTTCGCCGTTTCTTAAATATTATTCGCAATGCCTCAGCCAAGATCGAACTGCAGGTTAGGATGTGGAGTGGCTTTAAAAAGTCAAACTAAATGTGTAATTATGAATGGGTACAAAAAGATTACTGAAGACAATCCAGAAATGTTACAATTAGAAATTCAAGCTCGTGTGGCCGACATTTGCGGTATTTCCGTTCATATGGTACGAAAAACTGTAACAGAAGCAAATAAATTGGGTGAAAATGAAAATTTCAATACACCGGGAAAATCTCGCAAAAGATTGAAGAAGAAAGTTAATATTGATAACTTTCAAAGATGCGCGTTGAGAAATATTGTGTACAATTTCCACATAAAACATAAATTATATAAATTCTATTTTTATAATATAATATAAATTATATTATAACATAAAAATTCATTCATACCTACTTCCCTGTTACTTTTACTTTGTTATTAGGTAAATAAAATGAAAAAAAATAAGCAAATACAAAAAAATGTAAAAATACGATAAAAAATAACAAATTGTTTACTCTCTGTTAAACGAAACAAGACTAGTCGCTGCAGATGCGCTCACGAGCGTAGTGTGTTTGTGAATGCAAGCGTGCGTACGTGAATGCGAGTGTACATGAATGTGTGAACATCACTCTGCCTCCCCACTACGGTAATTTTCTAACCACACTCTGCGCGATGACTGCGCTAACTTAACATTGATGGGTTATACTAAAAACATCAGTCATGATATGAAGAAGGCCTAACAATTTTATTTATAAAAATACTTTTAAAAGTATTTTGTATTTAAATACTTTTGAAAGTATTTTGTTGTTGCTTTTTAATCAGCGTGTACACATTTTGATTTAATGCGCATGCTCATGACGTCATTATTTGTTTACATTAGGAGCAAACTAAGATAGGCTGGACTTTAAAATATTATTCCCATTATTTCGTTAGTTCCATCCGGTTCGATTCCAGATCAAATCATGACTGATCGACTCACACAAGAACGTTTACTCTGACATGATCGTCATCAGTCGATGCTGATAAGATACATGGTAGAAGGCGTCTGCTACCGTTTAACTTTGTAAATCCTCGAGGTTCAAATCAAACCAACCTACCGGCTGATGAACTAAATACAACAACCTCAAAATGTATTTTCCATGCCCTTTAAAACAAACTCCCACTTCATCTAAAACTATTAGTTTGTATGTAATACCTAAGACCCGTTTGGATGTATAGCAGCCAAATTTACTGTTGTGCCAAACCGCCAGTCATTTTAAAAGTAAAACGCTTTCAGTCAAAACTGTCAAGACAGATAACTAGCGCTCCCTTTTACGTAACGAACGATACACTACACACAGACTTAAACGTCCCATACACACAATTTAAAAAGAAATTACCCAATAATCCAAACCAGCTCATTGTTGACCTAGACACACCAGGTTTACCAACTGCCCCTATACGAAGAAGACTGAAACGACTCTGGAGTAGGGATATCATGCGACGTCAAAATTAAAGAAAAATAAAATAAGTACAGTTGAGCCGTTCTTAGTTTGCTCCTACTGTCAACACTTCAGGGTGCACGCTAGTGTCCACCACTTTATGGATCTCGTATTCCTATTAAGTTAACTATGTTTTAAATTATAAGTACTTAAAACATCAGTCGTGATATGATTCAGGCCTAACAATTTCGTTTATGAAAATACTTTTAAAAGAGTTTTGTATTTAAATACTTTTGTAAGTATTTTGTTGCTACTTTTTACTCAGCGTGTACACATTTTTATATAATGCGAATGCTCAATGATGTCATTATTTGTTTACAGTAGGAGCAAACTAAGAAAGACTGGACTGTAAATAATTAACAAAATAATGAACTAACTTAATGATTACAGTTGGAGTAGGCCTACTATCAATGGGCAGCAGATCTCAATGTCTTAAAATTTGTCAATATTTATATCCTTTTTTTATTAAATTTGCTCGTTGTTATTTAGGTCATCAGCCGATAAGCTGGTTTGAACCTCTAGAGGCTTTACTAAGTAAAACGAGGAGTGAGGTGGTTTACCATTGCCTTCCTCACTGAGTGGAAAAGTACGCTTATCAGCATGCCGGGCCCTCTGAAAAGCACAAATTTTCCACTCTGCAAATGACACCTTCACTTCATTCATCACAGGGTCTGGCTGTATAATGAAATTCATTACTTTCAGAGGAGATAACTCTGATCAGTGTCTTTTACACCTCTACCTCTTCTGTTCTTAAATAATTCAGTAATTTAATTGGCTGACCATGCGATAAGAAACAGAACTATTTATTTTAGCCCTGCAACTAACAGATTGGGTGTAAATAATTTGACACTCCACCTGTCTGTTATGGGCAGTAAATTTGCTCGTTGTTAATAATTTTATACAGTTGCAAATAACAATATCTGGTATAGTTAAAAAGAAAAAACACTTTCATAACTCAATCCTTCATGGTACAAAACAAAAGATTAAAATTTAACATTTTTCATTGTTTTTACAACACTGTTTATTGGGTACTTTACTGGTTTTTTTTTAGGAGTAGGCCCTACGTAATTCACAATAGTTACGGTGAAATTCAGGAACACAAACACAAATCTTACCAAATTTTTTATTTACAATTCTTTCTGTAAAATATAAATGCACTAAAAGGCCTAAATGTACAAATACTTAAATAACAAGGAACAAATTGATTCTTTTTTATTTAAACTCTTATTTCTATTTCATATAATGAATTAATATAATAATTTCACTAACCTTCTTTTTAAACTGTGTCACCTTTATTTTAATTCCTACTTACACGTGTTTCGGTGGATCCACCATCATCAGAGTAAATGAAAAATTGAAACTAAAAAATTTTTTTCTCATTTATTTAAAATTTACAGAAGATGGTACATCTTCAGTCACTTGTATAAAACTGATTTAAAATTAATTTATTTTAATTTATCCCTTCTCATATTTACTGTAAATAGCAGCAGCAGTCAATATCACTTTATCATTCCTAAATTTTATCTGTTCATTCAAAATGTCCTGCTTTTGCTCTTTTAAATATTTATAAATATGGAACATCTCATATTTTTCAATTTTATTTTTATTCTTTATATTACATTATTCTATTATATTGAAATGTTCATCTATTTTACCAAATTTATGTTTTTCTTCTTTTATATGATTGGTATAGTTATATATAATGTAGTCACATTTCAGTGCTTTTTTATGTTCATTATACCTCACTTGAAAATTACGACTAGTCATACCAATGTAAAATTTTTTACAATCCTCATTACCACAATCTATTTTATTGCTTAGTGTTTTATTTATATTATTTAAAATTATATTTGTGGACAGTAGTAGTACCGTAACACGTGTAAGTAGGAATTAAAATAAAAGTGACGCAGTTTAAAAAGAAGGTTAGTGAAATTATTATATTAATTCATTATATGAAATAGAAATAATTTCAAACTGCAGGATGCATTATAAAGATTTATTTTTAAACTCTTATATTTAGTAAAACATACTTACTGGTTTTAACTTCCTATGACGCTGTGTATTGCATGAATCGAAGCTTTGTGCAGCTGCAGGAAGAAGGGGACAGATGAAGTACCAGACTACTGCTACGTCGTAACTGTACTAATCATCTCATTGCTCTTCGCTGGGCAGTAGGCTGCCTAGCAGAGGCAGATCTAGGGGGGGGCTATTGGGGCTATCGCCCCCCCCCCCCCAAAGCCCGGTTTTTTTTTTTTTTTGCTAAAAATTTTTTATAATTATTACCGATAATATAGTTTTTCAACTTTTTTTACTCGATTGAGTCAAATGGATTTTACGGATACAAACTAAAAAACTTAAGTTTCGAATTTGCTAACTTGGGTTCATTTACTCCTCTATTCAAACGAATTCTAAGATACTAAGATACTAAGATGACCGAAGATCGACTTACCGGTTTAGCTCTATTACATGTACATCGAGATATCCCTGTTGATATTGAAAATGTAATAGAAAGATTTGCAAAACAAAAAGCGAGAAGGCTTAATTTCATTGTTTAAAAAGGCTCGCTAGTGTAGTGAGGGGCAGGGGCAAAATCTGTATTAACATTTGATTTATAGGCTTTTATTGTTTCAATATTGAATAATTTAGTATTTGTTTTGCAATCTAATTCTTTAAAAATCTAAATATTTGTTAAAAAAGTAAAACTGTAAAGTGATTTTGTAAAATAAACGTGTAAAAAAATTAAAACAATAAACTAAGATTTAAAAAATACATGAAAAATTATTTCGCAGAAGTAAAAAAATTGGGGGGGGGGTGACGGGGTCAAGTCTCAATAGCCCCCCCCAAATTTGGCTTCTCGATCCGCCCTTGCTGCCTAGTGCGGTGACATACATGGGTGTTGTTTTCACTATTCGCTGTAGATGGTGACACACAATACATGTATAGTTTAGCCGTTGTTAGTTTGCTCCTACTGTCAACAAACAAAAGCCACCTACTACAGGGTGCACGCTAGAGTCCGTGACTTTACGGATGTCATATTCCTATTAAGTTAACTATTTTTTAAATCATAAGTACTTAATGTACTAAAAACATCAGTCATGATATGATGTAGCTTAACCATTTCATTTATAAAAATACTTTTAAAATTATTTTGTATTTAAATACTTTTGAAAGTATTTTGTTGTTACTTTTTAATCAGCGTGTACACATTTTGATATAATTCGCATGCTCAGTGACTTCATTATTTGTTTACATTAGGAACAAACTAAGAGAGGCTGGACTTTAGTCTGGATAGTACCCTTGACTACTACAATCATAATACAATTAAAACGTTACTACTACTAACGCAATCTCTCACAGTAGTAGTGACGTAATGCATACCTCTCAGCTGCACAAAGCTTGGGGACAGGTAGTACGTATTTTTAACACCCATATTATAATTTATTATTAAAAATATATAGTTTTTAAAAAACCACCAATAAAGCAATAAACTCTCACCAAATATGTGTATCCATGTACACCAATTACGCCGGCTGCATTGGCGTAGTTGGTAACGTACTCGCCTCTCATCAAGCGGTCTTGGGTTCGAATCCCATACAGGCACGGCATATTTTCATACGTTACAAAAATCATTTCATCCTTCATTGTCTGCATTAGCAGTAATTGCAGAATAGTCGGACGTTAAACAAAAAAAATCTGGTGTGAAACACTCACACAACTTTCTCTTGCCAGTGCAAATAATTAACAATAAACCTAACATTAGTAATAAAACATAAGAAATAAACAAAAAACTAACCTCAACAAACATAACCTAATTTTAATCATGAGTGAAAGACGCAAAATGAAAATCAACCTCAGTTTGGCTTAGAAATACGGAAAATCACTCTTTCTCTCTAAACTAGGCTCTGTAGAGAAAAAAATGCTTTAAATAAAAGTTGTAGATCTTTTAATTTTCTATAAATTTAATTATATACACTTTTGTCGTAAAATGCATACTAAGGCCGAAATGTTAAAAAAATCGATTTTTCTCACGTTTTCGTGAGAAAAAAAAACAGAAAATCGCAAATTACCGCTAAACTAAGCGTTATACAAAAAAATGTTTGAAATAAAAGTTGTAGGTTTTTAAATTCTCTACAACTTTTATTATATAAGTTTTTGCGCTAAAATTTATATTAAAGCCGTAATCTTAAAAAAACAATTTTTTTATGTGAAAACAGTCTCACCAAGAATTTCAGCAAACATGGCGCATACCCTATCTTGTAGAGCATAAAAATTGAGTAAATAAGGTGATTTTTAAAAAAAACGTAGGACCAGTTTTTGAGAAAATCACAAAAAAGTGAAAAATTACACGAATAAACTACTACTTAAGGTTGACCGATTTTGATGAAAATGTTCATGTTGGGTCCGGTAGTGGTATGTAACTTAAGTTTCAAGTTTGTACGATGTTCCGTTCTTGAGATATTCTGTTCACACACACAGACCAATCGCTAAAAACATGTTTTTTAGGTTCAAGGGGTCTGAAAACGTGTACAGTTCAGCCGTTCTTAGTTTGCTCCTACTGTCAACAAACAAAAGCCACCTACTACAGGGTGCACGCTAGAGTCTGCAACTTTACGGATGTCGTATTCCTATTAAGTTAACTATTTTTTTAAATTATAAGTACTTAAAACATGTCATGATATGATGTAGGCTTAACAATTTCATTTAAAAAACACTTTGAAAAGTATTTAAAAGTTAAATAAAAGTATTTAAAGTATTAAAATTATATTAAAAGTATTTTGTATTTAAATACTTTTGAAAGTATTTTGTTGTTACTTTTTAATCAGCGTGTACACATTTTGATATAATGGGCATGCTCAGTGACGTTATTATTTGTTTACATTAGGAGCAAACTAAAAGAGGCTGGCTGTAGATCCAGGCTGGTGAAAACTGGATTTCGAAAAAAAATCGACATGAAAACAATACTCTCCCTCTCCCTCCTATATATTCATATAGGAAAGAGAGAGTAAAAATAGATGAGACTGGCATCTAAATTCATTTGGAAACAACGGTATGCGATAATATCAAATGATGAGTTAGTTGCGTTTTCTGTCGAAATTCTTTGTTGCATATATTGCATTTATATGGTTTAATACCGCTGTGTATTAGGGAATGTATGGTTAGATATTTTTTCTGATCGAAAGACTTCGGGCAGATGTTACATTTGAACGGCTTAGAATTACTATGTATCACCAAGTGCACAGTCAGATCGCATTTCCATCTGTGAAAACAGCCTCACCAAGAATTTCAGCAAACATGGCGCCTACCCTATCTTGTAGAGAATAAAAAATTGAGTAAACCAGTCGATTTTTAAAAAAATCGTACGACCAGTTTGAGAAAATCGCAAAAAAGTGAAAAATTACACGAATAAACTACTACTTCTGGTTGACTGATTTTGATGAAAATGTTCGTGTCGGGTCCGGTAGTGGTATGTAACTTAAGATTCAAGTTCGTAAGGTGTTCTGTTCTTGAGATATTCTGTTCACATACACACACACAAACACATACACGCAGACCAATCGCCAAAAACATGTTTTTTGGGTTCAGGGGGTCTGAAAACATGCAGATCTGGTGAAAACTCGTTTTCGAAAAATCGACATGAAAACAATACTTTCCTTCCTATATATTTATATAGGCAAGAGAGAGTAAAAATAAATAGATGAGACTGGATTCTAAATTCATTTGGAAATAACGGTATGCGATAATATCAAATGATGGGTTAGTTGCGTTTTCTGTCGAAATTCTTTGTTGCATATATTGCATTTATATGGTTTAATACCGCTGTGTATCAATGAATGTATGGTTAGATATTTTTTCTGATTGAAAGACTTCGGGCAGATGTTACATTTAAACGGCTTAGAATTACTATGTATCACCAAGTGCGCGGCTACGATATTTGGACGGAGTTATACAAAAAAGAACTAACCCACATCAACATAGTTTTGAGATAATTAAGGTCAAAGTTAACACTACCAAAATAAATTTTACAGTGATTTTTTTAAATGAAATTAATCATACAGAAAGGTAAATAACTGAACTTTTTAACTGTCACTTAAGAAATTTAAAATATCTTTCAGTTTTTTCAAAAATTAAGAAAATTGTGGGTTAGTTCCTTTTTGAAAAATTAACATTGCTAATGCTTTTTATATGAAAGGAACTATTCCACAACAATGTGGTTTAGTTCCTTTTTAAAAAAGTAATATTACTAATGTTTTTTATGTGAAAGGAATTATTCCACAGCAATGTTAGTTCATTAATGAAAATTGAAAAAGAAGACAAAGTAAATCTTGAGGAATTGTTTAATAAACTAAATTACTACGTACACAAATTACGTATCAGTGAATATTTTAAAATTATTTAAAATAATTAAATATTAAGAATAATAATATTTCTATGCAAAGAAATATTATTCTTCTTCTTTAAACACAGAAGAAGAAATCACAATCACTTGTAACACACATGGCCGGTTTCACCAACCTCAGTCAAAGCATTTAACTACGGTTAAAAATTTAACAATGGTTAAATCAGTAGTAATTTGTTTCACCAATGCTAGTTATTTTTAACCACGGTCAAATCAACATTTAAATTTGACAGGCGTCAAGTGGGCAGTCAAATTATTTGATCGTGTTCAAACCAACAGCGTTCATTTTGTTTTGTTTTAATTTGTTAAAACTGTTGTTATTGAAGTGTTTAAAAATGTGATTATGTGGTTTGACAATGTAATTAATGTGAGCATTAAACTAGCATTAAATAGCATTTAGGCTTATTGTTAAACTAACAATATTTTCATAAAATACTAATTACATTTTCATTTAAAATGGATGATGGTTTTGATGTTGAAATTATGTACCTGGAAATGCTCGCAAAAATAGGACCAGAACGTTTGTTACCGGAAAGACAAGATGATTTCCATTCAATGGAAGACAGAAAATTTGTTGCAAGGTATAGGCTCTCAAAACAGGTAGTCTTGAAGAACTTGAAGGAAGGTTAGAATATCCTACTAACAGAAACAGACCACTGCAACAGCAGCTGTTGGCCCTTACATTTTACGCTACAGATTCTTTTCAAATAGTAAATGGTGACTTAATTGGCGTTTCGAAAACAACAGTGAGTTAATATATAAGAAAAGTTTCAGAGGCAATTGCTTCATCAGCTCCCAGGTACATTCAGTTTCCAGATGAGGGTGCAAAGGACAAAGTTATGCAGGACTTTTACAGAATATAAATTTTTTTTCATCCGGTTTAAAAGTAACACTCCGAACTTTTTTGTGTCTTTGATTTTCCATTTAAAAAAAACCCCAAACGATATGATATAAAACACTACTGTAGGTTATGAGTATCGCAGAATGAAAACAATAACATTATGACAAAATCTGATGTAGCCAATAGAAACTCAGTTACCACGGTAGCCAACTTCGAAAATAAGTGACTGTGGAAATTAACCGTGGTTAAATTTGACCGACGTAGTTTTGATCGAGATCAGAGTTGTTGAAACAGTTTCGAGTTTAAAGGAACGGTCATCTTTTGACCACTGTTAAATTTCATCGTGGTCATGGTATATTAGACAAATGTTGGTGAAACCGGCCAATAGAATGCTAAACAACTTGGAAACTTTGTTAGGTTATGATGAGTGGTTCTGAAATGAAGTAAACAGCTGACAATATCAGTTGTGCAAAAAAGAATCAACCCACGTTATTGTTGGTTGGTTCTGTTTTACAAATCTAAAAATATTGAATAGAAAATTGAGGGTTAGTTCAGATCATTAAATGACTAATAAAATAATAAGATATAGCTTCATAAATTTTACCCAGACATTTTTAGTACTTTTAGCTACTTTCCTATGTATAAACCTTGAATTTTCAATTTTTGTGGGTTAGTTCCTTTTTGCATAACTCCATCCATTTGATTTGCCTCCTCTTCATATTCAAGTGAAGAAGGAGGCGATAAGAACTGCCTTGAGGCTGGAGGGCAAGATCGGGGTCCCATCAGGGGAGATGGGCCACACCGAGATCTTCAAAGAGATTTGAGGGGATGGGTGTGGTAGGTGGTCCTCGGGACCGTATGAACAGAGCGTACGACTTCTCCGACACACTGAGGGTGGAAATTTTTGATCGTCAGGAGTGGGCGGAGGGACAGCCAGTGATACCGGAAGGGGCTACCGTTTGGTATACTGACGGCTCAGTGATGAGCGGAAGAGCGGGATTGGGAGCCTGGGGGGCCGGGGGAAAGATTTCCCTGGCCCTTGGGCGTAACATAACCATCTTCCAAGCTGAAATATTGGCCATTAAGGTCTGTGCAGAGAGGTGTATTGAAAGGCGCCTCAGTGGGTCGCACATTTATATTTTGTCCGATAGTCAGGCGGCCATCAAGGCTTTGAGGTCTTGTACTTTTGAGTCGCGATTGGCCTATGATTGTCGGGAAGTTTTGAATGCCGTGGCCAAGCGTAACGTGGTGACGCTGCGTTGGGTGCCGGGGCACCAGGGAGTGCCTGGAAATGAGAGAGCGGATGCCTTAGCAAAGAAAGGTGCAGCCTCTCACTTCATAGGCCCAGAGCCATTCTGTGGAATTGGTGAAGGCTATTATAGAGGTATAGTTAGGGCCTGGGAAGAGGAGGCTAAAGCCTCCTATTGGGAGAAGGTGCCAGGCTGTGAACAGGCAAAGAAATTCATTGCCTATTCCAGCAGAAAGGCTGGGATATATAATAGACTAGGAAGACAGGACTTGAGGAGGGTAGTGGGCCTGATGACTGGTCATTGTAATCTTGGGTATCATTTATCCAAGATAGGAGTTGCTGAAGAGAGCCTGTGTAGATTCTGTCATGAGGCAGAAGAGAAGGCTGAGCATATTTTATGCAGTTGCAAAGTGGTTGGCTGCAAAAGAAGAGCGCTGATGGGTAAGGAAGTGTTAACACCTTCTCAGGTAAGTGCACTAGATCCTAGGCAGATCCTGCGCTTTATCGAAAGTGTGGGTCTTGCATAAATTAGGAATAGGGGCAATCACAAAAGATCTTTTAGGTCGCGGTGAGGAGGGGCTGTAGAAGCCTGAACGCCCTGGTTGTTGTAAAGTAAGTAAGTAAAAGTGCGCGGCTAAATCGCATTTCCATCTGAAATCTTTCTGACACAACTCGCATTTGAATGGCCTAACACCGGTATGTATCGACAGATGACGCGTCAGATATTTCTGGTGTTTAAACCGCTTTTGACAGATATCGCAATTGAACGGTTGAGCGTTCGTATGCGATAACATATGAATATTCATATCGCGCTTCTGCCCGAATCCCTTACCGCAGACGTCGCATTTGAACGGTTTAACATCGCTATGCGTTAAAACGTGATTCGTTAGTTGCGATTTCTGTCGGAATTCGTTCGGGCAAATGTGACATTTAAACGGCCTGGTATCGCTGTGGATCGACATGTGGGTTGTCAGATATTTTTTCTGATTGAATCTCTTATCGCAAACATCACACTTATCACTCATCACGAATAAACTACTACTTACGGTTGACCGATTTTAATGAAAATGTTCAAGTCGGGTGCGGTAGTGGTATGTAACTTAAGTTTCAAGTTCATAAGATGTTCCGTTCTTGAAATATTCTGTTCACACACACACACACCAATTGCTAACAACATGTTTTTTTGGGTTCAGGGGGTCTGAAAACGTGTAGATCCAGTGAAAACTGGATTTTGAAAAAATTGATATGAAAACAATATTTTCCTTCCTATATATTCATATAGGCAAGAGAGAGTAAAAATAAATAGATGAGACTATATT
This sequence comes from Catonia carolina, assembly GCA_035578175.1. Classification (NCBI taxonomy): domain Eukaryota; kingdom Metazoa; phylum Arthropoda; class Insecta; order Hemiptera; family Achilidae; genus Catonia; species Catonia carolina. The sequence continues at coordinate 13,792,255 of JAQMRL010000015.1, forward strand.
CTAAATTCATTTGGAAACAACGGTATGCGATAATATCAAATGATGAGTCATGTCGGGTCCGGTAGTGGTATGTAACTTAAGTTTCAAATTCGTAAGGTGTTCCTTCTTCAGATATTCTGTTCACACACACACACACACACACAAACACAAAGACCAATCGCTAAAAACATGTTTTTGGGTTCAGGCGGTCTGAAAACGTGTAGATCCGGTGAAAACTAGATTTTGAAAAAAGTGACTGGCATCAAAAACAAAAAAACTAAAGACTGGCATCTTAATTCATTTGGAAACAACAGTATGCGATAATATCAAATGATGGGTTAGTTGCGTTTTCTGTCGAAATTCTTTGTTGCATATATTGCATTTATATGGTTTAATACCGCTATGTATTAGGGAATGTATGGTTAGATATTTTTTCTGATTGAAAGACTTCGGGCAGATGTTACATTTAAACGGCTTAGAATTACTATGTATCACCAAGTGCGCGGCTAAATCGCATTTCCATCTGAAATCTTTTTGACACAACTCGCATTTGAACGGCCTAACACCGGTATGTATCGACAGATGCCGCGTCAAATATTTCTGGTGTTTAAATCGCTTTTGACAGATATCGCAATTGAACGGTTGAGCGTTCGTATGCGATAACATATGAATATTCATATCGCGCTTCTGCCCGAATCCCTTACCGCAGACGTCGCATTTGAACGGTTTAACATCGCTGTGCGTTAAAACGTGATTTGTTAGTTGCGCTTTCTGTCGGAATTCGTTCGGGCAAATGTGACACTTAAACGGTCTAGTCACGCTGTGTATCGACATGTGGGTTGCCAGATATTTTTTCTGATTGAATCTCTTATCGCAAACATCACACTTAAATGGCTTAGAATCGCTATGCGTTAACAAGTGCTTATTTAGATTCGATCGCAGATTGAATGCCTTTTCGCAGATATCGCATTTGAATGGCTTAGCCCCACTATGTATTACCGCGTGAAGTTTCAGAGTACCGTTTTGCGTAAACACTTTTTCACAAATATCGCACTTATATGGCTTAGTAGCGCTACCACGCGATTTCTTGTCACTGGTCTGCGTCGGTAATTTCGAATCGCTACTTATCGTACTATCAGTCGTTTCACTATCGCTCTCTTTAAAATCGCTAAGATATTTATAATCACTATTAATGCACTGTTCTTCATTAGATTTATCGGGATTAGACGTACCGCCTGAATCCTGAAAAACAAAATTAATTTAATATTAAAATATATTAAAATATTTGATGTGAAACACTTACACAACTTTATCTTGCCAATGCAAATAATTAACAATAAACCTAACATTAGTTATAAAACATTAAAAATAAACAAAAAACTAACCTCAAAAAACATAACCTTATTTTAATCATGAGTGAAAGACGTTAATTGAAAATCAACCTTAATTAAAAAAAAAACCTTAAACTATAATGAACAATATAACCTAACATTAGTAACGAAACGTTAGAAATAAACAAAAAACTAACATAAAAAAAAAATCTGGTGTAAAACACTCACACGACTTTATCTTGCCAATGCAATTATAATGAACAATATAACCTAACATTAGTAATGAAACATGGAAAAAAAAAAATGTTCAGTTTTGAATAAATGATCAGCTGTTTACTCCCAACCTAAATACTAGTTAATATTGTAACAAGATCGAACAAGAGACGGGATCGTTCACGAAAGTTCCAGAATTCCATTCATAAAAATAATTAAGCAATAATAAAAATAACAACACAATAGCAGCAATAAATGACAGTTTTAACCATAAAGGGTACGCCTATTATAAAAGGGTATTTTTATGAAGTTGTTTATCAGGTTGTTTACGTTTTCTATTTACAATAGTTGACTTGTTAACAAAGGGATTTTTCTAGCATTCATTAATAAAGAGTTATTTTTGTACTTGAGTAGATTTCACTACTTTGTTCTGGAACAATCTTTATGAATGAGTAGGTATAAAAAGAGACCCCCCCCCCCCCCCGAGTGCGGTCAGTCAGTAATCGTTTGATCTTTGACGAATGTCCATCGGACGTAGGTAGGCGCGTACCGAACATTGCGTCAGTCGACGATTGTAACACTGTCTGTGAGTCTATTGTGTAAAGCCTTTTGTGAGTGTATTATAAAGTTAATGTGAATTCAATTTCTATGTTTTGTATGTCTGTGTAAGCTATAAAAGTGATTGTAAGTTATTTATTGTTTATTGAAATATATATTTTCTAACCACCAGAATACGGTAACATAAAACACTTACCAATGTTTATAGCGCTTTCGTGTATCTTGTACACATCTTCAGTAAATTAACATTTATTACAAGTCAAAATTTAAAACTTCCTGCTCCTACCATGGTAGATAAGGAATAGTCGATTCTTATATTTAAAACAGTCTTGCCAACTTAATCAGTTGATTGTCGTATTCAATTTGTGTATTCATTAATTTCTCCCTGCTATTGTATTTATAAATATAATATTTTTCCAGAATTTCAATTTCATTTTGTTTGTTATTTATTTCTAATATTTCTAGATTATTTTTTATATTTTTGGTGGTTAGAAAATATATATTTCAATTTTAAATAATATGGCTGTTTAAAAATCCTACATAGGATGTTTAATAAAATAATTATTGTTTATTATCTAGTTTAAGTGAATTATTAAATCATTTATTGTGTTATTTAATTATAATTAGTTTAATCATTTATTTTGTAATCTTTTAGTCTAATAAATATTTGTAATTTGTAAACTTTAGCGTATTAATTATTTAATAACCTAGATCCCGAAACGGACCTTAGCAATAAGTGTCACAATATTTTATGCAGTTAAGAATGTGCGTTTTATGTGCGTCTGTTTTGATTTTAAATAAAGCGAAATTTCAATATCTATTATTCATTTTTTCCTGAGTAATTCACATGAATCTTTTCAGAATTAAATTTTCTAAAAATTTTTTTAAGAAAAAATACACTTTATGGAAGTAATCTTACGTTAAACACAAAATATGTTACTTCTTTGAACCAATTCTTGCGTTTTATGTAAGATTTTTCTGAAAGTATTGCATTTACAGCTCTGGAACCAATTTTATTTAATTTTTCAGATTAAAAAACAAAAGAAACAATCGTATTTGTATCTTTGTAACTACCTTTAACATTTTTATACGGCCTTATTTCACCAAGGGTACAGAGTTCTAGGTGAAATTTTTCGCTAGCCGTAACTCGCTAACTAAGCGTTTTCAGGCATATGTTTATATGAACTTTTTTTCTTATTTTTGGCTATAGAATGAGATCCCAAGAGATTGCCGTATAGTTTTGAATCACCCAGTATATATTCATATAGGGCAAGAGAAAGTAAAAATATTGTACCTTTTCAGTTTCTGCCAAGAAATGAGTTGGCACGCTACTATGTTCAACTGAACTCAATTCGTCATCTTCTGGAGATATTTCCTAAAACATGTAAACATGAGCATCAATAAAAATCTTTAACACATTCTCTTGCGATGTACATTCTTCAAAATACTAAAATAATATTAAGTTAAGAACTTTGAAAGAAATCCACAGCACAAAAAGCAAAAAGGGTGCTACTACAGTACGTGGCCTACCTCATTCTATTAAGTGAAATTTGTATTTCTTGATGTGGTACCACTGTTCACAGACACTTTTCGAGCATAAATATTCACATATTTTGCAGGTTATAAGAACTACATTAGGTTACGGTTGTGAACAATAGGTTTTAAAAAATATTTATAGTCCAGCCTCTCTTAGTTTGCTCCTAATGTAAACACAAATAATGACGTCACTGAGCATGCACATTATATCAAAACGTGTACATGCTGATTACAAAGTAACAACAAAATACTTTCAAAAGTATTCTTAACAAAATTCTGTTATGAAACTTTTGTTATTTATTTTTGAAATAACCTTTTATCCATCATCAAGAGTGTACGATACAGATTTTTAGAGGACGAAGGTGTCAAATGCATAAGAAAAATTAGAAAAAAATTAATGTTCAAATAAATATTAATTGCATAAAGAGGTAGGTAACATGTAGTTACCAAAATGAAAGAAATTAGTCAACTCATAAAAAGATGGGAGCTTTAGAATTTTGATTTCATTTTTCTCAGAACTATATTTTTGTTACATAACACCTTCTTCCACTAAGTTCTTCAATTGTATAATATTATATCGCTGGTTTATTACCACTTTCACAAACTCAAAATCGTATGCGGCTGGATTTGACTCGGAGGCTTCTTCAACAGTGTCCACGTCCTCAAGCTCAACTTTAAATTCCTGTTGGGAACGAGAAACAAACAAATTAGGTGGAATTCAGAAAATAATACAGGGTGATTCACGAAGATATACAGAAATTTTTGGAGCTCATTGTACTTGTAAAAATAATGAAAAAAGTTTATATAAACATGTGTCCAGAAATGCTTTGTTTCCGAGTTACGGCTAGCAAAAAATTCGCCCGGATTTCAGCTCACCAGGTGAAATGAGGTCTTCCTGAAATTCTGGTAAGGTAGATTAAGGGGCGAATTCAATCATTTCTTATGGTTTTTGATCTGATAAATTGAATAAAACAGGTCCCAGAACTGTAAGTTAAATAGTTTTTAAGAAAAGCAGTGTCAAATGAAAAAAATGGAGTGAAAAACACATTTTTTCATCTTTGGGCAAGAATAACTTTGTTATTTCACCAAGAAACAGTTAAAATTTTTGAATAAACATGTAGGAAATTTTATTCTGAACAAACCGGTGTATATAAAGTACACAGAAAGCGAACAGATGTTTGATTAAATTAATTTTTATTCATAACAGTACAAAATAAAATTAACTGGAAAAACAGAGATGAACAAATGTGTTTTTTTCACTCCATTTTTTTTGCATTTGACACTGGTTTTCTTAAAAACTATTTAACTTACAGTTCTGGGACCTGTTTTATTCAATTTATCAGATCAAAAACCATAAGAAATGATTGAATTCGCCCCTTAATCTACCTTACCAGAATTTCAGGAAGACCTCATTTCACCTGATGAGCTGAAATCCGGGCGAAATCTTTCGCTAGCCGTAACTCGGTAACAAAGCATTTCCGGACCCATGTTTATTTAAACTTTTTTCATTATTTTTACATGTACAATGAGCTCCTTAAGTTTCTGCATATCTTCGTGTATCACCCTGTATAAATTGTAACTGTAAAGAATTCATCTAGATATAGAACTGAACTTGTGGGCTGTCGGTAAAGCTTAAAATATGAAATCTTAAAAGCTCTTATGTTTTACAGATTTTCAAGAAAAACAAAACAGAAAATCACTAATTACCGCTAAATTAACGTTACACAAAAAAATGTTTGTAATAAAAGTTTTTAATTTATAATACACATTTTTGCACTAAAATGCATATTTAAGTCGCAATCTTAAAAAAACAATTTTTTTAAAAGAAAACAGCCTCACCAAAAATTTCAGCAGACATGGCGCCCACCCTACCTTATAGAGCATAAAAATCGTAGTAAATTAGGTGATTTTTAAAAAAAATCATAGTCGTTTTTGAGAAAATTGTAAAAAACTGAAAAATGACGCGAACAAACTACTACTTCCACTTGACCGATTTTCATGAAAATGCTCGTATCAGGTTTTCTAGTGGTATCTAACTTAAGTTCAAGTTTCAACTTCATACGATGTTCTGTTCTTGAGATATTTTGTACACACACACCAATCGCTAAAAACATGTATTTTGGGTTCAGGGGGACTGAAAATACTTATACCCGATGAAAACTCGATTTCAAAAAATCAACGTGAAAACATTACTTTCCTTCCTATATAATCATATTAGACAATAGAATTTTTTTTTTTTTTGGGGGGGTTTTACGTCAGACTGTTCTGCAATTACTGCTAATGCAGACGGTGAAGGATGAAATGACTTTTTACTTTCTCTTGCCTATATGAATATATAGGAAGGAAAGTATTGTTTTCATGTCGATTTTTCGAAATCGAGTTTTCACCGGATCTATACGTTTTCAGACCCCCTGAACCCAAAAAACATGTTTTTAGCGATTGGTCTGTGTGTGTGTGTGTGAACAGAATATCTCAAGAACGGAACATCGTACGAACTTGAAACTTGAAACTTAAGTTACATACCACTACCGGACGCGACACGAACATTTTCATCAAAATCGGTCAACCGGAAGTAGTAGTTTATTCGTATAATTTTTCAGTTTTTTGCGATTTTCTCAAAAACTGGTCCTACGATTTTTTTTAAAATCGCCTATTTTACTCAATTTTTTATTCTCTACAAGATAGGGTAGGCGCCATGTTTGCTGAAATTCTCGGTGAGGCTGTTTTCACGTAAAAACGTTGTTTTTTTAAGATTACGGCTTTAATATAAATTTTAGCGCAAAAACTTATATAATAAAAGTTGTAGAGAATTTAAAAACCTACAACTTTTGTTTCAAACATTTTTTTGTATAACGCTTAGTTTAGCGGTAATTTGTGATTTTCTGTTTTTTTTCTCACGATAACGTGAGAAAAATCTATTTTTTTAACATTTCGGTCTTAGTATGCATTTTACGACAAAAGTGTATATAATTAAATTTATAGAAAATTAAAAGATCTACAACTTTTATTTAGAGCATTTTTCTCTACAGAGCCTAGTTTAGCGTGAAAGCGTGATTTTCCGTATTTTTAACCCAAACTGAGTTCGATTGTCATTTTGCGTCATTCACTCATGATTAAAATAAGGTTATGTTTTTGAGGTTAGTTTTTGTTCATTTCTAATGTTTTAATACTAATGTTAGGTTTATTGTTAATTATTTGCATTGGCAAGAGAAAGTTGTGTGAGTATTTCACACCAGATTTTTTTTATAACGTATGAAAATACGCCATGCGTGAATGGGATTCGAAACTCATTAAGACAACTCGAATCCATAAGACAATAGAAAGTAACAAAATACGTTACTACAGTTATCGTTCATAAAATAACCAAACTAATTACCTTATCGTCTATTCTTTAGTGTAGCATAAAAGTAGAATAAATCAGCAGAAATCAAAATGGTGTCCACATAATGGAAGTGCCAAATTTTGTTATTTACACAAAGTAAATAGATAAATAATATACAGGTGATTCACGAAGATGTGCAGAAACTTTAGGAGCCCATTGTACATGTAAAAATAATGAAAGAAATTTATATAAACATGCGTCCGGAAATGCTTCGTTTCCGAGTTACGGCTAGCAAAAGTTTCGCCCGGATTTCAGCTCACAGGTGAAATAAGATCTTCCTGGAATTCTGGTAAGGTAGATTAAGGGGCGAATTCAATTATTTCTTATGGTTTTAGATCTGATAAATTGAATAAAACAGGTCCCAGAACTGTAAGTCAAATATTTTTTATGAAAACCAGTGTCAAATGCAAAAAATGGAGTGAAAAACACATTTTTTCATCTTTGGGCAAGAATAACTTTGTTATTTCACCAAGAAACAGTTAAAATTTTTGAAAAAATCATGTAGAAAAATTTTATTCTGAACAAACCGGTGTAAATAAAGTACACAGAAAGCAAATAGATGTTTCATTAAATGAAGTTTTATTCATAACAGTACAAAATAAAATTAACCGGAAAAACAGAGATGAACAAATGTGTTTTTTCACTCCATTTTTTTGCATTTGACACTGGTTTTCTCAAAAACTATTTAACTTACAGCTCTGGGACCTGTTTTATTCAATTTATCAGGTCAAAAACCATAAGAAACGATTGAATTCGCCCCTTAATCTACCTTACCAGAATTTCAGGAAGACCTCATTTCACCTGGTGAGCTGAAATCCGGGCGAAATCTTTCGCTAGCTGTAACTCGGTAACGAAGCATTTCCGGACCCATGTTTATATAACCTTTTTTCATTATTTTTACATGTACAATGGGCTCCCAAAACTTCTGCATATCTTCGTGAATCACCCTGTATAAAATCTAAACATAACCTTACTCTATATGTAAAAATCATAACCTTAACAGGTTAGCTTCTAAAATATCCACTTAAGTCCAGCCTTTCTAAGTTTGCTCCTAATGTAAACAAATAATGTCACTGAGCATGCGCATTACATAAAAATGTGTACACTCTGATTAAAAAGTAACAACAAAATACTTTTAAAAGTATTTTTATAAATGAAATTGTTAGGCCTACATCATGTCATGACTGATGTTTAAAGTAATTTAAGTACTTATAAATTCAAAACTTAGTTTACTTATTCAAAAATAAATCTTTATAATGCATCCTGCAGTTTGAAATATTTCTATTTCATATAATGAATTAATATAATAATTTCACTAACCTTCTTTTTAAACTGCGTCACCTTTATTTCAATTTTTACTTACACGTGTTTCGGTGGATCCACCATCATCAGAGTAAATGAAAAATATAAACTAAAAATTTTTTTCATTTATTCAAAATTTACAGAAGATGATACATCTTCAGTCACTTGTATAAAAAGTGTTTTATACAAGTGACTGAAGATGTATCATCTTCTGTAAATTTTGAATAAATGAAAAAAAATTTTAGTTTCTATTTTTCATTTACTCTGATGATGGTGGATCCACCGAAACACGTGTAAGTAAAAATTGAAATAAAGGTGACGCAGTTTAAAAAGAAGGTTAGTGAAATTATTATATTAGTTTACTTAATAGGAATACGACATCCATAAAGTCGTGGACCCTAGCATACACCCTGTAGAAGCTAGCTTTGGTTTGTTTCTGCTTAAGATGTTTCTGTAATTTAAACTAAATCATTAAATGATATAATATAGACACCTAGGAACATGTTGAGATTGTTTATTACTTACTCTAGATAATATCCCCATAACAGGCAGGTGGAGTGTTAAATTATTTGCACTCGATCTGCTAGTTCCACAGCTACAAAAAATAATTCTGTTTCTCATCACACACTTATATGACTGAAGCATTTAACAACAGAAAGGTACAGGTGTGAAAGACACAAGTTACATTTATCTCTTCTAAGAGTAATGAAAATCATCATTCAACAGCCAAACTCTGAATGAAGTAAAGGCGTTGTATGCAGGGTGGAAAGTAGATGCTTTTCACAGGATCTGGCGTGGTAATAAGCATACTTTTCCACTCAGTGCGGAAAGCATGGTTAACCACCTCATTCTTTGCTTTACTTAGTAAAGCCTCTAGGTTCAAACAAGCCTTTTCATTGATGACCTAAACCAGGGGTTCTCAACCTGGGGGGCGCCCCCCCCCCTGGGGAGGCGTAGAAGATTTTCAAGGGAGGCGTCATCGTATTAGAATAGAAAAAAAGCTATGATTAACCCAGGTTAGTTCCTGCGTTTATATTTCAAACACCATTATTTTATTGTACAACACTCAATGTTATAGTTTGAAGATTTCGTAAACAATTATATTTTAAGTTTTTTGGTTCTGTGATTTGACTGTATGTTCAAAAATGTATTGAAGGTAGTATTAAACATTTTGTAAAAAGTTATCAAATATTTAATTGTATTACCTGCAAGTCTAACCTTTATCCCGCCCCTAAACTCGCTATAGTTACAGATTGAAATTCCACTAAGTAGGCCTACTTGTGTTGACCATATAAGGGGGTAATAGTACAGGGGAGGCATGACAAAAAGTCACGTCTACTAAGGGAGGCACAGAGCCTAAAAGGTTGTGAACCCCTGGCCTAAACAATAATGGTTGTATATCGTGGACAATTCGAATTGGCACAAGGAGCTTCGGTGTTTATCTACTCCACTCTTCGCCCCTCAACATGCAAAGATGGTACAGTCACAATTGTATACAATCACTACTGTAGTGAGCAACTCACGCACGTCACTACGCTTTGTTTTCACTGTTGTTATTAATAATCAATCAGACATAATGATGTGATTAATTTGTTTTTATACATGAATTTCTGTTCATTATAATACATTCAGACCAATTTATTTAGTTAATTGTGTGTCTGTAGAGAATAGTTTAGTGAGTTTTTGCCGTTTAGTTCTTGTAATTTATAATTTAAATTTTACTAGAATAAATTAAATACCTGCCCATAACAGACAGGTAGAGTGTCAAATTATTTACACTCAATCTGTTAGTTGCAGGGCTAAAATAAATAGTTCTGTTTCTTGTCACATGGTCAGCCAATTAAATGACTGAATCATTTAAGAACAGAAGAGGTAGAGGTGTAAAAGACACTAATCAGAGTTATCTCCTCTGAAAGTAATGAATTTCATTATACAGCCAGACCCTGTGGTGAATGAAGTGAAGGTGTCATTTGCAGAGTGGAAAATATGTGCTTTTCAGAGGGCCCGGCATGCTGGTAAGTGTACTTTTCCATTCAGTGAGGAAGGCTACGGTAAACCACCTCACTCCTCGATTTACTTAGTAAAACCTCTACAGGTTCAAACCAGCCTTTCGGCTGATGACCTAAACAACAACAACAAATTAAATACATATTTTAAAATGAAATAATTATTTGTATGTTTGTACATTGAAATAAGGTTGTAGGCATTTGCGTACATTAATATTTGTAGACCTTGTTGAAAGAATAGGTTATGGATATAGTTTATGCGGAACTGTGTGTACATGTAGAGCAAGAGTTGTGCCAGTTTGAATTGTCCACGGTATACTGGTCGAGCAAGACTCAAGCTTAAAGTCTCAAAGTCAGAATGAAAACAAAATTTCAAATAATGAATTACTAGACACTGTTTCAGTTCAAACTGTTTAACAATCTGAGTTAGGTACTGTACCATCAACATTCAAACTAGGGTGACTATTAAAAATATATTAGAAACTTGTAAATTGATAATAACTTACAATTTTTGGTTCAAGAATAACCTTAGTTTCCTCTTTTATCTCAAACTTTTCAACATCCATGATTGTAAAGAAAATTTGTCCCAACTAGGTTTTGACGAAATTATTCAGTTCAATATCATAACATTTTCACAAACTGCAAAATTAAAAAAAATATATGCTTAACAGAGTTTAATAAAAACTGGAAAAACATTTTGATGTTACAGAAAAACTTTTCAATGAGAAATAATTCCTTTTCAGATGTCGAAAATGTTATGTTCAAAATTCGTACTTTAACACAGACGTTGAAATGTCACTGTTATTTTATAATTTGTCAAACACAATCATATAATTTTCCCAGACAAAGTTAACCTGGAGAAATAATTACAAAATAAAGAACACGACTGGAAATATTCTGAGTTTCATAGTGCCACTACTGACCCAATTAGTAAATAACCAACGTAACCGAGAAACAAAAATAAAAGTTCTTGCCCGAATCAACTTTGAAGCAAAATTATATCAAAAATTTGCTAAAGCAATTTAATAAATATGTGTTCTCATGTTTATCTGTTTAAGTAAAAGATAGCGTTCTGGCAACCTGTTACATACACGAACCAAAAAGTAAACAGAATGTACACAGCTCTTACTAGTTCTGATAAAGCCACCGTTGAAATATTAAACTGGATTTAAAATCGTGAAGATTTCGAACAATCCACAGAACTATTCAAACCACGATAACCTTAATATTATTAACATTGCTTTATTTCCATGTAGCAATCGTTGACCTTATTCCAGGATATACTATCTTGTCAAAATAAACGAATGGGTCTGGATTTTAAAGTTGCCAACTACTCACACCAGGGAGTACTACAATTAATTCGCTTTAATCACAAAATTAAAAAAATTAAGTTCAAAGTTAGCTGTAATTTAATTTAGGTATTGTGTGGCATTAAAACTATTAATTAAATATTTGTGATCAAAAAACAAATAACGCCGACAGCGGATCACACTACTGTGATTATAAGAAAAAATATATAATATAGCCTGTTAAATATTGATAGTGACGTCATCAAAAGTAGCCTGAAAACGACCGTGAAACTACGTATAACAATATCGCTACAAATTCCTTACTGATATTTTTATGAAACGCTACCTGTCTGATCCAACGTCAAAATGAATAAGAATTGGTACTTATAGCAGGATAATTTCCATGCCTCTCATTAGTGAAACATCTCAAGCCAAGGCAATTCTTTTCTAACCGAATTGCAGTTATACCGACCCGAGCATAATTTTTTTTGCATCCAGGAGACTCCAAAGGAAGTATAGGACATGTTTGTCAAGATTTTTTTTTCATTTTTAAAAAAGCTATTTTTTTTTTTTTTAAAAAAGTGCTATTTTGGCTCCACATAAAGAGGGTAATGATTTCTGAACTGAATCATGCATGTTTTCAACAACAGTAGATAAACTATGATTTCCTACGTTTATTTACTCGTCTAGTCACTATATAAGCTGCACTGATTCCTCATAACAAAATAATATCAATCAAAAAGAAAAATAGATGGTACCCTGGGTGGTGGCATACATGGATAAAGCTTCCGAATTCCGCAATTCATCTAGCTGAAGTAAACATTGCCCATTTTACTTCTATTACAGATCAGTTATTATGTCCCTGAACCCTTAAGGTCTTGTCAAACAGAATGCGGACTGACCGCTTCTTGTCTGCGCGGACCCCGTGTTAGACATTGTTGCATAATCCTACAGTTGAGCCGTTCTTAGTTTGCTCCTACTGTCAACAAACCAAAACAAGCTACTACAGGGTGCATGCTAAAGTCCACGACTTCATGGATGTCGGATTCCTATTAAGTTAACTATCTTTCAAATTATAAGTACTTAAATTACTTAAAACATCAGTCATGATATGATGTAGGCCTAACAATTTCATTTAGAAAAATAATTTAAAAGTGTTTTGTATTTAAATACTTTTCGAAAGTATTTTTTTGATACTTTTTAATCAGCGTGTACTCAATTTTATATAATGCGCATGCTGAGTGACGGCATTATTTGTTTACATTAGGAGCAAACTAAGAAAGGCTGGACTGTAGTCAAATAGAGAGCGGCCTATGCCGCGTATAACAATCTATTCCGCGGCGGACTGTTGGAAGGTTGTATTTTTCTACAGAGTCCGCGACGGACAGGATGGCCGATGAAAAGGAAAAATTAATTGAACTTGTTAGGGAGCACCCACATTTATATGATGTGCAAGGTAATGATTACAGTCCAGCCTCTCTTAGTTTGCTCCTAATGTAAACAAATAATGACATCACTGAGCATGCGCATTATATATCAAAATGTGTACACGCTGATTAAAAAGTAACAACAAAATACTTTTAAAAGTATTTTTCTAAATGAAATTGTTAAGCCTACATCATTATCATGACTGATATTTTTAGTACTTTAAGTAGGTACTGATAATTTAAAAAAATAGTTAACTTAATAGGAATACAACATCCGTAAAGTCACAGACTCTAGCGTGCACCCTGTAGTAGGTGGCTTTTGTTTGTTGACAGTAGGAGCAAACTAAGAACAGCTGAACTGTATAAAAACTTGGTTAAGAAAGCACAATTACGGAGAGAAATAGCTGAATAACTTCCAACAAACCAGTTATACAAAACACAAATTTTATTATTTTTTTGTTATTACAGTATTTATAACAAAAAATTAGTTTTACGTTTTTACTTTCAAAGTGATTGGCAGCATAACTGTACATTGAAAGTGTATCGATCTATAATTAATCATTGACTTATTAATTATTAACACGTTGACTGCTACGTGACCCAAATATGTGTCACAGTTGTCTTTGAAAATGGGCCACGTGCATCAAAAATGAGTCACAGTACATGAATTATTTTTGAGTCGTGTAATGTGGTTTGATGAAAACGTAAAACTAGAGACCTTTATAGGGAGCCAGATGTGGTGTGTGAGTTCAAGTGTAGAAGAATTAGATGGGCTGGGCATGTTTTGAGAAGGAAAGAGGACAGTAATCTTAACCAAGTGTTAAGAAGAAATCCTGAAGGACGACGACCGAGAGGAAGACCACGACGTAAATGGTGGAGTCAAGTGAGGGTCGATATGGAGAGAATTGGAGCGACCGAGGAAGACGCAGGGCATCGAGAGAAGTGGAGGGGATGTGTTGGTGCGGCTAAATATCTACTTAGATATGTGTGACCATGGCAGTAAGTAAGTAAGTAATGTGGTTTGAAAAGCTACGGCTTCAGAGTGACATTGTACACTTAAACTTTTCAAATAGTTGGCCTTTTTTAAATAATAGGATATAGCGTATGTGGGTAGTTTTCCTTGTTGTTCTGTACTAGAATGCTGCTATTATTTGTAATTTTATTATTTCTTTTGCTTATTTTGGTTGATTGAAATTGTCTAAAACTTTGTAACTTTGTAACAGTTGTTTCTTACATTTTTTATTGTGACACAAAAAGGGATCACATGGCTCTGAAATGTAGAATCATTCCATCAGGCCATGTTACCCAAAAGTTTATCACAACTTTATTTTACAAAAAAAGTAGTTGTTATTAAATAAATTAAATATAGTAAGATGGAAAATGAATAAAATGTGAAAAAAGTACGATGGCCTAGCTGTAAGTGTCACAAAATTTAGTGTGGCAGCAAACGTGTTAACATTATTCATTGACTCGAATAGTTGAAGTAATTAACAAATTGGTCTCGTACAAGAATGTCTGTTCCTGGTAGTGACTTTTGAGGCAGTATAATTTTGTTATTTACGAACTCACGATAGAAAACGGAATTTTCGAAGATACTGCTATCATTATGCCACCCACATCTACCTGTATCAACAATAATGAAATTATGATTGGGATAAACGAAAATACATGAAAAATTGGTCTTTGAATATAGTAAATGATATAGGTTTGTAGGGAATTTTTTAAAGTTTATGTTGGTACAACTGTTGCTAGCATTTTGTTGTTGGCTGCTGTTACAACGACCAGTCAAGCAAAATGGCCGCTACTCAAGTGGAGAAAGCTTATTGTGTTTTTGAATTAGCCACAACAAACTCGGTTACAGTTGTGCAACGTCATTTCAGAACAAGATATGGTAAACCACCACCAACAAGGCAATCAATCAGTGACTGGTATAAACATTTTGAAAAACAGTGGATGTCTGTGTAAAAGGAAGAGTACTGGAAGACCTTCTGTGATGTTTATGTACAAAGTCCAGGAAAATCAACTAGATCAGCAAGTTTAGAATTGCAAATTCCTCAACCGACTGTGTGGAAAATTCTGCGGAAACGTTTGAAAATGACACCTTATTAATTGCAGTTAGTACAAGGCGTGTTCAGAAAGTAAGTACCGTTTTTAAAAAAAACAAGTAAAACAATTTTTTCAACACAATTTTATTTCTACATGAAAGCCCAAACCTTAAACTATTTTTCGACATAGTTTCCACCGATGTTCTAACACTTGTCATAGCGGGTGATCAATTTGTCTATACCCTCTTCGTAGAAGGTTCCCACCAACGAATGTAGTCACAACTCCACGGCAGTTTTCACTTCATCATCGGTTTTAAAGCATTGGCTGCCTAGCTCGTGCTTCATGTGCAGGAACAAGTAAGTGGTAGTCAGACGGTGCCAAGTCTGGGCTTTAGGGCGGGTAATCGAACTGCTCCCAACGAAATTGTCGAACCAATGTTTGAGTGTCACCAGTGGTATGGGGCCGAGCATTGTCATGGAGCAACAAAATTCCGTTACTGAGCATTCCTCTCCGTTTGTTTTGAATTGCCCACCTTAGTTTTCTTAAGGTTTCGCAATACCTTGCCGCATTAATGGTTTCACCTCTTGGGAGAAAGTCAATCAGCAAAACACCTTTCCGATCCCAAAAGACAGTGCACATGATTTTTTGTGCAGACATTGTCGTCTTGAATTTTTGTTTCTTTGGGGATTGCGTGTGTCGCCACTCCATTGAATGCTGTTTAGATTCCGGTGTGACATGATGAACCCAAGTTTCATCACCTGTCACAATTTTGTTTAAAAAATCCTCACCATCATCACTTTACCGTGTGACAAAAGTCAAAGCACTTCCGAGTCTCTTGGGTTTGTGTATGTCAGTGATCATTTTTGGAACCCATCGAGAACACAGCTTGCGATAACCTAAGCGGTCCGCAACAATTTAGTGCAAAAGAGTGCGTGAAATTTGTTAGATATAGTCAGATAGCGTTGTCATAGTGAAACATCAGTTCTCTTGGATTTTTTCGTCAACTGCCCTTACCAGATCATCGGTGACGAGAGAAGGCCGACCGCTCCGGTTCTCATCATGCACATTTGTTCGACCACCATTGAACATTGTAACCCACTCTCTCACCATTCCTTCACTCATCACGTCTTCCCCGTAAACATCTCGAAGTTGACGATAAATTTCAGCCGGTTTCACATTCCTTGCGTTCAAAAATCTTATTACAGAATGAATCTTACAATCGGCGGGATAACTAATTGTCTTAAACATTTTAAATGTTTAGAGAAAACTGAAAACACAACGTAGAACAACTACAATGGCGTGAGTCGATAGCCAGTGAACAAGGACGACTAGTGTGCATGCGCGGAAGACCGATTGCAGCGCTATGGCGGCAGTAGAATGAAACGGTACTTACTTTCTGAACACGCCTCATACAAAGTTTAAATACCAGTGATAAAGTCGTACATAAAAATTTTTGTCTGGAGATGCAACATTGTGTTGAAAATGACGACGCATTCTTTAATCGCCTAATTTTCAGTGATGAATGTAATTTTCACATTAGTGGAAAAGTTAATAGACATAATGTTAGAATATGGGGCTCAGAAAACCCAAAAATAACTTTATAGCATACACACGATTCTCCTAAAGTAAACGTCTTTTGCGCATTATCTCGTGAAAAGGTTTACGGGCCGTTCTTCTTTTACGAAGTGTCAGTAACCGGAGTAATTTATCTGGACATGTTAAATGAATGGTTAATGCCTCAACACCAGGAAGATAGTGATAACTTCATTTTTGTACAAGATGGAGCTCCGCCTCACACGCACTTACAGGTCAGAAATTATCTTGATGAACTTCTTCCTAGACGATGGATCGGCCATGCAAGTGAGGAAAACATTGTGTTTACACCGTGGCCACCTCGTAGTCCAGACTTAACGCCCTAAGACTTTTTCTTATGGGGTTATGTAAGAGACAAAGTTTTTGTACCACCGCTTCCAGTAAATATCGATGATCTAAAACAACTTATCGCAAATGCTCTTACCACAGTTGACCGTCATATGCTTAATTGTGTGTGGGAAGAATTCGACTACCGTGTTAATATCTGTCATGTTACAAATGGTGCACACATTGAACATCTGTAAATATTTTCAATACAAACTTAATGAATTCTTCTAATGGGTGTTTTTTTTACAGGTATAGAACTTTAAAATGAAATAAAACAGAATAATTGAACAATTGACGTGGAATTGGTTTTATTTTAAAGATAATTATTTGCCATTTTTATTTAAAAATAATTTCCGGCATGTGGCCGCCACGGCTGGCTCAGACGTGGTCCAATCGAGACGTCCAATTTGTGACCACTTTTTGCAGCATTTGGGGCTGTATATTGGTAATAACGCGGCGAATGTTGTCTTCCAAGTCGTCAATTGTCTGTGGCTTATTGACATAGACTAGCCACTTCACATACCCCCACAGAAAACAGTCCAGCAATGTTAGATCGCACAACCTTGGAGGCCAATTTACAGGTCCAGAACGTGAAATTATGCGTTCACCAAACATTTCCTTCAGTAAATCGATTGTGGCACGCGCTGTGTGACATGTTGCACCATCTTGTTGAAACGACAGCTCTCCAACATTAAGGCGATTCAATTCAGGAACAAAAAAGTCATTGATCATGGCTCTGTAGCGGTCACCATACGCTGTAACATTCTGCCCGGCATCATTTTTGAAGAAGTAAGGACCAATTACTCCACCAGCCATTATTCACGTAGCCATTCAACCAAAAATGGGCTTCATCACTGAACAAAGATTTCATGTGAAAATCAGGATCAACAGCGATGAGTTTCACGAACCGAACCATGATTTTCAAAATAAATCGGCACAATTTGCAAGCGTTGTTCAGGCATCAGTCTATTCATTATAAGTAATTACCTTAACTTTTCAAAAATAAATTTTCAAAAATTTTCAATTTGCAAGCATTGTTCAGGTGTCAGTCTATTCATTATAAGTAATTACCTTGAATTTTCAAAAATAAATTTTCTATAAGCTATCAAAATTGTGTATTTCATTTATAATCACCCTGTATAATGGGCTGGACAATAACAGTGTTTTTTAATAAAAGGATATAAAATCCTTTTATCGAGCAAGCTTTTATTATTTTTAGTAACACGCTATCAAAAAATAGCTTTATTTCTCATCACTACTATGTAACAACATGTGCTTACATAGAAGAGATCTTTTTCTAAATTCATTTTTACACAGATTGCATTTAAACGGTTTAGTACCGTTATGTGTTAACAAGTGGGCATTGAGATAAGATTTTAGAGCGAACGCCTTTTGGCAGATATCACATTTATACGGCTTAGTATCGCTATGAATTAACAAATGCGAGTTCAGATAAGATTTTAGAGCGAATTCTTTTTGGCAAATATCGCACTTGAATTGTTTACTATTGCTATGTGTTAACAAATGCGTGTTCAAATACGTTTTGTGACTAAATCTACTTTGACATATATTACATTTAAGTGGTTTATCACCGGTGTGCGATACCATGTGCCTGGTCAAATCCTGTTTTCTACTGAATCCCTTTTCGCATTTATCGCATATAAACGGTTTAACACCGCTATGTAATCGCATATGCTTGGTCACATCATTTTTCCACTTGAATCCCTTCTGACACAAATTACACTTAAATGGCTTAGCGTTCGTATGTACCGGCATGTGAAGTTGTAATTCGCGGTTCGTAACGAATCCTTTCTGGCAGAAATCGCATTTAAACGGCACAACGCCCGTATGCATCGACATGTGAAGTATTAATTCGCGGTTCGTAGCGAATCCTTTTTGGCAAACGCTACACTCAAACGGTTTAACATCGCTGTGCGATAAAATGTGCCTGGTTAGATCGTTTTTCCACCGGTATTCTTTCCGACATAAATCGCACTTGAACGGTTTTGAACCGGTATGCGATAACATATGACCGGTCAGATGTTCTTTCCGTCGGAATTCGTTTTCGCACAGATCGCATTTGAACGGTTTAGAACCGCTATGTATTAACATGTGAATCGTCAAATTACTTCTGGCCGTAAATCCTTTATCGCAGTAATTACACTTAAACGGTTTATTGCTGGTGTGAGTCAATAAATGACTGACCATATTACTTCTGGAACTAAACTCTTTTTGACAAATATTACACTTGATCGGCTGCGCACAACTGCGTGATGATAAGTGTTTTGTTAGATATACTTTTCGTACGAATTCTTTTCGACAGATGTCGCATTTATACGGCTTAGGACCACTATGTGACACCTTACGCCCGGTCTGGATACTTAATTCACGATCACTGCTTATGATATTAAGAGTTGCACTACATTCATCGTCTTCAAGACCACTACCACAGCTAAGCTCTCCATTAACGCACAACGGTGGCCCACTCGATTCGTCTGGATCAAAATCAACCTCTTCACAACCGCTTGCATCCTGAAAAACAAAAACGACATTTGAATCGGTCGTTACAGAAAGCCCACAAGTCAAAAAAAAAAAAAAAAAAAATCTGGTGTGAAACACTCACACGACTTTCCCTTGCCAATGCAAATAATTAACAATAAACCTCTAACATTAGTAATAAAACATTAGAAATAAACAAAAAACTACCTTTAATAACATAACCTAATTTTTATCATGAGTAAAAGATGCAAAATGCAAAATCAACCTCAGTTTAGCTTAAAAATACGGAAAATCACTCTTTCACGCTAAACTACTCTCTGTAGAGAAAAATGCTTTAAATAAAAGTTGTAGATCTTTTAATTTTCTATAAATTTGATTATAAACACTTTTGTCATAAAATGAATACTACGGCCGAAATTTTTAAAAAATCGATTTTTCACACGTTTTCGTGAGAAAACGACGCGGAACGAATTAAATCTAAAATACAAAAGAATGTACTGGCTGATTGGCGGGAACTCTTCACTCTCTCTTGAGAATAAGTTGGTGCTTTACAAAATGTTACTTAAACCAGTTTGGTTGTACGGCATTCAACTTTGGGGAACTACCAGCAGAGGTAACATAGAGGTAATACAAAGGTTCCAAAATAAGGTTCTTCGAGCTATAACAAGGGCGCCATGGTTTGCAAGGAATGCAGAAATACATTATTGCAACCTTTCTGATGTAATGGACGAGGTCAGGGGTTTTAATAGAAAATATCAGGCGAGACTTGAAAGTCACGAAAACGAATTAGCCATAAATCTTCAACACAATGCAGAAGAAGTTAGGCGCCTGAAACGTTACCATGTTTTGGACTTTTCTGAATGTATATAAAATTATAGTGAAAAGTATTCCATATTGTAAAATGTAAATATCTTTGTACATTGTAATTTTCTCTTTTAACTCGTGAGTAATTTACATAATGAGAGGTACTCAGGGTAATGAGGCCTCAACTTGTGATTTGTAAATTCAAAATATTTGTTTACAGCTTATTTTTAAAAAACTGATTGCAAATAATGTTATTTAAAAAAAATAAAGAAAAAAGTATCTTCACAGATTTGTTACCTGTTCCATTTTCACAAACTCAATATTGTGTTCAATCGGATACAACTCAGAAATTTTACCAGAGTCCAATTTTCTATTCTCCACATTCGATTCCTGTTTGGAAGATGAAAAAAAAATTAGGTAAAATTCGGAAAATACAACATCTGGAACTATGAGGGTCATTCGTAAAATAAGGTTCCCTAAGCTGCCAAGACAGAATGCGAAGTGCTGGGAGAAATCTGGCAACACTGTCTTACTCATCAGCTCTCCCTCTCTTTTTCCGCACCACTCCCGCCTCGTTACGTCGATCAGTGCCGGCCTAGCAGCCTTCGAAGATGGAGTTCCCTATCGCTGTTACCGCCAGATGCGAAATTCGCGCTGTGATACGTTTTTTAAATGCAAAACGGATTTCACCTATTGACATTCATCATGGAACAACAGTAAACTCTGACAGATATTGCGACACATTAAGAAAACTGAGATGCGCGATCCAGAACTGCCGGAGAGGAAGATTGTCCAGTGGTGTGAGGCTTCTCCATGACAACGCTCGACCTCATGTCTCACATCAAACTGCTAACAGATTTTGGGCTGGACTGTTGTGCCCCCCCCCTACAGACTGGACCTAGCCCCAACTAATTATCACTTATTCCCAAAATTAAAGGAATACTTGGGTGGCCTATGCTTCAGTACCGATGATGAAGTCAAGGAAGAGGTTACTCGATTCCTCAAAGGATTGGCGGCAGAATTCTACAACATGGGGATAGAAAAGTTGGAGCATCGTCTGCAAAAGTGTTCGGACAGAAACGACGATTATGTAGAAAAATAGCGTAAGTTTTAAGCTTTAAATTGATGTATAACACTAAGATAAAAAATATAGCTGTCTATTTTTAAAAATCATGGGAACCTTATTTTACGAATGACCCTCGTACAAAGGAAAGGGTGATTTATCTAATATGCTTTTCACGGTTGATGACCTCTACTGTTCCACACGTTTAGACCAATCAGATTGTTTGTCAGATTGTACCTGACTAACATTACTCGTGCATGCGTATAAGAGCATGCGTAGTAGTTCACTCTCTCATCTTGCATCTCGTACTGAACACATCGATTATAGAGCGTGCGTTAACATGCAATACTTTATAATATTATCAGCTGATTGTATGTTTATAGGTTATTTTTTTTTTTTTTTTTTTTTTACTTGTGAGGCCACAATGGACCACTTCAGCCACAACATGAAAGACTCTACTTCGATCTCTGAGCCTTGATCTTTACCCAGTATTCCCTCATTCTTTGTGATCTCTGAGCCCGGAGTTCTTCCGTCACCCTCTGCACTCTTCTAGTCTTGGTTTCCGGTTCCAAAGCCAGATCCTTCAACTTTCTATAACTTTCAGACTTGAACCTCACATCCTCCAGCGTCAACCCAAACCTTTCCAAGTCCTCCTTGACCTCCTTCGTCCAATTCAAACCGATTTTAAAATCCCAGACACTTTCAATAAGTCGTCTAAGTACTCTGTTCTCCGGTGTTCTAAGGATATGGCCCAAAAAGGAGATTCGTTTTTTCCTAATTGTGTCTAGTATTGGCTCCGAAATTTTATAGACTTCATTATTTGATAGCAGTCTCCAACTATTATCTTTGTATATTCTCTTACCAATACAGGTTCTAAGGATTCTTCGTTCTAACGTCAGGATTCTGTGGGTTTTAGTTTTTTGTGACAGTTTTGTTAGGGTCTCTCCACAGTAAGTCACTGCAGGTTGTATTACCGTTTTGTAATGTCTTACCTTTGTATTTACCGACATTGACTTCTTGTTGTATGTGGTATGGGTGATGAACTGAGCTCTCATTAACTTTTTGGTCCTTTCCGCCCATGCTTCCCTGTCATTGCAACTCATGTTCAATACCTCCCCCAAGTACTTGAAATTCCGTACCACTTCTATTACTTGACCTCCCACTGAAATCCTGGGGTCCATGTTAGTGTTCCCAATTATTTTTGTCTTTTCGAAGGAGATCTCGAGTTCAAACCTTCCCGCTAACCATCCTAAGCTTGTTACTTGTTTCTTTAGTTCCTCTACAGACCCACTCAACAAGGCCAAGTCATCTGCAAACCCCAGACAGCCAAGGTGAACTTTACTTTTGCATTTCCCGCAGCTAATTCTTGCTGGGTTCTCTTTTTCCCATAGTCTCATAATGTATTCTAAGGCACAATTAAAAAGCAACGGGGACAAGCCATCTCCTTGCCTAAGTCCTGTTCTTATTTCGAAATCTTTGGAAAACTCTCCTCGAAATTTGATTTTGGACTTAGTATTGGTCAATGTGAGTCCTATCATTCTTGTCAATTTCGGGTCTAGTCCAAAATTTCGTAGCACTTTCAGTAGCGATTCCCGATGTATGCAATCATAGGCCTTCTTGAAGTCAATAAATGTTACAAATAAGGGCTTTGATCTTTTTTTGCAGAAATCCATAACAAGTTTCAATGGTAAAACCTGATCTGCACAGCTTCGCCAGGATCTAAATCCTCCCTGATATTCCCCAAGTTCGTGATCCAGTTGTTCCCTGACCCTGTTATATATTACTCTAGATAAAATTTTGTACGTACAATCAAGCAATGAAATACCTCTGTAATTGTCTGGATTTGTTCTTGGACCTTTTTTATGTAGTGGACATATGATTGCATTTGTCCAGTGGTCTGGCAGTTTTTCAGCGTCCCAAATTTCCCCGAATTTTTTATGTAATTTCTTTTGCACGTTCTCGTGCGCGTACTTCCAGATTTCTGTTCTGGTTAGGTCTTCCCCGCAGCTCTTGTTTTTCATTTCCTTAATTGCCTGTTTGACTTCCTCGAAAGTTGGTGGGAGTATGTGTTCTGGTTTGGTCTTTATGTCTGTGAATGTGTCTATTCCAAAAAGTTCTTCGGGGTCCTCGCAGTTAAGAAGTCTGCTGAAAGAATCCGCTAGGATCTCAGCATTGTCCCTGTTGTTGTGGGCCATTTTACCGTTCTTGTCTCTGAGAGTCAGTATTGGTGCGTCGTATTTTGCAAGTTGCGTTTTGAAAGTTTTGTAATATTCTCGAACACTCATTTTCTTGTAATTTGTTTCTATTTGTTCAAGTACGTCTTTCTGGTATTCCCTTTTTGCGTTCCGCAGAATCTTCTGGGTGCATACTTGCTGTTGTTTATAGGTTATATTATAAACGTTATTGAAAGACCAAAAAAATGGCTGACAAAATATTTAACAGAGCTACAAGAGCAAGTGTTAGCAACGTTAGTGGCAAATCATTGGCTAGCTATAAAGTGGGTAGGGGGGGGGGCAACGCATACATTCAGAGCTCATCAGTCTTGAAAAATAGTATAAACTACTTTTCAGAAAATATGGCAGAAATCTAAAGACAAATGATCTTATGATCAAATGATGTTATTGAAAGACCAAAAAAAATGGCTAACAAAATATTTAACAGAGCTAACGGGTGATTCAAAAAGAGCGCCGGTTTTTAAACGGCTGGTAAATTTTTGTTTATCGGTTGGCAACATTGTTAGACCTCATTTCTATTTCGGAGAACATTCCGATTGACGATTCAGTTGTAGTTTCTCTTGTTCGCAGTGTAGTACTCTCGCAGTCTGTGTCTAACCATGGAGAAGTTTACTATTGCACAACGAGTGTTAATCGTCAAAACATTTTACCAGAGTGGAGAGAGTTATGCGGCTACTGTCAGGCGACTTCGCGGTACTCTAGGACGTAATGAAGCACCGAATGAATCAACAGTTCGCAGGCTCATGAAAAAGTTTTTTGAGACGGGTTCAACAGTCGACCTTAAAAGTTCTGGACGTCGTCGTTCTGGCCGAACTGAGCAGAACGTTGCGTTGGTTCGTGACAGTGTGGCTGTTAGCCCAGCAAAATCAATACATCGCCGTTCTCAACAATTGGGTTTACGATGTTCTTCTGTACAGAGAATTCTTCGGTACGATCTCCAATATCACCCGTATAAAATTCAGTTGACACAACATTTGAAAGTGGCAGACCACCAGAAGAGACGACAGTTTGTTGACTGGGTATTGAGAAAATGGCAGGATGATGACACCTTCGCAAACAAAATCATTTTCAGTGATGAGGCGCACTTCCACTTAAACGGTTTTGTTAATAAACAGAACTGCCGTATGTGGGGTTCAGAAAACCCTCGCGTGTTTAATGAAAGGGAAATGTATGCACAGCGAGTGACAGTTTGGTGCGGCTTTTGGTCGGGCGGTGTCATCGGCCCTTACTTTTTTGAAAATCAAGAAGGACAAGCCGTGACAGTAAATGGAGACCGATACTGTACGATGATTAGGGAGTTTTTGTGGCGTCATTTGGATGGAATGGACATTGACGTGTTGTGGTTTCAGCAGGATGGTGCCACCTGTCACGATGCACGAGAAACAATGTTGTTGCTCCGTGAACGGTTCCAGGATCGCATCATTTCTCGTAATTCCGACCATCAATGGCCACCAAGGTCGTGTGACTTGACGCCTTGTGACTTTCATCTTTGGGGTCATCTGAAGTCATTGGTGTATGCCAATAAACCCCGAAACATCAATGACTTGAAGGAGGAAATTCGACGGGTTATCGGGCAAATGGAAGTCGAAACTTGTCGTGCAGTAATATCCAATTTCATGGACAGAGTTGATGCGTGCCAGCGCAGTAGAGGAGGACACATGCATGACATCATTTTTCATACATGAAATCGGAAGGTAAGATGAACTTGTTGATGTATTTATTTTCAGTTTTTCAATAAAATAAATCTCTTAATTTGATAAATCAAAACCGGCGCTCTTTTTGAATCACCCTATACAAGAGCAAGTATTGGCAACGTTGCTGGCAAGTCATTGGCTAGCTATAAAGTGGGTATTTTTTTTTTATTTTATTTTAATTTTTTTTTTTGGTTTAACGTCCGACTGTTATGCAATTACTGCTAATGCAGATGGTGAAGGAGGAAATGAATTTTTGTAACGCATGAAAATATGCCGTGCCTGAATGGGATTCGAACCCAAGACTGCATGATGAAAAGCGAGCACGTTACCAACTACGCCACTGCGGCCGGCTATAAAGTGGGTAGGTGGCAATGAATACATTCAGAGCTTATCAGTCTTGAAAAATAGTATAAACTACTTTTCAGAAAATATGGCAAAAACCTAAAGACAAATCTCACAGTGCAATATCATAAAATTTCAATACCAAATTAAAAATCTGGTGTGAAACACTCACACAACTTTCTCTTGCCAATGCAAATAATTAATAATAAACCTAACATTATTAATAAAATATTAGAAATAAACAAAAACTAACCTCAAAAACATAACCTTATTTTAATCATGAGTGAATGACGCAAAATGACAATCGAACTCAGTTTGGCTTAAAAATACGGAAAATCACGCTTTCACGCTAAACTAGGCTCTTTAGAGAAAAATGCTCTAAACAAAAGTTGTAGATCTTTTAATTTTCTATAAATTTAATTATATACACTTTTGTCGTAAAATGCATACTAAGACCGAAATTTTAAAAAAATCGATTTTTCTCACGTTTTCGTGAGAAAAAAAAACAGAAAATCGCAAATTACCGCTAAACTAAGCGTTATACAAAAAAATGTTTGAAATAAAAGTTGTAGAATTTTACATTCTCTACAACTTTTATTATAAAACGTTTTGTGCTAAAATGCATATTAAAGCCGCAATCTTAAAAAGAAAAAGTTTTTGCGTAAAAACAGCCTCACGCAGAATTTCAGCAAACATGGCGCCTACCCTATATTGTAGAGCATAAAAAATGTAGTAAACCAGGCGATTTTAAAAAAAATCGTAGGACTAGTTTTTGAGAAAATCGCAAAAAAGTGAAAAATTATACGAATAAACTACTACTTCTGGTTGACCGATTTTGATGAAAATGTTCGTGTCGGGTCCGGTAGTGATATGTAACTTAAGTTTTAAGTTCGTACGATGTTCCGTTCTTGAGATATTCTGTTCACACACACACACAGACCAATCGCTAAAAACATGTTTTTTGGGTTCAGGGGGTCTGAAAATGTATAGATCCGGTGAAAACTCGATTTCGAAAAATCAACATGAAAACAATACTTTCCTTCCTATATATTCATATAGGCAAGAGAAATTAAAAATTATTTACTTATAGCCGTGTGTTTAATGTACGAGGGAGGACTAAAAAAAAACCGAACTGAGAGTGCCGTGCCATTCGTACATGTACTAATATGCTTTTCATGGTTGATGAGCTCTGCTGTTCCACACGTTTAGACCAATCAGAACGTTTGCCAGCGTTGAGAGATTGTACCTGACAAACATTACGTGTGCATGCGTATAAGAGCCACAATAGTTCACTCTCTCGTCTTGTATCTCATACTGAACACATCGATTATAGAGCGCGTTAACATGCAATACTTTATAATATAATCAGCTGATTGTATGTTTATAGGTTATAATTGTTATTAAAAGACCAAAAAAAATGGCCGACGAAATATTTAACAGAGCTACAAGAGCAAGTATTGGCAACATTACTGCCACGTCATTGGCTAGCTATAAAGTGGGTAGGGGGCAATGCATACATTCAGAGCTTATCAGTCTTGAAAAATAGTATAAACTACTTTTCCGAAAATATGGCAAAAACCTAACGACAAATCTCACAGTGCAATATCGCAAAATTTCAATACCAAATTAAAAATTGTTTACTTATTGCTATGTGTTTAATGTACGAGAGAGGACAGAAAAAAAAACTGAACTGAGAGTGCTCTGCCATTTGTAGACGTAGTAGAGAGTTCTGTCGCTAGATGGTGTTAGTGGAGACCTTCAACTAACAACTGCCCAGATGGCGTCAGTTTATAGATTAACGTTTGATTATAGTATTGTCGTGTTCCATCTACGACGTTGTTAATGCACGTTTAAAAGAACAAAGTGTTTAAAATTTTGTTTCCTGCTCGAAAAATCGATAATGGAAGCTTAACAAATGCTTCAACAAGGTTTCAAGGAAGATTTTATTAGTCATACACAAGTTTTCGAGTGGTTTCGGTGCATTAAACGTGGTTAGAGAAGTGTTAAAGGCATGTTCGTTCTGGGCACTCTTCAACATCTCGAAACGATGAAAAAAAAATCAGCCAAATTAATCAACGAGGATTGTCATTTCACGATTGATGAAATTTCAGAAGAGACAGGCATGAGTTGGGAGTTCGTGTCAACGAATTTCGACTGAGGATTTGCCAATGTGTCGCCGCTAAATTTTTTCCTCGCCTCCTCAAACATGATCAACAAAAAATTCGATTGAATTCAAGTCAGGTCTTGAAAGTGATCCAAACGTAAGTTATTTACAAGTGATGGGAGTTGGTGTTACAGTAATGACCCAGAAACGAAGGAAGCGTCAAGCCAATGGATGACTGGCTTGAAGCTGAACAGCGTCGCAGGCGGACCACGACAAAAGTCAAAGAAACACGACACTATGATCAAACATTAACCCTCAAACTTATAGTCCAGCCTCTCTTAGGTTTGCTCCTAATGTAAACAAATAATGACGTCACTGAGCATGCGCATTATTTCAAAATGTGTACACGCAGATTATAAAGTAACAACAAAATACTTTCAAAAGTTTTTTTTTTGTTTAACGTCCGACTGTTATGCAATTACTGCTAATGCAGATGGAGAAGGATGAAATGAATTTTTGTAACGTATGAAAATATGCCGTGCCTGAATGGGATTCGAACCCAAGACCTCATGATGAAAGGCGAGTACGTTACCAACTACGCCACTGCGGCCGGCGTAGTATTTAAATACTACTTAGTATTTAAATACAAAATACTTTTAAAAGTATTTTAATAAATGAAATTGTTAGGCCTACATCATATCATGACTGATGTTTATAGTACTTTAAGTACTTATAATTTAAAAAGTAGTTAACTTAATAGAAATAAGACGTAAGTAAAGTCGGAGACTCTAGCGTGCACCCTGTAGTAGGTGGCTTTGGTTTGTTGACAGTAGGAGCAAACTAACAACGGCTCAACTGTACAACGTCTGGGCAGTTGTTTCTTGAAGGTCTCCACAAGTACGAATGGCAACGCGCTCAGCAGTCCGGCTTTTTTTTTGGGTCCCCCTTCATATATACGATTAACACAGCTATTTCCAAACACTGTGTATCACACAAATATAACAATTAACTTCACTACTTATTACCAGTTCCACTTTCACAGAAATAAAATTAGATACATTCGGATCTGGCCGAGAGATTTCACCAGCGTACGATTCTTCATGCTCAACTTTCAATTCCTGTTGGAAAAATGAAAAACAAAACACATCAATTACACAACAAACAAAAGGTGATACTTTTTTTTTTACTTTCTCTTGCCTATATGAATATATAGGAAGGAAAGTATTGTTTTCATGTCGATTTTTCGAAATCGAGTTTTCACCGGATCTATACGTTTTCAGACCCCCTGAATCCAAAAAACATGTTTTTAGCGATTGGTCTGTGTGTGTGTGTGTGAACAGAATATCTCAAGAACGGAACATCATACGAACTTGAAACTTGAAACTTAAGTTACATACCACTACCGGACGCGACACGAACATTTTCATCAAAATCGGTCAACTGGAAGTAGTAGTTTATTCGTATAATTTTTCAGTTTTTTGCGATTTTCTCAAAAACTGGTCCTACGATTTTTTTTAAAATCGCCTATTTTACTCAATTTTTTATTCTCTACAAGATAGGGTAGGCGCCATGTCTGCTGAAATTCTCGGTGAGGCTCTTTTCACGTAAAAACGTTGTTTTTTTAAGATTACGGCTTTAACATAAATTTTAGCGCAAAAACTTATATAATAAAAGTTGTAGAGAATTTAAAAACCTACAACTTATGTTTCAAACATTTTTTTGTATGACGCTTAGTTTAGCGGTAATTTGCGATTTTCTGTTTTTTTCTCACGAAAACGTGAGAAAAATCGATTTTTTTAACATTTCGGTCTTAGTATGCATTTTACGACAAAAGTGTATATAATAAAAGTTATAGAAAATTAAAAGATCTACAACTTTTGTTTAGAGAATTTTTCTCTACAGAGCCTAGTTTAGCGTGAAAGTGTGATTTTCCGTTTTTTTTAAGCCAAATTGAGTTCGATTTTCATTTTGCGTCTTCCACTCATGATTAAAATAAGGTTATGTTTTTGAGGTTAGTTTTTGTTCATTTTTAATGTTTTAATACTAATGTTAGGTTTATTGTTAATTATTTGCATTGGCAAGAGAAAGTTGTGTGAGTGTTTCACACCAGATTTTAGCTTTTATTTGTTATCGAGAACTGTACATTGTTGACAACTACCCAATTTGATCGCTGCTTTTTACTGCACTTTTTGACGTTGATTAGACATGAGTTTGAACAGGGACCCCCAGTAGAGTTTGTTCATGGATGGCTGTCATCTGGTCACCATACAAAGTTGCTTGCCCAACCGGTGTTACTTAACAAATAATAGCGACAGGCTGACTGACTGGGCTGGCCCGAAGGCCAACAAAAGGCGATACTTGAAAAAAAAATCTGGTGTGAAACACTCGCACAACTTTCTCTTGCCAATGCAAATAATGACCAATAAACCTAACATTAGTAATGAAACATTAGAAATAAACAAAACACTAACCTCAAAAAACATAACCTTATTTTAATCATGATTGAAAGACGCAAAATGAAAATCTACCTGTTTGGCCTAAAAATACGGAAAATCACTTTTTCACGCTAAACTAGGCTCTGTAGAGAAAAATGCTTTAAATAAAAGTTGTAGATCTTTTTATTTCCTATAAAATTTATTATATACACTTTTGTCGTAAAATGCATTCTAAGGCCGAAATCTTCAAAAAAATCAAATTTTCACATGTTGTCATGAGAAAAAATCAGAAAATCGCTAGTTACTGCTAATTAAGCGTTATACAAAAAAATGTTTGAAATAAAAGTTGTAAAATTTTAAATTCTCTACAACTTTTATTATATAAATTTTTGCGCTAAAATTTATAATGAAGCCGTAATCTTAAAAAAACTATGTTTTTACGTAAAAACAGCCTCACCCAGAATTTCAGCAAACATGACGCCTACCCTATCATGTAGAGCATAAAAAATTTAGTAAATCAGGCGATTTTAAAAAAAATCGTAGGCCAAGTTTTCGAGAAAATCGCAAAAAAGTGAAAAATTACACGAATCAACTACTACTTCTGGTTGACCGATTTTGATGAAAATGTTCGTGTTGGGTCCGGTAGTGGTATGTAACTTCAGTTTCAAGTTTTAAGTTCGTACGATGTTCCGTTCTTGAGATATTTTGTATACACACACACACACACACAGACCAATCGCTAAAAACATGTTTTTTTGGGTTCAGGGGGTCTGTTTACTTATAGATCCGGTGAAAACTCGACATGAAAACAATACTTTCCTTCTAATATATTCATATAGGCAAGAGAAAGTAAAAATGATTCCTAAAGCAACACAACTGGACTCATTCTATTACAACAGGCGTCACTGCATTGAAATTATCCTTTCTACTAATAATTTGATGATAACAATACGAGGGGGTACCCAAAAGTATCCGGAATAGCTCTGCTGTGGGCGGAGCTTGTGCAGTACAAATTCCCGCCACTAGGCTGCTTGTAGCGCTACTCATTGCCAGTTCAATGCCATTTTGTTCGTTGATCTAGCTTGTTCTGTTCTCGTGCAGTGATTGTTCTCGCTAGTGCTGTTTTGTGCTCGTGTCGTTTTTCATGATGGCAAGTTTTAATGAACAACGTGCGGCTGTGAAATTTTGCTTCTTGCTCGGTAAAAACGCCGCGGAAACAGTTGTAATGTTGAACACAGCTTACAAAGACGACGCTATTGGAAAAACCCAAGTGTACGAGTGGTTTTTGCGCTTTAAAAATGGCGACATGTCGATTGAGAACAAACCTCGTTCTGGACGACCGTCGACTTCCCGAACAGACGAAAATGTTGTGAAAGTGAAAGAAATTGTACGAACAGACCGACGACAGACCATTGACCAAATATCACAGGTTAGTGGGTTATCTTGGAGCTCAGTCCAACGCATTTTAACAGAAGACTTAACAATGAAAAGAGTCGCTGCCAAGTTTGTGCCTCGGGTTCTGACAGACACTCAAAGGAACGTCGAATTGAAACGTGTAGTGATTTGAAACAACAGCTTGAAACTGATCCAGATTTCATGTCAAAGATCATTACGGGTGACGAGTCTTGGTGCTATGGGTACGACCCAGAAACCAAACAACAATCCAGTCAATGGAAGACTTCATTATCACCCCGACCAAAAAAAAGTCGTCAAGTCAGATCGAACATCAAAACAATGCTAATTTGTTTTTTTGATGTGAGGGGAATTGTCCATTCAGAGTTCGTTCCACCAGGCCAGACGGTAAATCAAGCTTTTTATCTTGAAGTGTTAAGAAGACTACGAAACAGCATTCATCGTAAAAGACCTAATTTGTAGCAGACAGGGGACTGGTTTTTCCACCACGACAACGCGCCTGCACACACGGCAATCTCGGTTACCCAGTTTTTGGCGAAAAACAGCATGGGTTTGCTACCACACGCACCGTACTCACCCGATCTGGCTCCGTGTGATTTTTTCTTGTTCCCACGCATGAAAAGGGGCATGAAAGGTCTCCGATTTAACAACGTTGATGATGTCAAGAAAAAAACGACGGATGAGCTGGCAGCCATCACTGAAGAGGAGTACAAAAAATGTTTTGAACAGTGGAAGCACCGGTGGGACAAATGTATTAGTTGTAATGGAGAGTATTTTGAAGGGGATAAGGTTCTTTTGTAAAAAAATTAAAAATAAATAGTTTTAAAAAATAATTCCGGTTTCTTTTGGGTACCCCCTCGTATTATTCAATTATCGATAAAGGCCAAACCAATCGGTGTGAGCACTGGACTACACATGCGCATAGCATACTTGACTTCGACCCCTGCATACCCCTCCCACCTACAGTTAGATGTACAGTCAGAGTGTTGTTGAAAATTGACAACACCCATTGTATTTTGTAGGCATGCTGTTCCATTGTTGATTACATACACTGCACTATTGCAGTACATACAAGACTATACTAATGCAGATGCACGTTGTAGCGTGATATTTTAAACTTATTAATTACTCAGAACAAATAAAAGAAACTCAACTGCACTGACCGGTAACCATCTACTGACCAAAATGGTTTTTCTTCTGCACTTACCAGTAACAAGCTACCGACCAACATATTTTTTATTCTTCCTCTTTAAACTTTTATTATTATTACTATTATGTGCGTATGGATCGCGCAAAGCATTCCGACTCATTTTTGGGAATTCTTTCTCATTTTCCATACTTCTCTCATTCTCTCCCCATGTGTTTGCTTCCTCTCCTCCTAAGGACCTCATTCTCTGGCATCACATTCCACTCGTTTATCCTATTTCTGAATGTGTTTCTGTCTCCAATACCTGTTGGGTCTATTAGTGCCTTATGTAAGTCTATTTTCACTTGTGTAATCCATGGGGTGTTGTTGATTTAACTTTTTGTATGCAAGTAAGAATCTTGTTAGTGAGTCGTGTTGGGGGGAGTCTACTGATGTGTCCATAGAATTGCAGCGTTCTTTTCCTTATGTCTGCCGCTAGGTTAGACATCTTCTCGGTTGTTTTTCTGGAGTGTAGCCTATAGCCTTTGTTCGATTTCCCGCGATGGATATCTTGAATTTTTAAACACAATGAAATTACCCGCGACGGATAACTATTGAATTTAATAAAACGGCAAATAAACGATTGTTTTCGGAGGACCAGATTGCTTTGATAAGATAGCCGGCAATCACGGCTAAACGATTTAATGATTTTAACTGGCAATTTAAGGCAATTAAGAACGACTGACAGATTAAACAACAAAATGAATTAAATAGCATCAAAGGAAATATAGGAATGCTCGCAAACAACAAACAATACAACAAATATTTAGCACTTACCTTGATTAAGTCTTGAAGTTTTGCACTGGTAGATAACACGTGATCACTAGATTGTAGAGACGCTAAACATAGCTTGCAAATTATAACAGTTAGAAATGCACAATACACAACTTAAAATCGCACAATGAGAGTTCTCTAATAGAGATCGAACCGAATGAAATGCCATGCCTGGTTTACATCACAAAGCAGGATCATAATTCGCACATTATGGTCTCGACGAGAGTGCCTTGACCTGTTGCCTTGCCTGCTAGCTTACGAGTGAGTTTTGAGAAGAAAGGAAATAAGGAACTGTGGTAGGGAGAATGACGTATGTTATGATGTCACAGGAACTGCATTATTTGGTAGATTTGAAATGTTAGGTGGCGGGAGCCTAATAGGTTATTGCCAGTAAGTTGCCTTAACAGCCTTCTTCTGTTAATTTTGGACCTAGAATTTTCCTCATGATCTTCCATTCTTCCTTCTGTATGTTTTCAACATCACCTTTGTTTTGGAATGCTTTAAACTTTTAATTGTTATAAATTTTTTTTAAATTTATTTGACAAAAATATTAGATTTAAATTTAGAATAATAAATAATGTTTATTTTTAATAATGTAATAATTTTCAATAACATTTATTTTGAAAATTTTTTAATTATTTTTATACTAGAGAATACATGACATGTTTTACAATAATGAAACCTCAAAACTGGCTGCTACAACGTTTTGCCCAGCGCTCTCCTCACGAAAATCAGGCTATACAAAAAACAAGAAATCGATTCTTGATTTTGATACTAACATCAAAGAAGGGTAAAAGTAAAAAAAAATTTTCACGACAGGTGGCAATTTTTAAAAAGGCTTACCTTTGACGTATGGCAAAAACAATTAGTGACTTCTGTATAAATACTCTTTAACAGGAGTCGAATTACACTAACTTTGTTCCCAAATTCCGAGTTTGATTTCTTGACTTCTGATTTTGAGCTACTTTCAAATGAAACCGAAACTTCAAACCCAATAATTTCTGTATCAACTCTTTAAGAGGAACTGAATTATACTACTTGTTGTTTCCAAATTCTGACTTTGATTTCTCGACTTCCAGTTTTGGGCAACTAAACTAACTTTTTGTGTAAATTACGAATTACTTTAAATTTACAAAATTTTAAAGGAAATCACTAATTTATCGCTAATATAAAACATTTTACAAAAATAAAAAATAATACAAATAAAAGTTGTACATTTAGAACATTAAAAAATCGACAACTTTGATTATATACACTTTCGCACTAAAATGCAAATTAAGGCCGCAATCTTAACAAAAATATATTTTTTCTACCCGAGCACAGTCTCCTTAATAATATTAGCAGACTTAAAGCTTACCCTACCTTGTAGAGCATAAAAAAATGTAGTAAATGAGGCGATTTAAAAAAATAATAAGTAGGAGCTGTTTTTGAAAAAATAAAAATGAAAACTGTTAGAATATACCAACGACTTACAATTTCCGTATGAATAACTTCGGTTTTCATATCTGACTCAAACAGTTCTACTTCCATAATTACTTAAACAAGATTTATCCGAATTAAGTTTCGATATTTTTCAGTTCGCCATCTTCTGAAAACATAAACAACAGTTTTATATAATAAATTTTACTAACCTTCCTTTTTAACTACGTCAACTTTTATTTTCACTTACACGTGTTTCAATGGATCCACCATCATCAGAGTAAAAAGCATATAATTGAAACCAAAAACTTTATTTATTAAAAATCTACAGAAGATGTATCATCTTCTGGTGGATCCACTGAAACACGTGTAAGTGAAAATAAAAGTTGATGCAGTTAATAAACCAACAGTATTTTCAAATTCTACTAAAAAACTCTGCCCATAACAGACAGGTGGAGTGTCAAATTATTTACACTCAATCTGTTCGTTGCAGGGCTAAAATAAATAGTTCTGTTTCTTATCACATGGTCAGTCAATTAAATGACTGAATCATTTAAGAACAGAAGAGGTAGAGGTGTAAAAGACACTAATCAGAGTTTTCTTCTCTGAAAGTAATTAATTTCATTGTACAGCCAGACCCTGTGGTGAATGAAGTGAAGGTGTCATTTACAGAGTGGAAAATATGTGCTTTTCAGAGGGCCCGGCATGCTGATAAGCGTACTTTTCCAATCAGTGAGTGTTGGCAATGGTAAACCACCTCACTCCTCGTTTTACTTAGTAAAACCTCTAGGGGTTCAAACCAGCCTTTGGGCTGTTGACCTAAACAACAACACTAAAAAACTAAGAAAAAATCTGGTTGTATGTTTATAGGTTATAGTTTGTAATTTTTTTTATTCCTAATTTGTGTACGTTGTAATCTGTTCAATTTAGAACAATAAGCAACCCCATGACCCAATGAGATGAGGATGATGTGTATGACGTGTAAATGAGGTGTAGTCTTGTACAGACCCAGGCCGACCATTCCTGAGTGAGTATGGTTAATTGAACTGCCACCACCACCCCTTCTAATTAATCATTTACTGTGTTGCCGGCCTTTGTCGGCGCACCGACAAACCTTTCGGCTCCGCACCGACAGAGGCCTTTGTCATCAAGGCCGAGCCAGTAGCCGCCCACTACCACAGCGCTCTTGGTAATTATATAAAGAGTGCTACACTGAGCAGGGATTCAATTACGATCAAGATTCCGAGGGATTCACTTCAAACCAGACAGCAGACAAGACGTCCACCACGGCACACGGCTGCCGGACTCCAACGAAGACTATTCGACGACCCCGCCAGAGAGAAGATGATGCTTCCACTCGCCGACCCCTCACCGTAAGCCGTCGACCGGACCGTCATCGCCCGCTGACGCGAGCGATGCCCACAGCAGTCCCTCGACCGAGCCTTACGCCCACCGAACCCGACGAAGCAGCCATCAACGCACTACTGCGAGAGAAGAAAATGACATCTCTGCTAGACGACGACACGCCGACGCTTCTCCAAGACGACCACCGCTTAAACGGCCCTTTTCAGGGCCACCAAACAAATTAGGTTTCCCACTTAATGTCACCATCCGGTGACAGAACAACAACCATCAAAATACACCGGTAACCACTGTCTAGTATTCAAATCCATACAAAAAAACTACATTTACTAAGATTAGAACCAGGACCTTCATCTCCGAAAGGTTAGGTAATTTAGCATACATATTTTTTGATTTTTACAGGTTGGCCAATATATACAACAAACAGTAAGATTCGAAGCCCAAATAAGACAAACAATCTACAGAGAAATATTATTATACCTACTTTAATATTAACACCAAATATTTGCTCTATTAATTCTAGGTAAAGTATTTGGGTTACTGTGTTTATCTGCTTACGAAAGATCAAGCTCTAATGATCAGTCACAGACACAAACTAGAAAATAAACGGCATGTATACAACTCTTTCTACTAGTACTGATAACGCCACTTGTAAAACATTAAAACTGGATTTGAAAATCATATACAATGTAAACCAAACTATTCAAATCGTAATGACTAAGTAATCGCTCCAATATTTAAAGTAATTATTCATTGTACGCACTTGCAGATCAATAAGAATCTACTTTTCTCACCTAACCAAAATACAATAGAACTCACACAATAGATAAACAAACAATACCTTTCAAATTTGATTTACTCCACTGCCTTCTCAATTTCATCACGTTCACGTAATTAGAAATTAAAGGTAATATTGATGGTAGAAATAACAACAGTTTGTCAACAAAAATTACGCTTTAATTTGTTAATCAATAATGATTTATTTCTCTAAACACAAGTTAAATAGGATGATTTTTGTACTCGTCTAAAAGTCACATGATCTTCGAGTATACTATATGGAGACAACTTGTCTATAATTACAAATTGCGCTAGTTATTACGCTACTTGTCTCTTTATTTTTTTATAACAGTATAGTATTTCTTTTGCAGTCAGTTAATAAATACAATAACTTTAAGCAAATATGAAAAAATCTGAGTAATGTCCTTAGAATTAAAACACAAACGACACTCAGTAGTGTGAAAGACCAAACTGTGAAGAAACAAAAAATATATCTATACAAAATCAAACTTGATGAACCGTGAATCAACATACTGAAACACAAAAGTGTTGAAGTTAGAGATGACAATGATGATGGTAGAGATGAAAACGACGCCAATTATGAGATGCCGATGATTAGGAGTTGAAGTAGAAAAGATTAAAAAAATTTAAATGACTAACAAAATCTGTCTAACAATAATCTTCTCTCGCTCGCATGCTCAGGTATTCGCCACGCCACAGATGTTTTAGTTTAGACAGAGACCGCTCAATATTACACGGTCTGTCTCTCTGGCGCAATTTTACCATTTTTGCCTCCATAAAGAATACTCAAAGCACTAATTTCATAATTAAAACGGAAACGTGAATGAAGAGCATCCGTCAAACCCAACTCAAAAAACCGCCGCGAGAATTGATGTATTCCCTCGACTTGATCTTGGCGATCTTATGAAATCAACATATGTTTGGTCAAATTTAATAGGACATTTTCACTGGCATTGACTAATGCCAACATCAAGTCGAGGGAATACATCAATTCTCGCGGCGGTGCCAGTCAATACCAGAGTTCTTCAAACCTTGGATTTCTGGTTGATTCCAGTGTAACTGGCCTGTGCCAACTTCTAGGTTATTTAACAGTTTCAGTGCCAAAACAATACTTAAAAGTTTGATCTTCAGTGCCATTTAATTTGAATAAGGGTGTACAAAAAGTGCCAGCCCTTATTTCGAAAAACAACTAAATTTTTTTTAGCGCCAACTAAAATTTGACGTTAAACCAAAAAAAAAAAAAAAAATTTCAACGTTACAGAAAGATAAAATTTTCTGTTATAAATTAATTTTTAGTGTTCATAAAACCAGAAATCGTTCTAACACTAAAAATATTCAAAATAGTTTATTTTCAGTCGCATCGATAGCTTGGTCATTAGCAATAGCACCTACCGAGGGTTTTGGTACCTTAACTGTGGTTTTAATGTGTTAAAATTCCCAGACCCTAGCCGGGAATTGAACCCGGGTCCTTTCGCTTTGTAGGCTAGAGCCCTAGTTGCTACTCCATGGAGGCGGTTTCAAAATACATTATTTCATTAATTTTTGTTTACAATTTTAGGTTATCCGAAAGTTGGCACTTTATGCACAAGTTACAGACATCCATTAAACCGAATGGTATAACTACATAAAATTTATCAATATCCTCTTTTCCGGACGTTGGCACTGAAAGGGGTTAACATTTTGTGTTATTGAGTTATGCAGTTTATAGCAAATCTTTAGTTGTTGTTTAGGTCATCAGCTGAAATACTTGTTTGAACTTCTAGAGGTTTTACTAAGTAAAACAAGTAGTGAAGTAGTTTACCAATGCTTTCCTCACTTGACTGGAACAAATAGCGTATTCTTATCAGCATGCCAGGCCCTGTAAATTTTTTTTTTATATTTCTAATTTGTGTACGACGTGTAAATGAGGTGTAGTGTTGTACAGACCCAGGCCGACCATTCCTGAGAGAGTATGGTTAATTGAACCCCAACCATCAAAGTACACCGGTAACCACTGTCTAGTATTCAAATCGGTATAAAAGTAACTACCTTCACTAGGATTTGAACCAGGAACCTTCGTCTCCAAAAATCAGCTGTTAAACAGCTGATTTTGGTGACGACTTTACCTCTAGACCAACCCGGTGGGTTGCCCTGTAAATAGCATCTACTTTCCACTCTGCAAATAACACCTTCATTTCATTCATAACCCACCGGGTTGGTCTAGAGGTAAAGTCGTCGCCAAAATTAGCTGTTAAACAGCTGATTTTCGGAGACAGAGGTTCCTGGTTCAAATCCTAGTAAAGGTAGTTACTTTTATACGGATTTGAATACTAGACAGTGGTTACCGGTGTACTTTGATGGTTGGGGTTCAATTAACCATCCTCTCTCAGGAATGGTCGGCCTGAGTCTGTACAAGACTACACCTCATTTACACTTCATACATATCATCCTCATCTCATTGGGTCATGGGGTTGTTTATTGTTCAGAATTGAACAGATTGCAACGTACACATATTAGGAATTAAAAAAAAAAAAAAAAAAAAAATTTCATTCACCACAGGGTCTGGCTGTACAATGAAATTCATTACTCGCAGTGGAGATAACTAACTAGTGTCTTTTACCCCTGTATCTCGTCTGTTCTTAAATGCTTGTCATATAATTGGCTGACCATGTGTTAAAAAAACAGAACTATTCCTTTGTTCCCTGGATCTAGCACATAGAGTGCAAATAATATAACATTCCACCTTGGCAGTGGGGACTGCCCCACTCTAGGGGAGTCCAGGCAGCGACTGACCCTGGAGCTTTAAGGCCGAAAGGAAAATTGGCCCCTCATGGCACGTGAGAGCTTGTATAGATATCAGATGAATGAATGTCCCATAGCCGAGCGAGTGAGAGAGAGAGATATGTGACATAACTACGCATGCGCCCAAAGGTCTTTAACGTTATAATCAAAATCTGAAAACATACTACAGTCGTTATCTTGCTTGTTAGTTTTACTGCATGCATAAACGCTTGCTCACAACAATGAGTAGGCCTAATGTTATTGGAATGGCACGTATGGCTTCTGCGAGTGAGAGCATTATGCATTTTCTCACTCCCACGGCTAGGAAACTTTAGTTCATCTGAATATTATACCACGAGGTGCATAGCTTTCCGATGTGGAATTTCCTTGACGAGGTAGCTTCATTCTACCGGCGTCATGTAGTTTAATAAGGCTGTTATCCTGAAATAGGTCTTGGTTGGTTTATGTGTAGCAGGAAAAGTAGTGCGCGTAGCGCGGCCGAGTTGATATCACTGCGCGCAGTGATTCAGTACGCTTCTAACTGTGCAAGGCGGAGCATCGTGCGTCCGTGCGCTGTCCTTTTATAATTCTCTGGTGCCGTTCACTAAATTTTTCCCAGCCGGGAAAAAATTAATGGTGTTGAGCATTAGCTGGTACAAATACGTATATTCAAGCGACAGGTTCTAACTAAATTTTAATTATTAATTTATACAATCATCTTCTGTAAATTGTAAATAAGTGAGATAACAATTTACAGAAGATGATACATCTTCAGTCATTTGTATAAAACAGTTTTATACAAATGACTGAAGATGTATCATCTTCTGTAAATTTTAAATAAGTGAGATAACAATTTTTTTATTTACTCTTGATGATGGTGGATCCACCGAAACATGTGTAAGTAAGAATAAAAATAAAGGTGACGCAGTTTAAAAAGAAGGTTGGTGAAATTATTATATAAATTCATTACATGAAATAGGAAGTTTTTATGTTTAAATGAATCAAAAGAGTGTTTAAAATTTACAAAAAAACATTTATTAAAATTTTAAAATAATGAAATATAAAGAAATATCTATGCAGATCATCAAATAAGGTTAAAAGACATATTTAAAACACAAATTTATATTTTATTTGACAGTTTTAAAAATATCAAACAAAAAGTAATTAATTAATACAGGGTGACTCATTTAAAAGTAGCCTGCTGCATTTAACAGCGGCCTTCGGCACTCAATTGGATTCACAACATTACATTACCTTCGCACAAGCCTAAGGCCACTTG
The DNA here is from genome assembly GCA_035578175.1 of Catonia carolina. Classification (NCBI taxonomy): domain Eukaryota; kingdom Metazoa; phylum Arthropoda; class Insecta; order Hemiptera; family Achilidae; genus Catonia; species Catonia carolina. The sequence continues at coordinate 13,833,410 of JAQMRL010000015.1, forward strand.
TCCACTTGAGAGAAAATACTGCCGAGAGTACTCTCGAGAGTAGACTCGCTAATGTATATGGGCCTGAGAGCTACTCTCAGAGAGAAGCAGGTGCAGCTGTCGACAGTTCATTTCTCGCAAGTGTAAATGCTCGTTTCTAGTCTCGAGAGTTACTCTCCACTCTTCCGTCAGTGATGAAAAGCTGAGAGCTTGTGTCGACAGTTCATTACATTTATTTGTCTATTTTAAAATATTTTTATTACTTTTTATAGTCTTTTTTTTAATATTTTAATTTCTTTTTTAAATCTTTCATTTAAATTTTAATCTTTTTAATAATTTTAAATAATTTTAATCTTTTTTTAAATTTCAATATTTCAAATCTTTTATAATCTCTTCAAAATGAACTCACGAAAGTGGAAAGACAATGAAATTCTTCAACTTATTAATTTATATGAAGAAAATGAATTTTTGTGGAACATAAAACATAATTTGTACCGGAATCGTGACAAAAGGATGAATAAAATTTTTAAATTGCTGTGCATCCTCCAGCCGCAACTCATTTACGAGTGCTGAACAAGCTCCCAAGGAATTTTGTCGATTTATCCACTTTTTTATCCAACACTCCTTTCTTTTTACCTTTCGTTTTTGAATGATTTTGTACGATATTAGAAAAGCTAGGGCCTGACGTGAATCCATTTTTATCAAATTAAAAACACGCACGTTTGATGATACTCAGCAGACTGCTTGTTGTGTTGACTCTCGGGTCTCAAGAATATCAAGTGGACACGGAATTCTCGTACTGTCGACAGTTCAGTCACTGTCGACTGTCGGAGAGCTCTCTCGACAGCGCAACTACTCTCAAATGGAAAGCACCCTGAGAGCACTGTCGAGAGAAACTTTGACAGTTTCTCTCAAATGGACACTAGGCGTAAGGCTTATGTAGGCATCATCACTCACTAAAATAAAAAAAAAAAACCCACAAATGTAGGCTGCCATTTTTCGGTAGGAACTCGCAATATTCTCTGGCACTGTATCGGGTTAAACGACCGACATAACGCCTAAGTATCACTATGTATTAACATGTGCTTATTTAAATGAGATTTCCGTCTGAATTCATTTCCACATAAATCGCACTTAAACGGTTTAACACCGGTATGCGATAAAACGTGGCAATTCAGATGCGATTTCCGTCTGAATACATCGTCGCACAAATCGCATTTAAACGGCTTAGCACCACTATGTATTAACATGTGACTATTCAGATGCGATTTCCGCGTGAATTCTTTCCGACACAAATCGCATTTAAATTGTTTAATACCGTTATGCATCAACATATGAATCGTTAATTCCCGCCGTTCGCTGAATCCTTTCCGGCAGACGTCGCATTCGAACGGTTTCGCGGTACTATGCGATAACATGTGCCGGTTTAGATGCGGTTTCGTTCTGAATTCGTTTCGACATAAATCGCACTTAAACGGTTTACTATCGCCATGCGTTAACAAATGGCTGGTTAGATGACATTTCCGTTTGAATTCTTTACGACAGATATCGCATTTAAACGGTTTATCGCCACTATGCGATAACATATGAGTCGATAAATTACTTTTCGAACTGATTTCTTTAAGGCAGACGTTACATTGAAATGATTTCGTACCGCTATGCGTCGATAAATGATTGATCAGATTGCTTTTAAAACGAAATTCTTTTTGGCATACGTTGCATTTAAATGGCTGAGCGCAACTACGTGATAACACGTGTTTCGTTAGGCTTACTTTCCGCACAAATTCTTGTTGACAGATATCGCATTTGAACGGTTTACTGTGAGTTAACGAGTGATGTACCATGTTACTTCTAAAACGAAACTCTTTCTGACATACATCGCACTTGAATGGTTTCGTTGTACCTTTTTTATCTGATACCACCGTGCGCCTCGCCTTGCTACTTAATTTACAATCTTTACTTATCGTAACATCCGTTTTACCACATTCATTGTCTTTAACGCCACTTAAATAACTATTATCTTTATTAATACACAAGAGTTCTCCGCTAGATTTATCCGAATTAGTATCAACTTCTTCTTCACAGCCACCTGAATCCTGAAAAAAAAAAATTAAACCATGTACCATTAAAAATTTGTATGGTATAAATATAACCAACTATGGTGGCATGCGGGCCGCACATGCGCAGTAAGTAGCTCCCCCTCCAGAGCATCGTAGCCTGATACCGGCTGCCTCTAAAGTAGTACTCACTACTCATTGTGTTGTGTTCATGCGGTAATCGTTTTGACATTGGGGTCGCTGTAGAAAGCCACACCCCGTCAAAATTAGTTGCGCGCGCACAAAATACGGGGAAAAATTTCTGCGATTCCTTTTGGGGTAATAGGCAATAAGTTTTTTTCTAAATGATGTACCTACCTTAAGTTTCGACAGGCCCGAAAGAGAGGTACGTTATATCCTCATTCTGTTATATTTACTGTACGGTTCTTTTTGTTAAAATTTCATACAACTGATACTGTGCGTGTGTAGTTGATTTCTAAAAAAATATGTATGTTTGGTATAAAGTTCACAACTATAAAAAATGATTCAGCTTCTTGGAATACTAACAGGAAGGAGACACCAGACACGATGAACTTTGACTTCCCTTCAAAAAGTGATTTTTTCAAGCTCGTTTATTATTTCTCTTTCTGCCCTACATAGGCCTATATCAAATTACAGATAAAATTTTATATTTTATAACAAAATAATGAAACGCATATTATGTCATCCTGGAAAATAAATTATGGGTTTAGCCTACGTGATACGCAAAAATTGCGATGAGATTTAAACGTCTAACTTTGTATGAGCGTATCTGATCTAAATATCAGAGTATAATGTGTTCAGAGTGAATGAAAAAAGAAGTATGTGGAAGCATCTTACCAGAAGATGGGATAGGCTAGTGGGGCATATCTTAAGACATCCAGGTATTGGTCCATCAATAATGGAGGGTAATATTGAGGGAGTAAATTGTAGGGGGAGCGGCAAAGATAAGAATATATAAAGAAAATTACAAAAGATGTAGGGTGTTTACAGGTATGTAGATATGAAACGACTTGCGCATGATAGAACAGCTTGGAGAACTGCATCAAAACGGTCGAGAGACTGATGACAAAAAAAAAGGTTCAAACCAGCCTTTCGGATTATTGCCTAAACAACATTCCATTTACGAACGATAAAGTAAACACCGGTATCATAAAAATTAGAGTAAGAAATTAACCCTAGAAAGCTAATGTATCGTATTTCCTACGAGCGCGAATCAGTTTTTTAGTTCCCTCCCCTTGAAGCGGCGAGCAAGAGACTCATCCTTTTTGGTCTACTCATATATCACACTGGCCCGTCCAGGCATGCTTTCGTTTACAATCAGTGCAGCTGTTAGTCCATTTTTTTGAATACAGCTCGTAAATTTTACGACTCATTAGCCTTACCGTACCTATGTTTTGTTTTTTTAGTTAAATATTTTTTATGATTTTTTTCTGTACAAAGTTAGTTTTTAGTGACGAAATCTACTTTTAGTACATGAAAAACCTACTGTGAATCCTGTTCAAAAAAACCTCACATTATTGAAACATACAACTCAACAAAAGGGGCAGTGGACTCCTTGGACCAGATGTACAACCAAATGTTGTGTAGCCGAAAAACCAGAAGGTGGCCAGTCTGTATGTTTTTCGGTTTCATAAACATACATCATATTGGTAAATTCTTGTGTGATTTATGTCCAAAATATTGTTAAGCTGGGCCAAAAACCAAAGTCAAGACGAGATTTTGCAAAAGAACTTCATTATGAACTAGGGCACCGTGGTTAGGAGTACGTTTGGAAACCCCATATTTACGAAGGCAACTCCGGCAATCCATTGCGGATATTTTGGGTGTACCATTGGCAAAACCTCAATTTGGCCATTCTGAACAAGGTGCAAGAAAAATTTGCAAGATATGTCCATCTGCCAAGAGCAGAATGACGTCCGTGTACTGCCATGCGTGCAACAAGCCGATTTGTGCTGAGCATCGTGCAAAGTGTTGCGTTGAGTGTGCTGAAGAACTTTAAAAACCTTTCATAGCATAAAACAATATTTTAAGGAATGCACTTTTAATTGTAATATTTAATAAAAATCAGTATATTCGCCTAAAACAATTTTTTTTTAAATATACCATCAGTCGTAAATTTTACGATACATTAGCTTTAATGAAACGTTTTGATAACATTAGCTTTCTAGGGTTAAACAAAACACCACCACTAAATGGTGTTATACCTTTTCTTTTTTAATGCGGTTATTAGCCAGAGGATCAGATGACAAGCTCTTGTCTTCAACTAGACTTATTTCATCTTCCTCTCCCATTTCCTGAAACATATCAACATCTGCATAAACAGACAAATATATAGTGTGAAACACTTACACAACTTTCTCTTGCCAATGCAAATAATATTAACAATAAACCTAACATTAGTAATAAAAACATTAGAAATTAACAAATAACTAACCTCTATAAACATAATCTAATTTTAATCATGAGTGAAAAGACGCAAAATGAAAATCGACCTCAGTTTGGCTTAAAAATACAGAAAATCACTCTTTCACGCTAAACTAGGCTCTGTAGAGAAAAATGCTATAAATAAAAGTTTCAGATGTTTTAATTTTCTATAAATTTAATTATATACACTTTTGTCGTAAAATGCATACTAAGGCCAAAATCTTAAATAAATAGATTTTTCACATGTTTTCGTGAGAAAAAACCAGATAATCGCTAATTACTGCTAAACTAAGCGTTATACAAAAAAATGTTTGAAATAAAAGTTGTAGGTTTTTAAATTCTCAACAACTTTTATTATATAAGTTTTTGCGCTAAAATTTATAATGAAGTCGTAATCTTATAAAAACTATTTCTTTACGTGAAAAAAGCCTCACCGAGAATTTCAGCAAACATGGCGCCTACCCTATCTTGTACAGAATAAAAAAATGAGTAAACCAGGCGATTTACAAAAAAAATCGTAGGACCAGTTTTTGAGAAAATCGCAAAAAATTACACGAAAAACTACTACTTCCAGTCGACCGATTTTGATGAAAATGTTTGTGTCGCGTTCGGTAGTGGTATGTAACTTAAGTTTCAAGTTTCAAGTGTGTACGATGTTTCGTTCTTGAGATACCCCTATTCTGTTCACACACACACACACACACACACACACACACACACACACACAGACCAATCGCTGAAAACATGTTTTTTGGGTTCAGGGGTCTGAAAACGTGTAGATCCGGTGAAAACTCGATTTCGAAAAATCGACATAAAAACAATACTTTCCTTCCTATATATTCATATAGGCAAGAGAAAGTAAAAATCTTTTTTGGGTTCATGAGGTCTGAAAACGTGTAGATCCCGGTAAAAACTCGATTTCTTAAAATCGATATGAAAAGAATACTTTCCTTCCTATACATTCATAAAGGCAAGAGAAAGTGAAAAGGTTCAAACCAGCCTTTCGGATTATCGCCTAAACGACATTCCATTTACGAACGATAAAGTAAACACCAGTATCATAAAAATTAGAGTAAGAAATTAAACATCATTATTAAATGGTGTTATGACCGCCTCCGTAGCGTAGTGGTTAGCGTGTTAGCCTGCCACGCGGAGGTCCCGGGTTCGATTCCCGGCCAGGGTCTGGAAATTTTCACGTGTCAAATCCCACAGTTAATGTTCGTAACCCACCGTAGTCGCTAATAACCAAGCAGTTGATGCGACTTTAAATAAAATAAATAAAAAAAAAAAAAAAAAAATGGTGTTATACCTTTTCTTTTTTAATGCGGTTATTAGTCAGAGGATCAGATGACAAGCTCTTATCTTCAACTAGACTTATTTCATCTTCCTCTCCCATTTCCTGAAAAAAAAAATACAAACATCAACATGAACAAACACTATAGCACACACTTGGTCATATTACGAGGGTTATCCAGAAAATAACCTTCGTTTTGAAATAAAAAGTAAACGAGTGAAGATAAAAAAACTTCTTTTTTTTTTTTTTGTTGTTTTTATATGACCACAAAGGATCACTTTAGTCTCTTTGGTTAGTTCTTTTTCTTCAGCAGTTTATTTCCTTTTCATTTCTTTCTTGCCAATACTTTTTCATTCTGTCGGATCTTGCTTTTCTCAATTCGTCTGAACAAACCTGTTATTTTCGTTTAATTGTTCTTACTGATAAAATTTTGTTTCTGTCATTAATTGTTTCTTTGTAAACCGGTGTGCGATCTTTGACATCAGCAATTGTTAGATTTAATTCTGTTCTGTCTTTTTTGATTTCTTCAACCCAAGGAATTGTAGCTCCTTCTGTTTTTGTACACATGAATTTTTCTACAATTTTTCTTAATAATCGGTTTTCTGGAGTTCTGAGGATATGCAAAAAGAAAGAAAGTCTCTTTTTGCGCATTGCATTTGTGATTGGTTCTATTTCTTTATAAATTTGTTCCCTTGGTAAAAGTCTGGGCTGGTTGTCAACTATGTGTTTCTTGTTTATGCAGGTTCTAAGAATCCTTCTTTCTATTTTTCTGATTGTTTCTTTCATTCCGTTTCCATCAATACTTTATTATATACGTATTGAAACTACAGTTTTTCTCTATTTTTCGACATAGTCGACAAACAGATTCAAGCACTTGCCGTACCTTGGAACAGTCTTTGAAATACCCTCTGCATAAAAATCTGCCGCCTGTGAATGTAGCCAACCATTCACGGCGTTTTGAAGCTCTTCGTCATTGGCGAACCGCTGAGATGCTAGCCACCGCTTCATGTTCGGGAACAGGTGAAAGTCACTAGGAACCAAGTCCGGGCAGTATGGGGGATGATCGAAAACGTCCCATTTAAACTTGGCCAAAAGTTCATTTGTTCTTCGAACTGTACGAGGGCGAGGATTGTCATGCAAATGAACAAATGAACTTTTGGCCAAGTTTAAATGGGACGTTTTCGATCATCCCCCATACAGCCCAGACTTGGCTCCTAGTGACTTTCACCTTTTCCCGAACATGAAGCGGTGGCTTGCATCTCAGCGGTTTGCCAATGACGAAGAGCTTCAAAACGCCGTGAATGGTTGGCTACATTCACAGGCGGCAGAGATTTATATGCAGAGGGTATTTCAAAGACTGTTCCAAGGTACGACAAGTGCTTGAATCTGTTTGGCAACTATGTCGGAAAATAGAGAAAAACTGTAGTTTTAATATGTATATAATAAAGTTTTTTTATCTTCACTCGTTTACTTTTTATTTCAAAACGGAGGTTATTTTCTGGATAACCCTCGCAGTTCCAACACATAAAAACGTAAAAATAAATTTAATATTTTTAAAAGCAAACTGATACCATATTGTAGGCTCTGTAGAAACATGTATGAAATAAAAGTTGTAGTTCTTTTAATTTCCTATATATTTGATGATATACACTTTTGTCGTTAAAATGCATACTAGGACCGAAATCTTATAAAATCTATAAATTTTCATGAAAAAAAAACAGAAAATCACTAATACCACAAAATTAAGTGTTTATACAAAGAAATTTTTGGAATAAAAGTTGTAAGTTTTTAAATATTTAACAACTTTTATTACACACACTTTTGCTCTAAAATTCATATTAACGCTACAGTCTTAAATAACCATTTTTTTTCTATGAGAGCACAGCCTCTCCAAGTATTTCACCAGACCCTATCATGTAATATTTTATCATGTAGAGCAGGGGTTCTCAACCTGGGGGACAAGCCCCCCTAGGGGGGCGTAGAAGATTTTCAAGGGAGGCGTCATCGTATTAGAATAGAAAAAAAAGCTATGATTAACCCAGGTTAGTTCCTGCCTTTATATTCCAAACACCATTATTTTATTGTACAACACTCAATGTTAGAGTTTGATGATTTCGTAAACAATTATATTTTAAGTTTTTTGGTTCTGTCATTTGACTGTATGTTCAAAAATGTATTGAAGGTAGTATTAAACATTTTGTAAAAAGTTATCAAATATTTAATTGTATTACCTGCAAGTCTAACCTTTATCCCACCCCTAAACTCGCTATAGTTACAGATTGAAATTCCACTAAGTAGGCCTACTTGTGTTGACCATATAAGGGGGTAATAGTACAGGGGAGGCGTGACAAAAAGTCAGTCTACTAAGGGAGGCACAGAGCCTGAAAGGTTGAGAACCCCTGATGTAGAGCATAAAACTTTTTTTGAGAAAATTGCAAAAGAGTGAAAATTTACATGAATAAACTACTTCTATTTCATATAATGAATTAATATAATAATTTCACTAACCTTCTTTTTAAACTGCGTCACCTTTATTTTATTCCTACTTACACGTGTTTCGGTGGATCCACCATCATCAGAGTAAATGAAAAATTGAAACTAAAATTTTTTTTTTTCATTTATTTAAAATTTACAGAAGATGATACATCTTCAGTCACTTGTATAAAAAGTTTTATACAAGTGACTTATAAAACGTATAAAACTTTTTATACAAGTGACTGAAGATGTATCATCTTCTGTAAATTTTAAATAAATGAAAAAAAAAATTTTAGTTTCAATTTTTCATTTACTCTGATGATGGTGGATCCACCGAAACACGTGTAAGTAGGAATAAAATAAAGGTGACGCAGTTTAAAAAGAAGGTTAGTGAAATTATTATATTAATTCATTATATGAAATAGAAATATTTCAAACTGCAGGATGCATTATAAAGATTTATTTTTGAATGAATAAACTACTACTTCCGGTTAATTGATTTTGATGAAAATTTTCGTGTGAGGTCCTCTAGTGGTATCTAACTTAAGTTTCAAATTTCGACTTTGTTAGATGTTCTGTTCACACAAACAGACCAATCGCTAAAAATATGTTTTTTTGGATTCAGGGGGGTCTGAAAACGTGTAGTACATCCTGTGAAAACTCAATTTCAAAATATCAACATGAAAACAACACTTTCTTTCCTATATATTCATATAGGCAAGAGAAAGTAAAAAAAAAAACCGTGAAAATAATTATTTTTTCCCAGCTAACCCGTAACACTCAAATGTCGTAACGCTACGTATCACACGATCTAACACAAATATAAGAATCTGCTTTATAACTCTGCAATTATAATCTTGCCCATAACGGGCAGGTGGAGTATTAAATTAATTGCACTCGATCTGTTGGTTCCAGGGCTACAAAAATAGTTCTGTTTCTTATTACATAATCAGCCAATGACTTAACTATTTAAGAACAGTAGAGGTAGAGGTGCCAATAACAACTTATGGGGCAGAGTGCTGGCAAATAACATCAAAAATAGACAGCCAGCTTAAAGCAATTGAAATGGACTTTCTGCGCCGTTCATGTAGAGTGTCCAGGTTGGACCATATCCGGAATGACGACATCAGGAAAAGAGCTCATGTAGAAGATACCATTGTGGATAGGATAGAGAGACGACAACTGATATGGTATGGTCATGTGCAGAGAATGGGTGATGAGAGGTGGCCAAAAAGAATGCTGTCTTATGTCCCAACCAACAGAAGGAAGAAAGGTAGACCAAGGAAAACGTGGAGAAAGGGAATACAGGAAGCCATGAGGGAGAGAGGGATGGATGAGGGTGATTGGGGGGATAGAAGAGAATGGAGATTGAAGTGCGGGAAGCGGCGCCGGCCGTAGGAACCCCGGAAAAAAAAAGAGGTAGAGGTGTAAAAGACACTATTCAGAGTTATCTCCTCTGATAGTAATGAATTTCACTATACAGCCAGACCCTGTGGTGAATGAAGTGAAGGTGACATTCGCAGGGTGGAAAGTGGGTGCTTTTCGGAGGGCCTGGTATGCTGATAGGCATACTCTTTCAACTCAGTGAGGAAGGCAATGGTAAACCACCTCACTCCTTGTTTTTACTTAGTAAAACCTCTAGATGTTCAAACCAACTTTTCGGCTGTTGACCTAAACACAATTATAATCTGCAAATAAAGGGTGATTCATTTAAAAGTAGCCCGCTGCATTTAACAGCGGCCTTCGGCACTCAATTGGATTCAAATAGTAAATGAATGAATAAAATTACTTAATACATAATTTTACATATTTATTTAAAATTTATATACAAATTTCAACTTCACCTTTACAGTACATGCTGAAAGTGGCATCCTTGAACGCTTACACATTTTTGCGCTCGTTCAATGTTATTAATGCACACACGACGTAATACGAAAAAGTCTATAGCTTGAATGGCTGCCACGATGTTATTCTTTAGCTCATGTATACCGCGGGGGTTTGTTTGGTAAACAGTTCCTTTTAAATAACCCCATAGAAAAAAAAATCGCACATACTCAAATCGGGTGAATGAGAACGAGGAGACAGCAAATCTTTACTAACAACTCGCATGGGAAAAGCCTGATTGATATGAGATAGGACTGGCGAGACGTGTGACATGTTGCACCATCTGGCTGGAAAAAATTGTACTCGCGTTCATCGTGGCAGTAATGATCACATCGTGATCAGTGCTGCCAATACAGCATATGAAAATTACTCGAGCGGCGGGCTACTTTTAAATGAATCACCCTGTATAACTCCACTGCTTTATTACCTGTTCCACTTTCACAAACTCAAAATCGTCTGCGATTGAATCTGACTCAGAAATATCACCAGCGTCCACGTCATCATGTTCAACTTTCAATTCCTGTTGGGTAGATGAAAAAAAAAAACAAATTAAATGAAATTAAGAAAATACGGCCAGTTTTTGAGAAAATCACAAAAAAGTGAAAAATTACACGAATAAACTACTACTTTTGGTTGACTTTTGATGAAAATGTTTCATGTCAGGTCCGGTAGTGGTATGTAACTTAAGTTTCAAGTTCGTACGATGTTTCGTTCTTGAGATATTCTGTTCACGCACACACACACACACACACACATCATTAAAAACATGTTTGTGTGGGTTCACGGTGTTTGAAAACGTGTAGATCCGGTGAAAACTCGATTTCTTAAAATCATCATGAAAACAATACTTTCCTTCCTATATATTCACATTGGCAAGAGCAAGTAAAAATTGTTGCTTCATACATCGGCTGTTATCCATATTTCAAAATACCCACAGGTCATTTGTTCTAGGTAGAAGCTTTCCCTCCAACGCTGTGTGCCGCTGAGCTGTTCTGTTTAGTGGTGGGGGAAGCACCTCGTAGTTGTAACATAGTATACGGTTAGAAAGAAAGGGAATGATCATTAAGTGAGAAGGAGACAACACTTGCCCCTTTGAAACTATCCCTACTCTACCTACTCACCTTACCCTTACAAGCTTCTTCCTAAAACAAACGTACTATACATCTATTACAATCACATTGAGCAATACATTACAATGGAAGGACATAGATGAGATTGCAAACAACTTTTTTACTTTCTCTTGCCAATGTGAATATATAGGAAGGAAAGTATTGTTTTCATGTCGATTTTAACAAATACACTCTTCACCGGATCTATACGTTTTCAGACCCCCTGAACCCACACAAACATGTTTTTAGCGATTGGTCTGTGTGTGAACAGAATATCTCAAGAATGGAACATCGTACGAACTTGAAACTTGAAACTTAAATTACATACCACTACCGGAGCCGACACGAACATTTTCATCAAAATCGGTCAACCGGAAGTAGTAGTTCATTCGTATAATTTTTCACTTTTTTGCGATTTTCTCAAAAACTGGTCCTACGATTATTTTAAAATCACCTGGTTTACTTAATTTTTTATTCTCTACAAGATAGTGTAGGCTCCAATGTTTGCTGAAATTTTTGGTGAGGCTGTTTTTATGTAAAAAAAGTGTTTTTTAAGATTACCGCTTTAATATGTATGATAGCGCAAAAATTTATATCATAAAAAATGTAGAGAATTTAAAATTCTACAACTTTTATTCTTAAAATTTTTTTCTATAACGCTTAGTTTAGCGGTAATTAGCGATTTTCTGTTTTTTCTTACTAAAACGTGTGAAAAATCAATTTTTTTAAGATTTTGGTCTTAGTATGCATTTTACGACAAAAGTGTATATAATCGAATTTATAGGAAATTAAAAGATCTACAACTTCTAAATAGAGCATTTTTCTCTACAGAGCCTAGTTTAGCATGAAAGAGTAATTTTCCGTATTTTAAAGCCAAACCGAGGTTGATTTTCATTTTGCTTCTTTCACTCATGATTAAAATTAGGTTATGTTTATTGAGGTTAGTTTTTTGTTTATTTCTAATGTTTTACTAGTAATGTTAATATTCTTGTTTATTTATTGCATTGGCAAGAGAAAGTTGTGTGAGTGTTTCACACCACATTTTTTTGGATTAATATGCATCGACGACTGTTCTATCTAGCGCAACTGGTTTCATTTCCACATACCTGTAACGCCCTACATCTTTTGTAATTTGCTTTAACATTCTAACCTTTGCCTCCCCCTACAATTCACTCCCTCAATATTATCCTCCATTATTGATAGACCAATACCTGGATATCTTAAGATATGCCCCACTAGCCCATCCCTTTTTCTGGTCATATGTTTCTATATGCCCATAACAGGCAGGCAGGTAGAGTGTCAAATTATTTACACTCAATCTGTTCATTGCAGGGCTAAAATAAATACTTCTGTTTCTTATTACATGGTCAGCCAATTAAATGACTGAATCATTTAAGAACAGAAGAGGTAGAGGTGTAAAAGACTAATCAGAGTTATCTCCTCTGAAAGTAATGAATTTCATTATACAGCCAGACCGTGTGGTGAATGAAATGAAGGTGTCATTTGCAGAGTGGAAAATATGTGCTTTTCAGAGGGCTCAGCATGCTGATAAGCATACTCTTTCAACTCAGTGAGGAAGGCAATGGTAAACCACCTCACTCCTCGTTTTTACTTAGTAAAACCTCTACAGGTTCAAACCAGCCTTTTGGCTGTCGACCTAAACACATGTTTCTATTTCTATTTCATATAATGAATTAATATAATAATTTCACTAACCTTCTTTTTAAACTGCGTCACCTTTATTTCAATTTTTACTTACACGTGTTTCGGTGGATCCACCATCATCAGAGTAAATGAAAAATAGAAACTAAAAATTTTTTTCATTTATTTAAAATTTACAGAAGATGATACATCTTCAGTCACTTGTATAAAATTTTATATTGTATTTTATACAAGTGACTGAAGATGTATCATCTTCTGTAAATTTTAAATAAATGAAAAAAAATTTTAGTTTCTATTTTTCATTTACTCTGATGATGGTGGATCCACCGAAACACGTGTAAGTAAAAATTGAAATAAAGGTGACGCAGTTTAAAAAGAAGGTTAGTGAAATTATTATATTAATTCATTATATGAAATAGAAATATTTCAAACTGCAGGATGCATTATAAAGATTAATTTTTGAATGAACATGTTTCTATATACTTCTTTTTTTTTCATCCACTTGTCTAAAAACCTCTAAATTATTTATTTTGTCCACCTAATCTTTAACATTTTCCTATAACACCACACTTCAACAGCTTCTATCCTTTTCCTTTCTACTGCCCCTACCACTCCGTTTCACTCCCATATAATGCTACCCTCCAAAAACAATTGTGTTTAAAGAGATTTTCCTAATCTGTAAGTCAATGTTTGTAGTCAGTAAGCTGTTTTCCATTTCAAAGGCCCTTCTAGCTTGAGCAATCCTACTTTTGATATCACTTGTGCATCTACCATTCCTTGTTATTTTACTCCATTGATAGCAGAATCCCTAAACTTCCTGTTTGTTTTTTTGTTGCCTACTTTTAAATTTCCCATGGGGGTTGCTTATTGTTCTTATTGTTTAGATAGATTAGATGTACACGCATTAGGGATAAAAAAAATCTGGTGTGAAACACTCACACAACTTTCTCTTGCCAGTGCAAATAATTAACAATAAACCTAACATTAGTAATAAAACATTAGAAATAACCAAAGAAACTAATCTCAAAAATATAACCATATTTTAATCATGAGTGAAAGACGCAAAATGAAAATCGAACTCAGTTTGGCTTAAAAATACGGAAAATCACTCTTTCTCTCTAAACTAGGCTCTGTAGAGAAAAATGCTCTAAATAAAAGTTGAAGATCTTTTAATTTTCTATAAATTTAATTATATTTACTTTTGTCGTAAAATGCATACTAAGGCCGAAATGTTAAAAAAACCAATTTTTCTCACATTTTCGTGAGAAAAAAACAGAAAATCGCAAATTACCGCTAAACTAAGCGTTATACAAAAAAAATGTTTGAATTAAAGTTTTAGGATTTTAAATTCTCTACAACTTGTACTATATAAATTTTTGCTCTAAATTGCATATTAAAGCCGTAATCTTAAAAAAACTATGTTTTTACGTGAAAACAGCCTCACCCAGAATTTCAGCAAACATGGCGCCTACCCTATCTTGTAGAGAATAAAAAATCGAGTAAACCAGGCGATTTTTAAAAAAATCGTAGGACTAGGTTTTGAGAAAATCGCAAAAAAGTGAAAAATGACACGAATAAACTGCTACTTCCGTTTGACCGATTTTGATGAAAATGTTCGTGTCGGGTCCGGTAGTGGTATGTAACTTAAGTTTCAAGTTCGTACGATGTTCCGTTCTTGAGATATTTTGTACACACACACACACACACACACACAGACCAATCGCTAAAAACATGTTTTTTGGGTTCAGGGGGTCTGAAAACATATAGATCCGGTGAAAACTCGATTTCGAAAAATCGACATGAAAACAATACTTTCCTTCCTATATATTCATATAGGCAAGAGAAAGTAATAAAGCATCATTCAATGAAACAAAAATTTTAAAAATGAACTTCACTACTCTGTTACCTTTTCCACTTTCACGGAGATAAAATTAGATGCATTTGGATCTGGCTGGGAGAGTTCATCAGCGGTTAATTCTTCATGCTCAACTTTCAAATCCTGTTGGGAAGATGAGAAAACAATTCGTATGAATTACAGAACAAAGAAAAGGTGAAGAAGCTGTAAAAGAAAGAGTGATGGCACTGGCACTGATTCAGAAACAATTGGCTTTGGTATACTGGAATTATTCTTTTTTTACTTTCTCTTGCCTGCATGAATATATAGGAAGGGAAGTATTGTTTTCATGTCGATTTTTCGAAATCGAGTTTTCACCGGATCTATACGTTTTCAGACCCCATGAATCCAAAAAAACATGTTTTTAGCGATTGGTCTGCGTGTGTATCTGTGTGTGTGTGTGTATACAAAATATCTCAAGAAGAACATCGTACGAACTTGAAACTTGAAACTTAAGTTACATACTACTACCGAACCCGACACGAACATTTTCATCAAAATCGGTCAACCGGAAGTCGGAGTTTATTCGTATAATTTTTCACTTTTTTGCGATTTTCTCAAAAACTGGTCCTACGATTTTTTTAAAAATCGCCTGGTTTACTAAATTTTTTATTCTCTACAAGATAGGGTAGGCGTCATGTTTGCTGAAATTCTAGGTGAGGCTGTTTTCACGTAAAAACGTTGTTTTTTTAAGATTACAGCTTTAATATGCATTTTAGCGCAAAACTTTATATAATAAAAGTTGTAGAGAATTTAAAATTCTACAACTTTTGTTTCAAACATTTTTTTGTATAACGCTTAGTTTAGCGATAATTAGCAATTTTCTGTTTTTTTCTCACGAAAATGTGTGAAAAGTTGATTTTTTTAAAGATTTCGGCCTTAGAATGCACTTTACGACAAAAGTGTATTGAATAAAATTTATAGGAAATTAAGAGATCTACAACTTTTATTTTAAGCATTTTTTTGTACAGTGCCTAGTTTAGCGTGAATGAGCGATTTTTGGTATTTTTAAGCTAAACTGAGGTCGATTTTAATTTTGCGTATTTCACTAATGTTTTTTGAGGTTAGTTTTTTGTTCATTTCTAATGTTTTAATACTAATGTTAGGTTTATTGTTAATTATTTGCACTGGCAAGAGAAAGTTGTGTGAGTGTTTCACACCAGATTTTTACTTTCTCTTGCCTATAGGAATATATAGGAAGGAAAGTATTGTTTTCATGTCGATTTTTCGAAATCGAGTTTTCACCGGATCTATACGTTTTCAGACCCCCTGAACCCAAAAAACATGTTTTTATCGATTGGTCTGTGTGTGTGTGTGAGTGTGTGTGAACAGAATATCTCAAGAACGGAACATCGTACGAACTTGAAACTTAAGTTACATACCACTACCGGACGCGACACGAACATTTTCATCAAAATCGGTCAACCGGAAGTAGTAGTTTATTCGTATAATTTTTCAGTTTTTTGCGATTTTCTCAAAAACTGGGCCTACGATTTTTTTTAAAATCGCCTATTTTACTCAATTTTTTATTCTCTACAAGATAGGGTAGGCGCCATGTTTGCTGAAATTCTCGGTGAGGCTGTTTTCACGTAAAAACGTTGTTTTTTTAAGATTACGGCTTTAATATAAATTTTAGCGCAAAAACTTATATAATAAAAGTTGTAGAGAATTTAAAAACCTACAACTTCTGTTTCAAACATTTTTTTGTATGACGCTTAGTTTAGCAGTAATTAGCGATTTTCTGATTTTTTCTCACGAAAACGTGTGAAAAATCGATTTTTTAAAGATTTTGGCCTTAGTATGCATTTTACGACAAAAGTGTATATAACCAAATTTATAGGAAATTTAAAGATCTACAACTTTTATTCAACGTATTTTTCTCTACAGAGCCTAGTTTAGCGTGAAATAGTGATTTTCCGTATTTTTAAGCCAGACTGAGGTTGATTTTCATTTTGAGTGTTTCACTCATGATTAAAATAAGGTTATGTTTATTGAGGTTAGTTTTTTGTTTATTTCTAATATTTTATTACCAATGTTAAATTATATTGTAAATTATTTGCATTGGCAAGAGAAAGTTGTGTGAGTGTTTCACACCAGATTTTTTACTTTCTTATGCCTATATGCCATAAACCCGCATGCCTTTCATAAACATCCACTACATGACATGAAAATCGGTGTTTTGTGTGCCGTTTCAGCGGAACGAATTGTTGGGCCAATTTTCTTTGAGACAACAGTTAATACCGATGTCTACCTGCAGATTTTTGATCAATTTATTAATCAATTAGCACCACACGAAATTACATATTTTTTTTTCCAACAAGACGGAGTGACTAGTCACACATCTCGCAGATCACTGGCTCGAGTGCGTATTGTTTTTACCGATGAGAGGACTATCTCTTCTGGCTTATGGCCGCCGCGATCACCGGATTTGTCTCAAAAACTTTAAAGAATAAAGTATACGAGCCAGCAATCCAAAATCCATTGAAGACCTAAAGATCTCGATCATGAACGTTATATGCACGATTACAGCTCCTGAACTCCAGTCTGTATTTCAGAATATGTTACGCCTTGCTATCTTATGCGTACAAGCTGACGTTGATCACTTTCAACATATCGTGTAATAACGTAACAATATTAGACTATTGAATAAAATAATTAAAAAAATTATTGGTATTTGTAAATAAACAGATTTCATTGTGTTGCACTTTAATTACGGGGCTACTTTTATGTGCGCCACCCTGTATAAACAAATAAAACTTCATTACAAAATGGCAACGTTGACTTACGATTTCTGAATGTAAAACTTCGGTTTTCATCTTCGTCTCAAACTGATCAACAAACTGTTGAAGCTTTAGTAACTCCATGATTACTTAAACCAAATTTATCCAAATCACGTTTCAATGAAATCCTCAATACATCGTCTTCTGAAAAATTAAAACAATACTTTTAAAAATTCTACTATAATAAAATTGTAAAACTGAATAAACAAGCTTTAATAACAGAATTTTATTATAAATGGAGAAATATTTAGCTCGTTACAGAAAATCTGGCACAATAAATTGAGCACTGGTTCACGCATGCGCAGTTAACACATTCCCTACCACAGCGTCAACTAAAGATACAGGCTGCCTCTAAAGTATAGGGTGATTCAAAAAGAGCGCCGGTTTTGATATATCAAATTAAGAGATTTATTTTATTGAAAAACTGAAAATAAATACATCAACAAGTTCATCTTACCTTCCGATTTCATGTATGAAAAATGATGTCATGCATGTGTCCTCCTCTACTGCGCTGGCACGCATCAACTCTGTCCATGAAATTGGATATTACTGCACGACAAGTTTCGACTTCCATTTGCCCGATAACCCGTTGAATTTCCTCCTTCAAGTCATTGATGTTTCGGGGTTTATTGGCATACACCAATGACTTCAGATGACCCCAAAGATGAAAGTCACAAGGCGTCAAGTCACACGACCTTGGTGGCCATTGATGGTCAGAATTACGAGAAATGATGCGATCCTGGAACCGTTCACGGAGCAACAACATTGTTTCTCGTGCAGCAACTGAATTTTATACGGGTGATATTGGAGATCGTACCGAAGAATTCTCCGTACAGAAGAACATCGTAAACCCAATTGTTGAGAACGGCGACGTTTTGATTTTGCTGAGCTAACAGCCACACTGTCACGAACCAACGCAACGTTCTGCTCAGTTCGGCCAGAACGACAACGTCCAGAACTTTTAAGGTCGACTGTTGAACCCGTCTCAAAAAACTTTTTCATGAGCCTGCGAACTGTTGATTCATTCGGTGCTTCATTACGTCCTAGAGTACCGCGAAGTCGCCTGACAGTAGCCGCATAACTCTCTCCACTCTGGTAAAATGTTTTGACGATTAACACTCGTTGTGCAATAGTAAACTTCTCCATGGTTAGACATAGACTGCAAGAGTACTACACTGCGAACAAGAGAAACTACAACTGAATCGTCAATCGGAATGTTCTCCGAAATAGAAA
This sequence comes from Catonia carolina, assembly GCA_035578175.1. NCBI lineage: Eukaryota > Metazoa > Arthropoda > Insecta > Hemiptera > Achilidae > Catonia > Catonia carolina. The sequence goes on from JAQMRL010000015.1 coordinate 13,852,222, forward strand.
TGAGGTCTAACAATGTTGCCAACCGATAAACAAAAATTTACCAGCCGTTTAAAAACCGGCGCTCTTTTTGAATCACCCGTTAGTACTCACTACTCACTGTGTTCTGTTCGTGCTGTTATCGTTTTGACATTTGTGTCGCTGTCGAAAGCCGCATGCTGTCGAAATTAGTTGTGCGCGCACAAAATACGGAGAAAAATGTCTTCGATTCAATTTAGGGTAATAGACAATAAGTTTTTTTCTAAATGATGTACCTACCTTACGTTTTGACTCGCCTGAAAGGGAGGGACGTTATACCCTCTTTCTTTTATATAACTATGCGGTTCTTTTTGTTAAAATTTCATATTGTGCGTGTGTAGTTGATTTTTAAAAATTGACGTATGTTTGGTATAAAGTTCACAACTATAAAAAATCATTCAGCTTCTTGGAAAACTAACAGAGAGAGAAGACAGCCGAATGCAGCTGTGGCAGAGAGATTGAGAGCCACCAGGTCAAGGAATATGAAATTGATGTGGGAACGAAGAAAACAACAGTGTGGTGCCACAACTAACTCCTCAAGGAACGCATGTCCATGAGTGACTTGAGTGCTCCAATTGGGGCGTAAATAAAAAAAAAATAAAAAAATAATAATAAAACGCATATTATGTCGTCCTGGAAAAGAAGTTATATCTGCATTAAAAGGGGCAAGATTTCAGTCTGTAGAAGCTGTAAAAGAGAAAGAATTCCCTTCGTGGAACGCACAACATCGTGCTTTCTTCACAGAGACTTACTTTAGTAATGATTACTCGATAGTCAAAACCCAGCGTTTGTTCCGTACAAAATTTGGAGTAAGTAGACACAGTAGTGTTCCCAGTCGCAATGCAATAATGTATTGGTTAAAAAATGTTTGAGAAACGGCTTCATCTTTAAAACGGAAACCTACAGGCCGTCCACGTAGCGTTCGTACTCCCGAAAACACAGATGCTTTGCGATTGTCAGTAGCCAGAAGTCCACATCGCTCTGCTGCACATCACATAGCTGTGATAGGAATATCAGATCATAGTGTTAGAAGAATTTAGTGTTTAGATCTTCATTTTCATCCGTATAAAACTGTAATTGTGTTAAAGTCAAAATCAATTTTGTGTTCTTCCATTGTTGAGAAGATGACTTGCAGCACTGTTTCCAACAATGGAAAATTCGCATGGACCGTTGTAGGGATAGAGAAAGAGGTGTAAATTGAAGGTGATAATAAGTGATTGCGTATAAAATAAAAATACAATTTTTTACAAAGTCAGTCTCGTCATTTAATAGCCATACCTCGTAAGTCAGTAACTAAAGAGTGCTTTAAACTATTCCAGTCACCTGAAGTGGTGGTCAGTTAATGCATTTTTACTTTCTCTTGCCTATATGAATATATAGGAAGGAAAGTATTGTTTTCATGTCAATTTTAAGAAATTGAGTTTCCACCTGATTACAAGTTTTTAGACCCCCTGAACCCAAAAAACATGTTTTTAGCGATTGGTCTGTGTGTGTGTGAACAGAATATCTCAAGAACGGAACTACGTACAAACTTGAAACTTAAGTTACATACCACTACCGGACCCGACACGAACATTTTCATCAAAATTGGTCAACCAGAAGTAGTCGTTTATTCGTGTCATTTTTCACTTTTTTGCGATTTTCTCAAAAACTGGGCCTACGATTTATATTTAAATCGCCTGATTTACTAATTTTTTGTGCTCTACAAGATAGGGTAGGCGCCATGTTTGCTGAAATTCTTGGTCAGGCTGTTTTAACGTAAAAACATTGTTTTCGTAAAAACATTTCAACAAGATTACGGCTTTAATATACATTTTAGTGCAAAAATGTATATAATTAAAGTTGTAGAGAATTTAAAATCCTACAACTTTAATTCAAACATTTTTTTGTATAACGCTTAGTTTAGCGGTAATTAGCGATTTTCTGTTTTTTCTCTGGAAAACGTGTGAAAAATTGATGTTTTTTAAGATTTTGGCCTTAGTATGCATTTTACGACAAAAGTTAATATAATCAAATTTATAGAAAATTAAAAGATGTACAACTTTTATTTAGAGCATTTTTCTCTACAGAGCCTAGTTTAGCGTGAAAGAGTGATTATCTGTATTTTTAAGCCACACTAAGGTAGATTTTCATTTTGCGTCTTTCACTAATCATTAAAATTAGGTTATGTTTGTTGAGGTAAGGTTTTTTGTTTATTTGTAATGTTTTATTATTAATGTTTGGTATATTGTTAATTATTTGCATTGGCAAGAGAAAGATGTGTGAGTGTTTCACACCGATTTTTTTTTGTTTGTTTTACGTCTAACTATTTTGCAATTTCTGATCATGCAGGCAGTGAAAAGGATGAAGATGAGCGATGAAAAACTGCCAAACCTGACCGGGAATCAAACCCAGGACCCCGGCGTAGAAGCCAGTTGCGCTAACCACTACACCAACGGTTTAATGCATAAGTACTGAAAAACTTGCATACAAGAAAAGCCTTTTCTAAAGGTGAAAAATAAATTAATAAATAGAAAAAACTGTATCAAACCTCTGTTGAAAATATTGCTTGAGTCCCAGCTCGGTGTAATTGGGAGGAATGCAGTGCGTTGTTATAGTAGTGGGAGAATGAATGAGTTAGTAGTGTCTCACAGCTAATGCATTTGTAGTGGTAGCGTCTACTAACTAGACTAAAAAAATATTCTTATCATACGGCGCATTAATTTAACAAATACCTACTGGGTAATTAACTTGGTTGGATTCATTATATTTAACTTGCTAATTTATATGAAAATATGTAAATAAATAAATGGGCCTTCAAATTACATTCGAAAAGACAGAATTCTTCGGGACCAAAACAGAAACAAAAGAACTAAGAACAAAATATGGAAAAATCAACAGAGCGAAATTCTTCAAGTATCTGGGGGAGATAACTGAACCAAACGGAGCCGAAAAACTCTCACAAATCCTAAGATTACAAAAAATTAAAAAAACATTGGGACAAGTTCAGAATCTGTACAACAAGAAATCAATGTCAATAAAACTGAAAATCAGACACTACAATATGGTTGTGAAACCAGCAGCATTGTACGCAAGCAAGATTTCAGCTTTGGATAAAAGAAACGAAATGTAAGACATCAAGAAAGAGGAAAGAAAGATAATCAGGAAAATTTTAGGACCAAGACAGACCAAAGACGGATACAGGTTACAGAAGATAGAAACGACAGAAAAATTCTCTAATATCTAAATTGATATGAGAAAGAGAAGAGCGAAATTCTACGGACACACACAGAGATTACCGACCTACAGATTTACAAGACAGATTTTCGATCAAATTACTAAATGGCAATCAACAACAAACTGGGTAACACAAACCAAAGGTGATCTACAGAAGGCAAATATTGAAACGGAAGAAATTTTCGACAGAGATAGCTTTAGAAGCAAAATCAATAAATGGGAAGTTACACTAGAGCCAAAGGAATTGAAGCCATACAGGCCAAAATGGGATGAGGAACGAAAAAAGCAACACAGCATAAGAATGAAACCGTATTGGCAAGATAAGAAAAACAAAAAATGAAAAACAAAAGGAAGCATTTGCTTAGCGTCTTCCATTTCAAGGGAGTATTCGCAAATAATAATAATAATAAATACAAACAAATATGTTAAATACAGAAAGTTTGAAAACGAATGTTTTGTATCAGAGTAATACAACAATCGTTCTCCCAGCATGCATCACTCATTCATTATACCTCACCCGTACCCTTCACCTCGCAACTACACAGAGCTTGGACCCTCACAATAACTCACACTGATCACAAACATTTAAATATTACTGTCATTTTCTAAATTGTCAAATAGAATCTCATACTTTGCCAGCACATCTTCTTTCTTTGCCTAATAAAGTTAACTTAGAGAATTAACAAAAGTAAAACCAATGTTCCCCAAGAAACAAGAATAATTCCTGGTCAGGTCTGGCATTTCAGTTCATCTGCATGTCACCTCATATGCCCTTAAGGGGGTAGTCAACTCAAAAAGATGATTTTTTTAAATTTTGACTTTTTTGCATTTATTTGAAGTTTAATATTTTCTGAATCACAACATTTGTTTACTTTGTTTGTACGTTGACAAAAAGTTATAAAAACATTTGTTTAAAATAAAGCTCACTAGCAAGGCGAGTGATACCATTATTTCTTCAACTTCAAGTTTTCAGGAAATATGGTTTTAGCATGATTGTACATTCTTGGGAATTAAATATTTTGGTTTGTATTGGAGATATTTTTTTTCAAATGTTCATAATTTCTTGCTCTATTATCTGTGGAATGATTATTACAAAACCCTTAATAGGGATTTAGTTAAAAAATAATTTGTGAATACATAAAATACATGTTTTTGAAAATATGGTTTTTCTTCAATAAATTTCTTGAAAGAAATAATACATAAAAGCGCATACAACAGATAATAGACAGCAATTTTCTGTATTTTGTAGTATAAGAATTATGTTGATATCTTTGTTGGTTCCTGAGATATTTGATTCCCAGTAAAAGCCCGCTTTTCCAACCTCACCCTTATATTAGGGGCTGTAATTAATTTTTCGGCTTGGTTTAAATGGTAGATCATTACTAGTAAATTACTCGTTCATTTAAAATAAATAATGATAAATTATACCCAGAAGTTTTGATTTTAATTTTCTGGGTTGACTACCCCCTTAACCTGGGCTTGTATTTAAATTTGTAGGTTATGCATAATGATATTGATAAAATAATAATACAATATTACAAAAATACATCAATAAAAAGAATTCAATAATTATATTTAAGTTGACATGTTTTAATGCTTACGGAAAAGGCTCCGCTCTAACAATCTGTCACATACACGAACTAGAAAATAAACTGACTGTTCACAGCTCCTACTAGTTTTGGCAAAGCAACCTTTATAACACTAAAATGGGATTTATTATTGTATGTACTTTGACCAATCCACCAATCGTTTCAAATTATGACAACAAACAAAAGATCCAGTTAAAGTCAACACTTTCTCATAACAGATCTATAATAAAGAATCTTTTTTTGTCATATAACCTAAACACAATACAATACAAAACATACAATAAATTAAACTAAGCCCGTTAAAATCTGACATGTTATTATGATATACACTGCCTCCACAATTTCATCACGTTCACCGCATATAAAAATTGGCGGTAATAATCATAGTTAAAAAAATAAACTCATGTAATGTTTTAATAACTTGGTGGAAATAAAGATAGTTTGTGCAAAATAATTATATACTCGTTTGTAAATCCATAGAGATTACTTTATTTATTGGCGCAAATCATATGGGATGACGGTGATGAATGTACAGTTATGTAATGATTCAACAACATTTATGTTTCAACTACGTCTCCCAAATCAAAAACTACAAAAACCAGTGCGAGTAAAGAGAAAACAAAGCAGGTACACTTAAGCCCAAATAATTATGAATGCAGCTTAGTTATCGCTTTAATATACTGTTATAATAATATTCGTAATCTGTGGTGTGCCACTTTCTATTCATACTTTGACAGTTGCGCTATCATAGTATCGAACTTGATGCGCAAAAACATTTATAGTAAATTTAATACAGCCACATAAATACTGTGTTACGAGAAAACCATAACGTATAAAGTAATGAAGTTTATGTTACAAACGTGTAATATTTCTTTATTGTTATTGCAATTTAAACCTTCACGAAGTTTGCTGAAACTATCATGGTTACGTTGTATTCTTGCGCACTGATTTCACTTAACTGTTAAGTACCGTAACGTAACCCGAAATCTATAAAAGTTAAATATCACTTACAGACGAGTAGCCTATACCTATAATATGTCTGAACTAAATAAACTATAAACAAACGAAATAAGAAGAAAAATATGTACTGTGGGTTGTGACTCGTTATAATTTACAGACCCTAGCCGGGAATCGAACCCGGTACTTCCGCACAGTAGGCCAGCGCGCTACCACTACATAACGCAGGCGGCCGAAAATCATCTTTGTTTTTTAAGCATTATGTACATTTTTCTCATCTACTGTTAAAGATTAATAAACTACTATTACATATAATTTTTTTTCTACATTCAACATTAGATGTGTTTTAGTTGGTATACCTGTTCACTTTTTTTTAAATCTGGTGTGAAACACTTACACGACTTTCTCTTGCCAATACAAATCTATTATATAAAAGGACAACCATGTCCTGGGTGATTCATTTATAGATCAACGCACAGCCGAAACTACTGACGCTAGAGACTTGAAATTTAGAAGTTAGCTTTGTTATGTTGTGTAAGCGCGCACTAAGAAAGGATTTTGCAAAATTTTGATTTTAAAGGGAAGAAATAGCAAAACATTCCCCCCCCCCTGATGCGAGGATGAGGAATCAACGCGAAGCGCTACGCTTACGGCTGTTTCTCAACACACATTTACCCCCTCCATAGGCATATTCCATAGCATCCAGTATTACGTTCTTATCGTACGTAAACAGCAGATCAATTACAAAACTATCGCTATTTTTCCAGAAGTTGAACTGACTTCAACAACGATTTTAATCTATGTTTTACTTTTGTTACTCCGGATGTTACATAGTGTAATCTTTTGACCTAACACTGGATTTACATTTTAGTCAGAATTAATTCCAGAATTGTTGTAATTAGCATAATAAGTGTTATGTTTTTTATGCTTTATAGTATTATTACTTATTATGCAAGATACGAATGTTATTGCTTAAGTCACACAATGTATTTGACTGACATTGTAAAAATGATTTTTGCAACCGAACAATTAAAATTTAATTTTTTAAAAATTTGTCTCAACCAATTCAGTAAAATGCATAGGATAAAGTTATTTTCTTAAATCTAACTTAAGTTTAAATAAAACAACAGTTATTTATGTAAATTTAGGAAATATGCTAATCCTTCTCTTTTTCATTTTTTCACCATAAGGGTCGATTCACACACATCCGTCACGTCACGTCTCAGTTCCGTCATTCCGAGAAGTTTCAGTCACAGAAAAATATTCTTTCTTGAAAAATTAATGACATTGTCTACACTGAGCACCGGCACCGTCCCGAATCCGGTGCGTTAGTCTTGTCGCCGTCACCAAACCTTCAAAACGATATTTTGTTTTTTACGGACGTGTTTGTCTCTGTAAAATGACTGAATGGAGTTTGACGGAAGGAAAACTGACGTACATGTGTGAATACTGTTGTCATTTTTGACTTCGAGTGGCCGTGCCGGTTCCGTTTCGGAATGGTGACGCGATTGATGTGTGTAAATTGTTCTTTATACGTAATTCCAAAAAAATTATATTTGTGACTTAGCAAATAGGTTACTAATTAGCAGATTATAAATCAGTTATTAGCAAATTAAAATACAGAATCATAGCCTTAAAATTGCATGGGTGAAGCCACGACGAGGCGCTATCTATAATATAAAAAGAGATGTCCTGATTTATAGATCATTTTAAGTTTTCTAAACTGTTGCTAAGAAAGGTTTTTGCAAAATTTTTATTTTAAATAGAATTCGCAAAAATACCTTCCCATAAGAAATACAGAGAGTACACTTAAACAGCTGATTCTTTGTTTACGTTTGCGTGGGCGAAGCCACGCGGGACCCGCGAGTAATAATATATTTAACGTTAATAATGAAATATTAGAAATAAACAAAAAAACTAACCTCAAAAACATAACCTAATTTTAATTATGAGTGAAGATCCAAATGCAGATGGCAAAACTATCTCGAGGATCCACGCCCACCCCTTAACTTGTCAACTGCGTCCCTTGAGGGGTGCGTCTCTCACTTTGGGAATCATTGTTATAGGCAGCAATTTTTTTACTTTCTCTTGCCTATAATATATAGGAAGGAAAGTATTGTTTTCATGTCGATTTTTCGAAATCGAGTTTTCACCGGATCTATACGTTTTCAGACCCCCTGAACCCAAAAAACATGTTTTTAGCGATTGGTCTGTGTGTGTGTGTGTGTGAACAGAATATCTCAAGAACGGAACATCGTACGAACTTGAAACTTAAAACTTAAGTTACATACCGCTACCGGACCCGACACAAACATTTTCATCAAAATCGGTCAACCGGAAGTAGTAGTTTATTCGGATAATTTTTCACTTTTTTGCGATTTTCTCAAAAACTGGTCCTACGATTTTTTTTAAAATCGCCTGGTTTACTACATTTTTTTATGCTCTACAAGATAGGGTACGCGCCATGTTTGCTGAAATTCTGCGTGAGGCTGTTTTTACGTATAAACATTTTCTTTTTAAGATTGCGGCTTTAATATGCATTTTAGCGCAAAACGTTATATAATAAAAGTTGTAGAGAATGTAAAATTCTACAACTTTAATTTAAACATTTTTTTTGTATAACGCTTAGTTTAGCGGTAATTAGCAATTTTCTGTTTTTTTCTCACGCAAACGTGTGAAAAATTTATTTTTTTAAGATTTCGGCCTTAGAATGCATTTTACGACAAAAGTATATTAAATGAAATTTATAGGAAATTAAGAGATCTACATCTTTTATTTTGAGCATTTTTTTGTACAGTGCCTAGTTTAGCGTGAATGAGCGATTTTCCGTATTTTTAAGTTAAACTGAGGTCGATTTTAATTTTGCGTATTGCACTAATGTTTTTTGAGGTTAGTTTTTTGTTCATTTCTAATGTTTTATTAACAATGTTAGGTTTATTGTAAATTTTTGCATTGGCAAGAGAAAGTTGTGTGAGTGTTTCACACCAGATTTTTATAAGTGTACAGCTTCGTAAAAGCATTCACATGTAACCCGCTTGTTTCTTGTAAGTAAATGGAAAAGACAATAATTGAATTTATTTTTAGTTGCGGTAGCTACTATTAATGTAATCAACAAACTTTTATCATTGTAGTAAACCTAATTTATAGTATTTTTTTTTAAATTTTATCTTATTTAATTTCAAATTTCTGCCCATAACAGACAGGTGGAGTGTCAAATTATTTACACTCGATCTGTTAGTTGCAGGGCTAAAATAAATAGTTCTGTTTTTTATCACATGGTCAGCCAATTAAATGACTGAATCATTTAAGAACAGAAGAGGTAGAGGTGTAAAAGATACTAAACAGAGTTATCTTATCTGAAAGTAATGAATTTCATTATACAGTTGGACCCTGTGGTGAATGAAGTGAAGGTGTCATTTGCAGAGTGGAAAATATGTGCTTTTCAGAGGGCTCGGCATGCTGATAAGTGTACTTTTCCACTCAGTGAGTTGTGGCAATGGTAAACTACCTCACTCCTCGTTTTACTTAGTAAAACCTCTAGAGGTTCAAACCAGCCTTTTGGCTGATGACCTTAGCAACACAACAACTTATTTAATTAGGTAATTAACTTATAATTAGTATATTTTAATGTTTATACTCTAATATGCTTTTCACGGTTGATGAGCTCTGCTGTTTCACACGTTTAGACCAATCAGAACGTTTGCCAGCGTTGTCAGATTGTACCTGACAAACATTATGCGCGCATGCGTATAAGAGCCGCAATAGTTCTGTCGTCTCTTGCATCTCGTGCTGAACTCATCTATTATAGAGCATGTTAACATGCAATACTTTATAATATAATCAGCTGGTTGTTTGTTCATAGGTTATAATTGTTATTGAAAGACAAAAAAAAAAAAGAAATGGCTGACGAAATATATAACAGAGATACAAGAGCAAGTATTGGCTAGCTATAAAGTTGGTAGGGGGCAATGCATACGTTCAGAGCTAATCAAACTTGAAAAATAGTATAAACTACCTTTCAGAAAATTCCTAAACACGACAGACAGCCAAACTTCATCGAGACAAGAGGTGTCCACTTACACCTCAGTATTCTTTTGTTTAACCCTTTGAGTACTGTTGTCTTGTATGTGCGACGGCACTTACATGCAAAGACTAGAACCAACTGTGATGTAAACTCATGTTCAAATTTTTCACAAGTACTATGTTCCGCATTCTATTGGGTTTAAAATGAGTGAGTACTCCATAATTGTATAAAATCTGGACCAATTGAAATTGGAAATAACGAATTAGAGAACTTTTCTTTACCAAACTATATAACTAAACAAAAAGATGGTTTTTTATTTTTGTTCTGAATTTTTTCTAAAGAACACACAGACGAAAGAAATAAGTGAATATCCAATAACTGTAGAATCTGACGAAGAAGAATTATAATGAGGATAACAACTAAGAATTTTGCAGGAATTGACTTTGACTATAGAACACAATTCTGTCACTGTCAACAGCTTTTGGCCGAAAGATGTACTCAGTTAATTTTTGTTACATATTGCATTTTAAATTACAAATTATTATTTTGTAACAAACACATAAAACTAAAAATTACAAAAAACATGAAAAAATTAGAAACTAAAAATACTGAAAACTAAATCTAAGAACTAAAAATTCAAGACAAACCATGAAATGTAGCTTCATCATGGTATGAAGTGTAATGAAAATACCTAATCTGTGCAAGCTTTATTTCCTTTAAAAACTCAGTACTTAAAAGGTTAAAAGGCAGATTAAGTGACTTAGAATGAAATTTATCATCCATAGAGTTGTGATATTTGGAGAAAATTTGATGGCTATGAGGATGCCCTCTCATTCTACAGGCTTCAGAGTCTGAGCACGCGGTGTAGAGTGATGGAAATTTTATACATTTACAACATTCTGCATTCAAGAGTTGATGTTCCAGATATCTTGAAGATTTTTCTGCGGGGACCTTGCACAGCTTAAGAAGTTTCAGGCTGTTTGCTGGAGCCACAAAAAGTAAAATAGCTCCAATCAATAGATGTATAGCTACAGCAAATTAAATAAATGGAGAGGTACAACTGTTTCACAGAGATGTTACGAGGGTCATTCGTAAAATAAGGTTCCCATGATTTTTAAAAATATACAGCTATATTTTTTATTTAAGTGTTATACATCAATTTAAAGCTTAAAACTTACGCTATTTTTCTACATAATCGCCGTTTCTGTCCAAAAACTTTTGCAGACGATGCTCCAACTTTTCTATCCCCATGTTGTAGAATTCTGCCGCCAATCCTTTGAGGAATCGAGTAACCTCTTCCTTGACTTCATCATCGGTACTAAATCGTAGGCCACCCAAGTATTCCTTTAATTTTGGGAATAAGTGATAATTACTTGGGGCTAGGTCCGGGCTGTAGGGGGGGGGGGGCACAACAGTCCAGCCAAAATCTGTCAGCAGTTCTTGAGTTTGATATGAGACATGAGATCGAGCGTTGTCATGGAGAAGCCTCACACCACTGGACAATCTTTTTCTCCTGCAGTTCTGGATCGCGCGTCTCAGTTTTCTTAATGTGTCTCAATATCTGTCAGAGTTTACTGTTATTCCATGATGAATGTCAAAAGGTGAAATCCGTTTTGCATTTAAAAAACGTATCACAGCGCGAATTTTGCATCTGGCGGTAACAGCGATAGGGAACTCCATCTTCGAAGGCTGCTAGGCCGGCACTGATCGACATAGCGAGGCGGGAGTGGTGCGGAAAAAAAGAGGGAGAGCTGATGAGTAAGACAATGTTGCCAGATTTCTCTCCGCACATCGAATTCAGTCTCAGCAGCTTAGGGAACCTTATTTTACGAATGACCCTTGTAAAATTAAAGAAAAACTATACAGGATACTGTAAAGGAAGGCTGTAAATACTGGGTGATCTTTATGTTGTTTTATGTATTTTTATGTTATTTGTGTCTATGTGGTGTATGTTGGGCTTAGCGGCTGACTGTTTTCTAGTGAAGAAAGACTGACTATGTTACGTTATAATGGTGCAATATACTGAGTCGATATTCTATTGCTGTTCTACTGTACCACCTCGCATCCTTGCGACCAGCCATAGTAGTGGGTGGAGACCGCAGGGTTGTAGGGGAGTTTCGGAGCCCCACCAAAAAAAAAAAACATATACAGGGTGATTATAAATGAAATAGACAGTTTCGATAGCTTACAGAAAATTTATTTTTGAAAAGTTAAGGTAATTACTTACATGATTATATAGAAGAATTCATTAAGTTTTTATTGAAAATATTTACAGATGTTCAATGTGTTCACCATTTGTAACACGACAGATATCAACACGGTAGTCAAATTCTTCCCACACACGATTAACCATATGACAGTTAACTGTGGCAAGAGCATTTGCGATACGTTGTTTTAGATCATCGATATCTACAGGAAGCGGTGGTACAAAAACTTTGTCTTTTACATAATTCCGTAAGAAAAAGTTGCAGGGTGTTAAGTCTGGACTATGAGGTGGCCACGGCGTAAACACAATGTTTTCCTCACTTGCACAGCTGATCCATCGTCAAGGAAGACGTTCATCAAGACAATTTCTGACCTGTCAGAGTGAGGCGGAGCTCAATCTTGTACAAAAATGAAGTTATCACTATCTTCCTGGAGTTGAGGCACTAACCATTCGTTTAACATGTCCAGATAAAACAAATATGAAAACGTGTAGATCCGGTGAAAGCTCGATTTCGAAAAATCGACATGAAAACAATACTTTCCTTTCTATATATTCATGTACGCAAGGGAAAGTAAAAAATGGTCAGGAAACCTGCGATACTCACGGCCTACCAGAAAAAATATTCTCGTAACAGGCCGCATGTATCGCATGTGATCTTCACTTACAATAACAATTACAAAATAAACACGAATACGAACACACAAACAGTTTTATAAATAATTTACAACATTAGTACAAACATTAATTATAATATAAATAAATAAACACTAATGTAGATTAAAACAACATTAAAATTACATGGATAAACATAACCAAAGTAGATTCAGTTTTGTGTGTAGTATACCTTGGACAATTCGAATTGGCACAACCAGCTTCGGTGTTAATCTACTCCACTCTTCGCCCCTCGCCATGCAACGACGGTACAGTCACTAAAGTATACAATCGCTACTGTAATGTAATATATATCGATATCCGGTGAAAAATCAACATGAAAACAATACTTTCATTCGATATATATATTCATATGGTATGAGAGAAGGTAAAATTAAATAATTTCATTTCGTATAAGTTTTCACTTCTATCATGGTGTGGTCATAAGCACACACAAAATGTTTTTTTTAAATATTCAATAAATAATTTTTTTCAAAGAAAAAAAAATCCTGTTTACATTTGGTTTATGTTTGTACATTTAAATGATTTACCACCACTAACATGCGTTTCAAGGTTTATGAGCTCTGCTGTTCCACACGTTTGCCAGACGCCAGACTGTCAGATTGTACCAGACAAACATCGGCTCGCATGCGTATAAAAGCCGCAATAATTCACTCTCGTCTTGATGAGCTCTGCTGTTCCACACGTTTAGACCAATCAGAACGTTGACCAGACTGTCAGATTGTACCAGACAAACATCGGCTCGCATGCGTATAAAAGCCGCAATAATTCACTCTTGTCTTGATGAGCTCTGCTGTTCCACACGTTTAGACCAATCAGAACGTTGGCCAGACTGTCAGATTGTACCAGACAAACATCGGCTCGCATGCGTATAAAAGCCGCAATAATTCACTCTTGTCTTGATGAGCTCTACTGTTCCACACGTTTAGACCAATCAGAACCTTGGCCAGACTGTCAGATTGTACCAGACAAACATCGGCTCGCATGCGTATAAAAGCCGCAATAATTCACTCTCGTCTTGATGAGCTCTACTGTTCCACACGTTTAGACCAATCAGAACCTTGGCCAGACTGTCAGATTGTACCAGACAAACATCGGCTCGCATGCATATAAAAGCCGCAATAATTCACTCTCGTCTTGATGAGCTCTGCTGTTCCACACGTTTAGACCAATCAGAACGTTGGCCAACGTTGTCAGATTGTACCAGACAAACATCGGCTCGCATGCGTATAAAAGCCGCAATAATTCACTCTCGTCTTGCATCTTGTACTGAACACATCGATTATAGAGCGCATTAACATGCAATATTTAATAATATTGTTAAAATGAAGTAGCGAAAATAAAATCAGCTGGTCATAAACAGCTGACTGATATAAAAACGAAGGTTTCCATTGTTGGGACGCAGCCGCGGTTTGAATGGCTGACTTGTTAGTAGTCTAAATTGTACGGGATTCTTCGTTACAGTGAAGTTTGTTATTTTGTCATCAGACATTGTATTTAATGTTTAATTTGGTAAGGGATATTGTTTATTTTATTTTATTGTTAATAAATTGCGTGAATCGCATTGTTTTAATTCTTTAAGAACTTATTTTCATAAACTCATTATATTCATTGTTTTCGTTTGTAAAGGTTAGTTTTTTCTTGTCAAATAATTTTGTTAAATAAATATATGGCCTCCGGGCCAGCCCAGTCAGTCAGCTGGTAGAAAGTCGCTATTATTTGTTAAGTAACACCGGTTGGGCAAGCGACTTTGTATGGTGACCAGCTGACAGCCATCCATGAACAAACTCTACTGGGGTCCCTGTTCAAACTCACGTCAAATAATACAGCGAAAAGCAGCGATCAAATCGGGTAGTTGTTAATGATGTACAGTTCACCGATAACAAATAAAAGCTAAATGAAAATAAATAAATATATGTAAATTAATTAAATTAAAGTTTACAATTTTACTTTACTATAACAAGTTGTAACAATATAATCAGCTGATTGTATGTTTGTAGGTTATAATTATTATTGAAATACCAAAAAAAGAAAAAATGGCCAACAAAATATTTAACAGAGCTACAATAGGAAGTGTTGGCAATGTTGCTGGCAAGTGATTGGCTAGCTATAAAGTGGGTAGGGGGGGGGCAATGCATACGTTCACAGCTAATCACCCTTGAAAAATACAGGGTGATTTTTTAGTCCTGTTACCCAATTGTTAATGTCTGGTAATATTTTTCTAAGAAAAGGATATTTTGTTTTATGACACAAAGTTGGTAGCCCTACTCAACCGGTATAGATACGACAGTTTGAGTTGATTCTCCTCGAGTTGCGTAAAATTTTGTGCTGTTTCCAGTTGTGTTACAAACAGAATGTCTTTTTTCAAAAATAAATCTTTATAATGCATCCTGCAGTTTGAAATATTTCTATTTCATATAATGAATTAATATAATAATTTCACTAACCTTCTTTTTAAACTGCGTCACCTTTATTTTATTCCTACTTACACGTGTTTCGGTGGATCCACCATCATCAGAGTAAATGAAAAATTGAAACTAAAAATTTTTTTCATTTATTTAAAATTTACAGAAGATGATACATCTTCAGTCACTTGTATAAAACTGTTTTATAATTGTTTTATACAAGTGACTGAAGATGTATCATCTTCTGTAAATTTTAAATAAATGAAAAAAATTTTTAGTTTCAATTTTTCATTTACTCTGATGATGGTGGATCCACCGAAACACGTGTAAGTAGGAATAAAATAAAGGTGACGCAGTTTAAAAAGAAGGTTAGTGAAATTATTATATTAATTCATTATATGAAATAGAATGTCTTTTACCCTAGAACAACGGGTTTTCATTCTTGAACAATATTTTGCTACAAAATCGTATGCGAGTGTAAAAGAATCATTTCAAATTAAATTTTTTGGTGTTCCTCCACTCTATTCTAGTCAATTTCTAGGCTAACTAACTGATTTTTAGAGGCAGGTATTGTTTGCAGAAGAAAACGTAGTGGTCGACCAACTCTCTTGACAGATGACGTTAAGAGAATGTGAAAACAAAATTGCTCAATTCTCCATGGAAAAGTTTACAAAAACTTTCCTCGCATGTTGATTTGTCATGTTCGAGTGCTCAGAAAGCTGCTAAAAAATTGAAATTGTATCCGTATCACATACGATTAGTTCTAGAGCTTCAGCCTCCAGATTTAAACAAGAGATTGTTTTAGGATAAAAGACATTCTGTTCGTAGCACGACCGGATATGGCACAAAATTTTACACAGCTTAAGGAGAATCAACTCGCACTGCCATATCCATACTGGTTGAGTAGGGCTACCAACTTAAGTGTCACAAAACAAAATTTATTTTTTTTAGAAAAATATTACCACACATTAACAATTGGGTAACAGGACTAAAAAATCACCCTGTAGTAGAGGTGTTAACATATGATCAGTCAGACTTTGTCAAAAAAAAAATTTCCAACTTTTAAAGGGTACGTACACGTGTGCAGCATGCACCCAACAACAGCGGTGCAATCCATCCTTTCGCCACACAAATGCCTGAAACCTGAACCAGAGGTACTTACAGGACCGGAAGTCGCGTATTGACAGTTTACAACCAATTCGAATATTCAATTTTTAGCTTTTCTGTTGGGTGGAGTGTCAAATTGTTTACGCTCAATCTGTTTGTTGCAGGGCTAAAATAAATAGTTCTTTTTCTTATCACATGGTCAGCCAATTAAATGACTGAATTATTTAACAACAGAAGAGGTAGAGGAGTAAAAGACACTAATCAGAGTTATCTCCTCTGAACGTAATGAATTTCATTATACAGTTGGACCCTGTGGTGAATGAAGTGAAGGTGTCATTTGCAGAGTGGAAAATATGTGCTTTTCAGAGGGCCCGGCACGGTGATAAGCATACTTTTCTACTCGTTGAGTGTTGGCAATGGTAAACCACCTCACTCCTCGTATTACTTAGTAAAAACTCTACAGGTTCAAACCAACCTACAGGCTGATCACCTAAACAACAACAACAACAACAGCTTCTCCGTTAAAAAGCATAAAAACCCAGGTCACTGGATATAAAAACATCCGTGTATCTAAAAGTAAAGCGTATTCTACACCCAAACCATTTATCACAATATCAAGTACTGGTAATGCAATAAAAGATGACGATCGTCAGCGAGAGTAAGACTGGACTACGCGGTGGTTGGAAGTGCTACTATACGTGCTTTTCTAAATACATCATAGCGACAGCTCTAACCATGACACATCTTATGCTTTCGGGTTGGCCGATGTAAGTACGATAGATAATATTACTGTCCTCCGCATGATAGGCGTAATCGCCAACTTATAGCGCGGTTACCTATAAATTATTTCCTACTAGTCATTATTTTCACAGAGCTTTCCGTAAAACCGTAATTACGATTATAAAACCATAATAATTACGGATGATCTGTAGTAGTTGGCACCTCTGGGATACATTTAACAGCGTTACGCAATAACATGTGCGTAGTTTAACAAAATTTTCGCACTAAACTTTTGGCACTAAACTTGTTTAACATTACGATGTATCGACATGTGCGAGTTCAGATAAGATTTTTGACTAAATGTC